>JAKSZT010054485.1:763607-861863 GCA_026826555.1 Tolypeutes matacus | reverse complement strand
TGCACCAGTAACTTGGAGGCAGTACAAAGATACATTTAAAAAATTAGTCTAAATATGTTATTACTGATTGCAATGAATAACTTATTAAGTACAGGATAGTACAATAAACATTGCATCATGTTATACATTAAATATTATTTAAATGAAACATATTTATAGTCTTGATTAACTAGAACACCTAAAGACAAATGAGACAGAATGAAAAATTTAAATTCATTTCCTCCAGATATCTAAGGAAGGAAGTGAGATCAGAAAAAGAATGTCTAAAGGAGACAAAAATGGAAATTATCTTCTTTGGGACAAAGACTCATGAAAAATAAAGTTTGAAAAGAGATAAAGATGAATATAAGCAATTAGCAGGAAAAAAAGATAGAAAATATGTACTAGAATAAATTGACATTATTTAAGACTCATTTGTTCATTTTCTTTATATAATGCAGAAATACATTCATTTCTTTGTCAAAAGGACAGTTACTGTATCATATGCATGCAGGCTATTTTCAATTGGTTCCTCAGGGTGTAGATGAAAGAGTTCAAAAGTGGGTAGTTGAAGTATTGAGCACCACAATTCCACTGGAAAAGGAATTTCTTTGTTGGGTTTGAGTGTTTTAATATGCATGAGATGTAGCTGCCATAGAGAGGGAGATGGCAATCATGTGGGAAGAACAAGTGGAAAACGCCTTTTTCCTTTGAAGAGGTAAAGGGATTTTTAGAATTGTCAGTGCAATGTAGGTTTATGATATTATCACCACTACCAACATGACCACGAGTGTCATCAAAACATTGATATGAAACCCATTGTTTCTGTGAGTGGTGGGTCTAAGCAAGAGATCTGCAGTAGAGGTGTAGTGTCACAATAAAAAAGATCAATAATGTTGGAAGCACAGAAGTCAAGGTTAAGACCCAAGGTGATTGTTGAAAAGATGACAAAGAACCCAGCAAGCCAACAACTGAGGACAAGCTGTGTGCAGATTTTGCTGTTGATGATGGTTGTGTAGTGCAGGAGCTTACAGATGGCAACATAACGTTCATAGGACATGGCTGCCAGCAGGTAAAATTCAGAATCTCCAAGGAGGAAGGCAAAAAATACTTGTATGGCACAACAGTTGTAGGAAATGGTTTTGTCTCTAAGTACATTAATAACCAGCAATTTAGGAATGCAGGTAGTAGTATAAGAGATTTCTAAGAGGGAAAAATTCTGAAGGGAAAAATACATGGGGGTATTGAGGTGAGCATTCAGCAGGGTGAGTGTGATGATGATTAGATCGCCAGTGATGCTCAGCAAGTAGGTGAGAAGCAGGAAGGTAAATAACACAACTTTCAATTGTGGGTCATCAGTCAAACCTGCTAGGGTAAACACTGTCATTCTTGTTTGGTTTTCCATTACTGTCCTACTACTTCTAAAAAGTCTGAATAGAAAAATTAACAATGAAGTACTTGATGACTCCTATGTAAATAGCAGTGTTTAAGCTAGAGTTTGCCAGGAATTGTTCAGATACAGCAAGAGAATATTCATTTGAATTTACAATTTGGCTGGCAAGAAAAAAAAAATTGCATTTCCAGAGTACCTGGAAAGAGATTTAAAGTGGAATTTGCATTTCCACCAAAGAATACACCATATAAGAATAGTCATTGATGCTTGATTTTAATGTGAATAAATTAGGGGTCTACAAAACAAAGAAAAATGCTTTTCTCTCTTGATATATGCAAGAGTTGGGATGTCAGGCCACATCCTAATCAACTAAAGAAGTTTGTATACTGAGACAAAAATTATATCACTCATTACAAGTACATCTAGCCAAATTTTGCACTTAGCACATGCACACATGCATATAAAAACACATGTACATATATATCCACACACAAGCCCTGGTCAATAACCAAGGATAGTACACCTTTACTATTTTTTTCAACTAATCAAACTTAAATGCCTGATTCCTTTCTCATTCACTGTAATGGCTAATGAGATCTGAATTCACATAAGTGAATATGGGACATAGGTAATAATTTTATTTGCTCATATCTGTTATCAAACTCCTCTCTTTCTTCCTCAAGCCCCAGCCCCACTGTAAAATCCTCAAGAACAGTGTATTAATGTTGATGTGGATAGCAAGAAACTACAGACTTCCTCTGCAGTGTATGGCTCTTAAAATTGACAGGGTTAAGTAAAGGTAAAAGGATAAAGAAGCAAATATATATACATGAGTTTAGTGAATTGTATGCGATGGGCAATTTAAAGGGAAGAGAAATATAAAGACAGTGCTTTTGGAATGTTGGAGGAAAAAGGACTGTTGAAGAGAGAGTGAGTTTGAGGAAAAATTTTTAAAAGGATTAAAATTATGTAAATATTAGTAATTTAAAAATTACGATGAGGGAATGATTAACATGAAAATTCTCTCCATCTGCTTCTAAATTACCATTATGCCCTTTGTTTAAAATACAGACTGAAAACATAAAGCATTTGGAGATCAACATGGCCTAGAAGATGAAGGCGCAAGGAGGTAACTGAGCCTGGGACCCCTAGGCAGAGGGATCCTGGACTAACCAATAGGAAGAGGGACTCTGAGTCAACCAAGTGCATAAGAGAGTTTTCAACCAATAGAATCCATTCCTTTAATTAATAGACAATCAACACCTCCCACAGTCAGCCAATCAGGACCTCTTGTAATCAGCCAATCAGCATCTCCCAGATAAGATACCCTATTTACATAATATGCTAATCTGGTTTTCAAACCTAAGCAATGCCCTTTCTAAGAACCAGTGATTGACCATTCAGAGCCTTTCAACTGGGGCTCCATCCCACAGGGGCAGTGACACAGCTAAATTATATCAAAAGTGACCTCAAAGCCCTGATCTCCTCAGCCAGAGGAACACTGGGTTCAGAACGCTTAGCCGAGCTGCAGAACATCTAGGAGACGCGACACCAAGCCAAGAAAGCCTAGCTGAGCTGGGGGCTGAGCTGCGAAGTGAAGCGGAGCTGTGCACTTTCCCTGTTGCCTTGGCCAGGCTTGTGCCTTGGCCCAGGGTTGAGCTGTAATACTGAAGGCAATTTCATTGGTGCCTTCGGCCGGGCCACTACCTCAGCCAGGCTTGTGCCTTGGTTAGGGCTGAGCTGTAATGCTGAAGGTGCTTCCACTGGCACCTCAGCCAGGCTTGTGCCTTGGCCCAGGATTGAGCTATAACACTGAAGGCTCCACCAATCCCTCAACCAGGCTTGTGTTCTGGCTAGGCTTGAGCTGTAACTGAGCAGATTAAATAAAGTTTGATTGTAGCGAGGTCGTGTTTCTTCATTCTGAAGTCCATCCGAACTAGAGAATAAAAGTGGCGATAACAGAAGACAAGAAGAGAAAATACTTGCTTAATTTCAAACTCATAACGAATCACTGAGGAAAATTTTAGAAGGCATATATTTCCCTACCATAATAAGGATATTCAAATGTCCAGCTACAGGAAATTATAGAGATATTAACAATAGATTTCTGTTTTCAACATCCGGCATGTAGTGAATGAGGATCAACACGAAAAAGGAACAACACTGTCCAGGTTTGCACAGATATTAAACTGGAAGACCATGGGTTACGATTTAAAAGACTGTTCCTTCAGAAGCTCTCTTAATATTACAAAATATTGCACAAACAGTTATAGACCAAATTACAGGGCACTTAAAAATGATAAATGATAAATCTCATGAAAATTACTTTCCTCAATATCTTTATCATAAAACACATAAAAATGTTTAAATTTTTATAGGCCCTATATAAAACAATATTTTTTGTCTTAAGAATGTTAAGAGAATTATTTCCAACCCCTAAAACATACATTATTATTTAAAAGGCCTATATAAAAGCAAAATAAGTTTACAAGTAAAACAAAAGGTATCTCCAAGTATTACCTAGAGGAGTTCACAGGAAGAAAAGTTGCATTATAAGATGAGCCAGGGGTTTCCTAGCAAGGGAAGTAATGATTAGAGATCAGCTATCACAGTCATGTGTGTCAGTAATGCAGACATATACAGGTGGAAATAAGTGACATTTTTCCTAACACACCTTGCACATTCAAATAATTATGAAGCAATCTAATATGAATTTTTTCTCATTTACCCAAATTACTCTTATGGTAACAATTAAAGGAAGTAATATATCTAAATCACCTAAACCAGAATTTCATCATGTCAATGGCTTATTCTGTCTAACTTCAACAATCTTACACACCATCTCTCCCCCAACACACACTATAAAAGTAAACAAAAGTCTTTTTATGAAACCATTAAATCTCACTCCTATAAATGCAATTATGTTTAATCATATTTTGAATAACAGATATATTTTAAATTAAGATGCTTTTCAATGCTAAATGATCATTTTATTCCATTTTTCATCTTTCACCATTTTTCCTAAATCAAAATTTAAAAGGTTGGGAAAAAAAATGGTTAATGTTTTAATGGTCAAAACAGAACCAAAGTGAACAAAAATATATCAGAAATTATCATCTTTTAATCATAGAAATATTCTTTTCATCATTTTTAGCCATAAGGCAGCCTGCCTAATGTATTTAGAAACTTGAACATCTTTCTTTAAGAATACATATACACATATTTCAGCAGGCAAAATGATCTGCAGTTCAATGCTCAACTCTTTGGTCATCACACTAAAGACAGCACAATGATAACACATTCCTCTCTGCATGGACCGCAGATTACCCCACAATTTATGATTGCTTAAATGTGTATTTGGTAAATTTTTTATTAGAATTTTTTTGCAGATTTTTATATTACTCTATTGCAATTTCCCTTTATTTATGTATGGAATACTTTCATGAGTATCACACATAGTGCCATATAAAAATTAATCAACTCTTGAGCCCATGGACTATTTATATTTATACTTTCTGTACCCTGCAGGAAAATAACAAAATATTATGAGGAATTATCTGAGAGCTCTGTGATACATGAACACCATTCTCCATGGATAACCAATTTGTATGCCATATAAATGTTCTTTGCAGGCATTAAATAATTTAAAAACAGTATGTATGTAAAATTACTTCTTTTAATTATGTCTCCAGAGAATTCAGTATACATTTACCTAATACATATTTTACCTCCCACATATGCATGTTATGAAAGCTTAGATACATAGATAAGGATTTGGAAGCAGAAAAAGGAAAGTTATTTTCAGGTAGGAATAAAAAATGAGAATATAAGATGGAGAACATATCTTGTCATAGACAAAATTGTACCTTAAATTATGTGTCATTATTAACCTCCAGTCTCAATTAAACACTTCAATTCTTATGTGGCCTTCAACTTCTTTTCTGCAAACTGAATTTGTGATATTGTTTCGTGGATCCAAAAATGGTATTTCATAATTAAGTATTCTCCATTTCTTCCATATTAATAGAATATTCATCCATGTAAAAGGCTAACCAGAATTAAGATCCAATGCCTTAGTCTTCTGTGCAACTTTCTGTGGCCATGTGACTTGTTCTGGCCAATGGATGTAAATGGAATTTTTTTTTAACTTCTGTCATTAGTCTTTGATTAAAGGGGCTTGCTCTCCTAGTCCTTTTTACCCTCTCTTACTGTTATAATGCAGATATGAAGGTTATCATCCTAAGCTATGAAAATGAACAACCACACTAGGATAACTATTCAACAAAATAGGACACACTCAGGTCACTAACATGATAGCACGCCATACAAGCATACAAGATACAATGAATTTATGCAATATTCTCAACATATTTAAATGAGTTTTAAAAAAACTTCCATCCTATTTAAACCACTGTATGTTTCTCTTTCTCATACTTTACCAAATTTATCCTATTTTCAAAAACTGAGAAGGTCTGAAATTTTACCCTACTTGCAGTACAGCTTCCCTCTATATTAGGGATGCTGAAGACACAAGACACATGGGTCAGAGACAAAGGACTTTATTACTCACTGCTCAGCAGGCAGCATGAGATTCTTATTCTCATCAGTTCCTCTTTTTTACACAAAACATATGTGGTATCAGGTAGAGGTGGCCCTAGTGGTTGTTATACATATGATAAGCCTGAGTTGCAGATGGCAAATTCCCAACTTCTAAAGGGCTGTCTGCAAACCTGTCTCAATTTGTCCATTGGAGGCATTGGCTGACATATCCTGGGCAGGAAACAATTCTGCCTTCTGCCAAAGAAACACACAGTTTTTATCTTTCTAGGCAGTGCAGGACAAATGCTTGAACAATATATGTATTAATATATAATTAATCAATACCATTGCCTCCCCCAAATCTACCCTTCTTTTCTGAACCAACATGGCTTTTGAAAAAATTTCCAATAAATATTTCACTTTCTTGACTGCTCTGATTAATCTGAAACTCTCTTTAACTACCACCACCTCCTTGGCCCTCCGTGGAATTTGGAGTGTTTCAAGAGGAAGGTAAGCCAATGCCTGGCCTTAATACAAGTATAGAACCAAGGGTGTACAAGGTCCATGAATATAAATTGCTTACAATTTCTGGAGGGGGCCCACATTAAAATGGTAACATATATACAAGCAAAGTTTGGTTAACAATTCCTCCAACATAGCACCCTGGTGGAAGGTAAACCTTAAGGATCCCAATTTGGTGCCTTGTTTTTGGTAGTGCTGTGTAGTTAATTCAATCTGTCCTATTTCTAGACTACTATAGTTCCTGCACACACACACACACACACCACAACTCAGCATGTCTTTTCCCCATCCCCACCCCATTCTCAGTAATTGTTTCATCTGTGGCAATTTAATCTATAAATTCTCTACAGTGCTATTTTTTGTTTGCCCCATGTGTATATTATCCAGACTCAACTTCACATCCTCCTCAGTACTGCCTGAAAGAGGCAGGAGCAAACCTTGCTCCTTCATGGTAGCAACAAAACACAGTATTCTGCTAACAGGAACACCAGGTGTTACTCTAGAGGTGTGGAAGTTACACTTCTCTTCCATGTGGGAAAGGTTCATCTTCATCACTGCTGACATGATGGAAGTTAAATTTCCCCCTACAGGCTCACAGTAGAAAGAATCCACTAAGAGACTGAAAGGGAGTGGTGGTGCAGGACAGGGACCATTGAACAAGTCTGGGGCTGCAGTGCCCACTGAAATGAAGGAGGGGGTGGTGATATTATTCGTGGTTCTTGCCTTGAGAACAGGAAGGTAGGCTTAAAGAGATTTGTCCTGCTGTCCATCCACCCATGTTCTCACCTCCATCTTTGAACAGTTAAAGACTACCATATTTTATTAAGGCTATGTTTTGCCTGCTCACATGGACTATCTGGGCATGGAGGCCTCTAGTACATAGATTGGTATATATAGAAAGGAAGACATACAAGGAATCCCTGCAGAGTATTCTTGAGTAACAAGGTCCTTAGTCAATCCCTTTTTTATTCTACCTTGTCCAGAACAAATATTATCCAATTATAACTTTTCAAAATCATATTTGTTTTAAATTATACTATGCAAACAGTAATGCTCATAAAGGCATAACATTTAAGCTAAATTAATTTTCATGAAGCAATTTCTGTCATTCACAATAATTCATATTTAAAAAATAAGAATATTAACAGCAGAGAAGAAGATGCCTCCAAACATGACCCCTCCCAAATGGAAACACTATTTTATACTTTCATCTCAGTTTGGTTTTCCAGATTTTGAACTAAGAAATGAAATTAAACATGTAGCATGTCTTACCTTAGCTTATGAAGAGTTTTTGTGAGATTTAGCTTTCCTTATTTCAGTATTTTATATATTTATATTCAGTCTATATCCTTTTTTGAATATAACAAACATTTATACATTGAATATTAATAAACAGGTGGGTGAGTGTTTTACTTTGCTACAATTGCAAATAAAGCAAGAATGAATGAGCTTGCACATGTAGACCTGCTGAGCAATATGGTGTTTGAATTATATAATAGATTTTTAAAAACTTTTATAAAAATTTATACTCACACTAATGTTTTATAAGACAATTTCTTTTTATGCGTGTTAACATTTGGTATTCTCTGTTTTTGTTTTGTTTGTGTTTTGCTTGTGATTTTTCAATTTTAAACATTTTTATGGGTATCAATTATTAGAATTATCACATTGCATTTCTCTAATGAGTAATTATTTTGTTCAAGTGCACATTTTTAAAAAATATTGGAATATACTTACTTTAGAAATTTCTGTCCATTTTTTTTTGAATTACTTGTTTTCTTTTCAAGTTGTGCAATTACTTCATAAATTCCAGATTAAAATGATCTATGTAATTTTAATGACCTATCTGTAGTTAAAAGGGGAAATTTTAGGTTCTATATATTTTATGAGGAAAACCACAAAGGCCATGAAGAGACTATTCACAGCCAAAAAGTAAAAATGATTCTTAAAAAAGGAAATACTACTAGCTAAAGACAAAGGGAATCTTTGGACGCATTTTTGTTGATTTTCCCATTATCCATCTCACATCTAGTTGATAGATAAAATATTAGATGGGATGAGAGAATGAAATTATGTGGACAGAACTAACGTATTTATTCCTCCAGGAGACACACTATTCATTCTTGTGATTATTTTTTGTGTTCTTTTCTTATGTTTATAACAACAGGATTTGCTTGTCAGATTTTGGCTTATTGTTTGAGTGACCAGTGTTTAGTTGCTGACATATGGACTGAGTTTAGATTAAGCAAGATTAAACAGATTGACTACAGCCTTTACCATGAAGTAGTGTGGGTAGGGATGTGGCAGCTAAAGAGACCAATTTAGATTAGGACGTAAATGTGCATATGCCACTATGTACTTACCATGATCAAGATTAGATACAACCAGGGGCTCTAGGGCCATGCTAAGAACCCTGATACTCATTCTTAGATATTGGCCCCCAGGTTAACTCTGACCTTCCTATCATGGGCTTCTCTCTCAGTGTGCTTCAGGTACCTCCCTGAAGGAAAGGAGCAAGATAGAGAATACAGGCACTAAAGAAGAGGTCATTAAAAGACTCTTCCTGCTTGTTTTTCCTTCCAATGTCTCTGGGATGAGAAAATAACCAAGACTTACTCTGTCTGAAGAGCTCCTTTGCTAATTACAACTTCCCTGTTCACATCTGCCTAATATTGTTATTGATTCAGGAGACTCCCCTCATAGGTAGTAGACAATGTATTATATTCATATATTACCAGGAAAAGGAGGGGCAATATCCTGGAAGTATCTGATGAAAAGTCCAGCAATGAAAATATGAAGATTTATAAGCAAGGGCAAAGTGGCCCTATTGCAGGAAACACCTGAAGAAGTGAAGAGCCTACCACAATCCCATGCAGACCATGATAAAAAGTTTCTCTTGAAATTGAAACTTAGCCTAGTATTATAGGGTGCCTAAGAGTTACCTCCTGGGAGCCTCCTTGTTGCTCAAATGTGGCCTATCTCTAAGCCAAACTCAGCATATAAATACATTACCTTCCCCCCAGAGTGGGACATGACTCCTGGGGATAAGCCTCCTTGGTACTGAAGGATTACTACCAAGCACCAACTAGCAATGCACCCAGAAAAAGACCTTGACCAAAAGGGGGAAAGGGTAAAGACAAATGATTTTATATTGCTTAGAGACTTCAAAGTGCGTCAAGAGGTCATTCCAGAGGTAACACTTATGCACATCTCAGCAGGATCTCTTTGACAGCCTAAGTAGATACTACCCCAAATAGCATGGCTCCTGAGAGCTCTGGAGACATTCAGACACTATAGTCAGGGCAGATAGCTAAGGAGTTTGGTACCTTGACAGAGGGCCTTACTCTGGAATTTATGCTTCCCAGAGTTACAGAGTTGGACTCAGTTGTGGTTTCCCTATACATGGCTCTTTTCTTCTTTTTGAACCTATAATTAGTACTAGAGTTGTTAGATATACATCCAAGAGACTTAAATCTTTGGTATCTCCATGTGCAGCTGGGCCCTGAATCTCAACAGAGTTGCAACACCTACTCTCCAGTTCATTGGTCTCACCCAGGGTTTCATGGAGGTGATAATGGACAACTACCATACCAAGGAACCAAGAGAGTCTACAACTGCAAGCAAGAGAGTACCATCCATCAGCTCTATGGAATCACACCCACCTCTTAATTAGAGGTGGGGTGGGCATCACCATCCCAGAATCCTCAGGATTGTGGAATAAACTATGGGCTAAAGGAGACTTACTGGTATTCTACTATAGACTTTTTGTGATTCTAGCAATGGAAGAAATTATATCATTGATGTTGAGGCAGTGGCCACTGGAGATTCTGAGGACAGGGAGAGGGAAAATCAGGTGTAATACAGGGGCATTTTTGGGACTTGGGAATTGTGCTGAATGACATTGCAATGAGAGATATAAGCCATAAATCTTGCTATAACCTACAGAATTGGGTGGGAGAGAGTGCAAACTACAATGTAAACTAATTTCATACTTAGTAGCAATGCTTCAAAATGTGCTCATCAATAGCAAAGAATTTACCTCACTAATGAAGGATGTTTATGTGGGAAAATTTGGGAGGAATGGGGAGAAGGGCATATGGGAATCCCCTATATTTTTTATGTCACATTTTTATAATATAAGTGTCTCTACAATTTTTTTTTAAATTAAAATTAAATTTTTTTTTCTCAGATTCCCAAATGTGACAGAAGCAGAGAAAGGACAAGTAGGCAATTTAAGCAGGGGAACAAAGTCATAAGGAAAAGAGGTTCACATGTGATCAGTGTGTGAGGACTTTTCACACACTTGTGCCTTTGTGTGCACACACACACAAAACTCATCTCACCTCTCTATATATAATCTCTTTATGCACAGATTTATATATCACGTGGATTTTCGTTTTCACTTACTCATGTCTTTTACTTCAATAAAATCCAACTAATTGCTTTGCTTTTACATTGGTGCCTTATGTTATATTTAAAACATTTATTTAACTATAAAGCATGAATATATATCATCTTATGTTTCATTTCACGAGTTTTAATGTTTTACTCTACACATTTAGTTAATATTCCCTCTGGGAAAATTTGTTTGGTGTAGAGGTCAAAATCCATTTGTTTTCTCTGTGGATATCCAAACAGCCCAGCATCCTTTAATACTTTATGCAAAGATTATCATTTCCTTATTCAAATGTAGTATCATTTTCTCAGAAAGCATGAAAATATATGTATGGATATATATATTTGTGTGTATCTATATGCATATATATAATTTTTATTCATTTGTCCATTTGCCTATTTTTGTGTCAAAATGGTATTTTCTTAATTATCATGTTTTGAAATAAGTTATGAAGTCTGGTATTGTTTAGTTTTTCTTTAGAATGGCTTGACTATTCTTGGCTGACACATTTGTAGGTAAATTTTGAATCATATGCAAATTTCAAAAAATAGGTCCTATAGCATTTGGGTTTGGATTTAGTGTCTCCCTAGATAAATTTGGAAAAAAACTGATATCTTTGTAATATTCTGAGTTTTCACATCACTTAATATGATATAGCATTCTATTCCAGGTTCAGAATGTTTTACGGTTTACTTTGAGAAATATGAAATTTGAAAGAAGCATTTTATGAAATATCATGTGGCCTTGTGATAAATTCTTTTCTATTATCCTTCATTTTATAAAATGTTCTGGTCATTACAGAAAAATTGTTTGCAGAATACCCTGCTAAATTGTGATCTACAGATGAAAAATTCTTTTCTTAAGGAAGAAACGGTTTCTTCAAATATTTGGGATTTACTTGTAGGAAACATACATGAATGTGTATGTATCTCAGTAAATGTTTTTTGAATGGAATAAAATAATTACTTGCGATATCTGCCCTTGGCTTCAGAGAATATATCAATTTAATTGGGAATTATAACTTCTTTTTTGGATAATTTTTTAAAGAACATATTTTATGCTTTGATGTTTTTAAATGAACATGAGGTAACAAATGCCCTCTCTGAGATAATTGCAAATATTCCTAAGTGTCACCATCTCCCAAAGAAAAAAACAAATAGTAACAAGTTTCTACAAAATATACTTAAAACAAAGCTAGAGTTCGTTAAGAGATACTTATATTAAATTGAAAAGTGATCGTAATGACTAAATTGGACTAATATTTTCAAAATTAAATGTTTACTTCAAGATAGTTTTATATTTACAGAAAATTTATGAAGATAGTACAGAGTGTTTTCATATTTCTCACATTCATTTTACTCTCTTTAAATCTTTCATGAGTATGAAATATTTGTTATAGTTAATGAACTATTATTTGTACATTACTATTTACTAAAGCCCATACTTTATTCAGATTTTCTTAGTGTTTACCTAATATCTCTTTCCTCTTCCCAGAAAATTCCATTAAGGATATTATATTACATTTAGTCCTGTTGTTTCCTCAGGCTGCTCTTGGCTATGACATGATTCTCAGACTTTGCTTTTGATGGCTTGACAGTTTTGAGTAGTGCTAATAAGCTATTTGTAGAACAACCCTAAAGTGGAATTTGACTGCCATTTTCCTCATGGTTAGACAGGGGTTATTTGTTTGGGAGGAAGACCACATAGCTATATTGTCATTTTTTATCACATCATATCAAGGACAGATAATAACAGCAGGGCTTATTACTGATTATATTAACCTGAGGTAATATTTGTCAGGCTCCCCTAATGTAAATTTATTTTCCCTCCCTTTCTGTAGAGATTCTAAGGAAGGAAATGATTTCCATGGATCTCTTAATTGCTATTTTTCTGTGTAATATAAATATATACTTGATAAAAATAAAATAGTATCATATTACTAGAATGTTATTTTTAATTAGGTTGTGACAGATTACAATGTATTATTTAGTAAGAATGTAATAATATAGTGAAATGTACAATATATAATGCATTAGCTATAGTGAAAAATAAAGAGTATATTATAATCACAACTCACTAGAATTCTTGAAACATGAAATAAATTGATTGAATTACTTAACTTCCTTCCAACTATTCAAAGAAAGAGAAATTACAATAAAAAAAAATTCTACTTTAAAAGAAAAAAAAATCTCTTCTTTCTAAGAGGATTTTCATGAAAAAAAGCTTGAAGAGAGACAAAGACAAATAGCAAAGAAATATCAAAAAGCAGTATTAGGTGCTGGGACTTATTGTATACATGACTGGATAATAGGAAAGACTCCACATTTCATTTACCTCCAATATCTCAAATGTATTTTCATTTTTTTAAAAAAGAGACAATTCTTTTTACCATGTTCCTGAAGGCTTTTTTCACTTGTTGGTTCTTTGGGGTGGAGATAAAAGGGTTCAAAAGTGGGGCAACTGAGGTATTGAGCACCGAAATTCCCTTGTTGAAGGATATTCTTTCTTTGAATAAGGGTTTAATATACATGACAATGCAGCTGCCATAAGAAATGGAGATGACAATCATGTGAGAAGAACATGTGGAAAATACCTTTTTCCTGTGATGAGTTGAAGGGATTTTTAGAATGGTCAATGCAATGTAGATGTATGATATTATCACCATTATCAAGGTGACCAAGAGTGTCACCACAGCTGAGATGAAATCCATTGTCTCCAATAGCCATATGCCTAAGTGGGAGATCTGCAGTAGGGGAGCAGTATCACAATAGAAATGATCAACAATGTTGGAGGCACAGAAGTCTAGGTTTAGACCCATATGAGTGGTGAAAAGATGACAAAGAATCCTGCAACCCAACAACTAAGGACAAGCTGTGTGCAGATATTGCTGTTCATGATGGTTGTGTAGAGCAGGGGCTTACAGATGGCTTATAGATCTGGACACAGATCAATGTCCTAAGACATTGCTGCCAGCAGGTAAAATACAGATGCTCCAAGGAGGAAAGCAAAAAAAAAAAAAGCAAAAAAAAAACTTGAGCTGCACAACAGTTATAGTAAATGGTTTTGTCTCCAGTTGCCATACTAACCAGTAATTTAGGGATGCATGTAGTAGTATAAGAGATTTCTAAGAGGGAAAAATTCCAAAGGAAATAATACATGGGGGTCTTGAGGTGAGCATCCAGCAGGGTGAGTGTGATCATGATTAGATTGCCAGTGATGCTGAGCAAGTAGGTGAGAGCAGAAAGATAAATAATACAAATTTCAATTGTGGGTCATCAGTTAAACCTGCTAAGATAAACACTGTTACTGTTCTCTTAATTTTTTCAAAGGCTGAGTGAAAAAATAATAGATAAAACAAAATACTGCTTGATGTTTCCTATGGAAAGACAACAGTGATAACCAATATTAGTTAAAGTTTGGGAAACAATATTTCAGAAAGTATAATACAGTGGTCACTTATGTTTTTCTGATGTTTATACAAACAAAAGAAATTACACATTTCCAAAGGAACTGGACAGATAATTATATCCTAACAAGAGAATTATTCTTGAGAGTAGCAATGCTTCATATTTTTATATGAATGTATTAGAATACCCATTGATCTTGGAAAATGTAACTTCTGTCTCGAAGATATGCAAGTGTTGGAATTACAAGCCATCTCCTCTTCAATTTAAAGAAGTTGTAAACTAATACCACAATTATATGTATTATTACAAGGGCATCAGTTTATTTTTAGCATATAAAACAGACATTCAGATACACAAACCCTACAATTCTCAATAACTAGATGATGGAACCTTTTAGTATTTTGCTCATTAATCAAAAATCAACTTTTCTGATTCTTGTCTGATAAGTTTCATTCATGACTGAAGTGGTTAGAATTAAAATATGCCAACGTAAAACAGATAACAATTCCACTGGCTTTTCTTCTTAGAGTTATCATCCCACATATCTTTTTGACTCAATGCAGACACCAGATGCTACTCTAAAATTTATTCATTATAAAGGGGTAATAATTTTGATATGGAGAGTAAGATGCAATATTTTTTTCTGCTGGTTAAAATTTTGAAAATGAACAGGGTCAAGTAAAGTGAAAGAGAAGATAAATGTGTATAGAAGAAGATTATTACAAAAATAAGTTTAGGAAATATTATGAGGAGGTAAAGTAATGTAAAGAGAAGTTAAAGGATTTTGGAAACCTAAAGAGAAATAAAATGGTATTTTTAGACTGAGTTAGATTATTAGGGTATGAATTCTAGGAAAAATAAAAATGATAAAATTATGTGAGTAAATAATAATGTGAAATATTTAACAAGGAAAATACTTAGAAAGTTAATACACACCTATTTGTTCATTTTCTAAAGTACAGAACAAAAATATGACTAATTTTTAAATCAGTAAGATCTAAAAGAAAAAATAAGACAGAATATTTGGTAAATTAATAAACACCTTATGATTGGTAAAACAGGTATTGAGACAAATTTTAGGTGCATTATTGCCCTATCACAATAAGAATATTGAACTGACAGATGTTTGGGCAATTAAAGAAATTATAGCAATGCTAAACAACTAGATCTATTGAGCACTGTATATATGACAAGCACTATTCTCAATTTTCATATATTACATGAGACAGTAAGATAAAGCTAAAAAGCCAAAATGTATGCAGGTGAACACAGCTGTTAAGTTACAGAGCACTGGGTCAAAATGAGGGACGCTATTTTCAGATTTTGTTATCTTAATAACACCAAATGTTATGAAAGCAGTTTGTGGCCAAATTACTTGACATTTCTTCTTTGAAACAAAAAAGATAAATATCTCTAGGGAAAAAAAAAAATTTCCTAGGGTTTTTCTTTGTCAAAACAAAGTGATTATGCGTATTTTTATTAATGGTCACAGTGTAAGACAGTGCATTTGCATCACAGATACCAGCATCATTCTTTACAATATTTAAAATATAAATTGCAATTTGGAAGCCAGAACATATGCAAAAATAAACATATAAAGAACAAAACTAATTGACAAATGAGAGGTAGTTCCCGTATTATCTGAGAGAATTCAAAAGAGGAGCTACCTGAGAATTTGAATTCTAAGATGGTGCCTAGAGAGAGATGAGGGAAAAGGCAAGCTATTCCAGGCAGAGGAAGCAGCAGAAGCAGAAACAAAGTGAAAAACATATGAATGATCTGGTTAGAACCAATAATCAGAGCTCTCCTATTATGTCATCTGTACTAAAAAGGGAATATGGACAGTGGAAGGAAAGCCACCCCTGTCAGATTATTTAGTTCAGCACATTTGTATAATTGTAAAGAAATTTATTATAAAAATTTCCCAGTTATACAAATATCACCAATAAAACATTGGTAAAAATGCATAATTATACAATATCTTGACCAGAATATCATCATATCAAACTACTGTCTTTTCCAACTTCAACAATCACACGTACCATCTAGCACCATAAAAGCATTGTAAAAGAAAACAATAAAAATCAAAATTAGATCGTTAGGACACAAGTAATGGATGGAATTATAATTAGTTTTGTTAGATATCTTTAATATTTGAAAAATATAAAAAGTTGAAAGGCTTTTAATTTACAAATCAGTTTTACATCCCATATGTACTTTTCTCTCATTTATATCCAAAGTAAACTCTAACGGTGGTAAAAAACCGAAGTATTTAATAAAAAGAGACAAGTAAAATGTTGTTAAAATCTGTTTATTGAGAAAAATTATCTGTAATTTTATAAAGACTATTATTTTCTATATTTGGAGTCATAAAGCAATCTGGCAAATACACATGAAATTCCAAATAATTTTCTTTAAAAATCTATATTATGCATTATGCAGATTTATTCATGCAAACCTGCAGTACTTCAATATTTTAACTGTTTGATCATCCTGTGATCAGAGCACATGGATGTTCTAGTCCTCTCTCCACATATTTTACTATATTCTAATTTTTGTTTTCCATACCCTTAAGAAAGATATCTTACAACTATGAGGAATTCTCAGGGAGAACTGGGATCCAAGAACCTCAGTTCCTAAGAAGTTACCAAATTTTATGTTATACAAATGTTTTTCATAGACATGTAAAATACACCCCCCCACACACACACACCATTTCTTTTAATTAAGTCTCTACAGAACTTAGTAGAGACTTAACTAAAATTTTTTTCCATAAAATTTGTTTCTTTGCCTCACTTTCTCGTTTGAAATCTCAGGAACATAGATAAGGACTTAAAAGCAGAAAGAGTAAAGCTTATTGTAGAAGGGATCCATTCCTCTCTCCATGTACTTCACTCCTTTCCAAAATATGTGAGTCATTTAAATATTTGCCTTAATTTTACTTGTTAATTTATTGCATAGTATCTAGCAATTCTATCAAATTATCCCTGTCACTAGTATTTCCTGATATTAAGTATGAAAATCATCTCTTGATCCCATGGAGGATTTATTCTTTCAATGTCCTGAAGGAAAATATCTAATAAGAATGAATAATTCTCAGGGAGAACTGACATCCAAGAACATCATTTCATATGAAGCCACTAAAATGAATATTATACAAGTGTTTACTATAGACACATAAATTAACACACACAATACATATACTCACATCCATTCTTTTAATTAAGTCTCCAGAGAACTTAATATAGATTGTCATAAAATTTGTTTTCTTACCAGACATACTGGTTTGAAATCTCAGGTACATAAAAAAGGATTTAGAAGCAGAATGATTAGAGATTATTTTAGACAGAAATAAAAAGTGAGACTATAAGGTGAAAAATATATTGTTATAGTCCAATTGATTCCAAGTTAAAAATGTCATATTCAATTCTCTATACACATTTAAACATTTTGTGTCATTTAACTTCAAACTTTTATGCAAATTGTCGTTTATGGAAAGATTCTTTGCCTTTGCATGGTAGATGAGATCCTGTAATGAATACTCAGTAAACATTTTATAATTCTTTATAATAATACTACAGTTTCCTATTTATATGTGACTACCCAAATAAAGATCCCAATTCTCAATTCTTATTATCCCTTGACACCAGTTGTATTCAAGTTCTGGTCAATACACATAAATAAAAATTATGTGTGCAATTTCCCAGCATTGCCTTTAATAATAGGTTTTATCCTTTCTTTCTCTTCTCAAACTTCTCTTATGCAAATGTGATCATAAGCTATATTGTGTTTCAAGAATGAACAAAACATTCTAGAGATAGCTTCTGAATAAGAAAGAACCCACCCAGTTTCCTCAAACCATAATAGCCATACCAGGATAATAATCTCATGAATTTAAAAAGAAATTCTGTCATATGAGCACGAATGCTAAAAGGAGATAAAAACAAACTTGTCTTGTTTTAGCAAAAGTGATATTTGCCTTTACTGTAACCTGCCCAAATCACAACAAAATTAGTATAACTTTTGGAATCAGTAGTTGTTGCATGAGAGATACCTTCATATAAGGGAAGTTGGAATTGGTTATCTGACCTTGCTGGGTCTGCGGAGAGTGAGGTGATCATTAGAGGATGGATATTGACAGCTCCTCAGGACTCAGTTTTCAAACTTTAATTTCTCACTTGTGGTCACTTGGAAAGAAGTATGTATTAAAGATTGATCAATCACAAAGTTAGTCTTGGGTGATACAAAAAATATTGTGAGAATGTGAAATAGGAGTAATTGTAAAGTGGGATGTTCAGTTCTAACAACACTGGGGATCTCATAGAAACAAATGATAGGTTTAGAATTTAAATTCTCAGTGAATTCAGTAATAGCAAATCATGTGAGGGTCACAATTAAAATGGATGTACTTGAGATTCTTTATGGTCCATATACTTACAAGCACTTGGTATTAGATTTAATTTTGTTTCATTTTAAAAAATTATGCTGAATTGTAGTTGTGTGACAAGTGTTTTAATTTGCAATTCCCCAATGATTCAGGAAGTAAAGCATTTGCTTCCTTGTTGGTCATATGCATATCCTCAAGTGATATGCCACTTGAGCTTTTGCCCAAATTTCAAATGGGCTTTCTGCATATATCATATTAACTGTATTCATTCTTTATATATTCTCAGTATTGATCCTAGATATTTGTCAGATATTTAGCAGTATGATATTGTTTATGAATTCCAAAAATAGATATTGGATTATGTTTGTGAACTGGTCTTTCCTCTGGGCATATTATATTGTATTGGATTCAGAGATTTCACTTTTACTTGATTAAATTATGATTAAGGCTTTAATTGGGCCACATCAGTAAGGACATTAAGTCCCCGGTCGCTTGGTGTGCAGGGACTCGCAGAGAAAACTACAGGGCAGAGCAGAGGAGTTAGGTGAAGTTTTGAGCTGGAGTCCTGGGAAGTAAACATGCAGGGGAAGAAAACATGGGAATAGAGATGGCTCCATAGACATGGCAGAAGCCCCGGGAAGAGAGATGAACCATTTGCCTGATAGTCTACAGTTGACCTTGTGAAGAGAACAGAGCAGCTGAGTTTGGAGAGAAATGAGCCCCCAAAGAGAGGCGAGACTTATTCCAACCTACAACTGATATTGGAAGTAGCTGGGACTACCAAAACTTAAGAGGAATAGGACGGCTGGACCCTTGCATATGTCAGCAGCTATCTTGTACCAACACATGGCAACAGATGTTGGTGAGGGAAGTAACTTATGCTTTATGGACTGGTAACTGTAGGCTTCTTCCCAAATAAATACCCTTTATAAAAGCCAAAAGATTTCAGGTATTTTGCATCAGAAATGACTAATAAATTCATAAATGACCTTTGAATGACTAATATGGATACATATTTTTGCAAATATATTCTCTCACTGTGTGGGTTTCCTGTAAATCTCTGTTTGGTGACTTTTGGTAAGAAGCATTTCTTAATTTAAATACATTCTAGTATAAAAATTTTTCTTAAAATTATCTAGTGCTGACTATTTTTGAAATTTAAGTAATTTTGAACTCCTCCAAGATCACAAAGACTTTCTCTGAATTTTTTTCTAAATTCATCATTGCCTTAACTTTTGCATTTGTGCATGTAATCTATCTAAAAATTATTGTTTGCATAGTGTGATGTTAAGATTAGCATAACATTTTGTCTTTATACATTTCCAAATGATAAAGGAGCTACTTTTGAAAAGATTATATTTCCCCTCCATACAGCAGTGTCATATTGCTTATAAATGAGTAGACCATAGAGTTGTATCTCTTTATGGACTTAATATTAATTTCCTTTACTAAAACTTTATAATTTAAAACCCATTCAGCATTATTTAAAATATTACATCCTTACTATATATCATATTATGTACTATTTCTGAGTTCTACTTTTTTGTTTTTTATTTATTTTCTTGGTTTTCATTAAAATTGCCTTGGCTATTTTTTTTCAATTGTTTTGTTTATGAAGGTGTGTTTTTTTTTTAAATTTTCATTTCAGTAAAATAATTAGGCTATCAATAATTACTTCAAAAGCATGACAAAGAACTAAAAGAATTTTGATGTGTATTTCAATGATTTTATAGGTCGATTTCAAAGAGACTTCATATCTTTGTATTATGAAGATTTCTAATCAGTGAATATGGTGTATCTCTTCATTGACATGCCTTTTTTAGTTCTTTCTAATAATATTGAATGTTTTGAGTATAGATGGCTTCCAAATGATTTATTAGAACAATTCATCAACAATTCCATTTTGTGCTATTGAAAATTATATATGATAAATATCATTCATATTTTTGCAAGATAATACTTATAAATACAACATGTGAATTCTATATGGGCTTTAATCCACAGAAACTCCCAAGATCCACTTATTCATCCCAATAATTTAGAAGTAAATCCTTTTTTTTTTTTTTTTTTGCATTTTTTTTTATTATGGGTAAAAAGCAAAATTCTCACAATACATACAAACATTTGCAAAATGATATATAAATATATATCCATATATGTGTATTTGCTTACAAAAATGTTATTTATATATATATATATATACATACATATATTTTAAGAGGTGCTTAGATTACCCAAAATATTACACGGAACCAGGGGCTTCTTTGGGAGTAAATCCTTTTGAATTGTTTTATGTATATAATTATGGCATCTCTCAACAATATTTCCTTAGGGGAGACTGTATTAAATATATAATTTAATTTAGGAGAATTTTCCCTAACTCAGTTGTTCTCAACCAGGAGGGATTATGACCTCCTGGGGATATTTGACAGTGTTGAATTATTTTGTTTACCACCTAGGAGGTGCTACTGGCATCTATAGGGTAGAGGTCAGAGAACCTTCAAAACATTCAACAATACACTAGATAGTCCCCACAACAAGAAATCATCCAGAGCCAAATGACTGTAGTGCTAAAGTTGAGAAAAATCTCCTTTGATTATGGTTTGCTTATATTATTGCTATTAATATCAGTGGAGTAAAATATACCCTATTACTTTACTATATTATTTTATTGTTTGATTTAATTTCAAAACATTTTCTAAGGTTTTGAAGGTATGTAAAAACACCTGTAAACAGAGAAAGTCTTATTTATTTTCCAATAATTATATTTCCAAAAAAATATCCCTGTCTAGTTTCTTTGGCTAACACTTCAGGGTTTTATAATACCATATAGTAGTGGAAGTTGGAAGCAACTCATTGTTATTTTTGACCTCTCTTGTTTCTACATTATGTAAGAACTGAGCTTTAAAACCAACTTGAACCTTTCCATGTTATTAAAATGTGCATTAATTCCCACTTTAATCATGGTTTTATCTGAAATGTTTTAAATTCTGTCAAAAGGCTTTTGTTCACCTGTCGGAATAATCATATTATGTTTTCCTAATGATATTAATATGATATATAATATTAATTTGCATACTAATAGTGACCTGAACTTATATATCTGTCAGATGTGCATTTTCTTAATGGGGTCTTGGATTCTTTTGGAATTTAATTTGGAACTTTTGCCGAAATATCCATAGGTTATATTGATCAAATATGGCCTTAATTCAGAATTCGATGACATATAAAAATAATTTGGCACTCTTTTTGTCAATTTTAATAATCTGAATTAACTTATAGATTATTATATCTTATTATAGAGGTTTAACAAAATACTTCCATGAAACCACTTGTACCTACAGCTTGTGGAAGAGTATTTCCTTCAAACTGCCATTATTTCTTCTTCAGAAATAGTTCTGTAAAACATCATGTCTCTATTTAATAAAAAAAGATATGAGACACATGACATTTTCACTTTTATTTACATAGCATTATAAAAATCACTTTTATAACTTTTGTTATATTTCTTATTCATATGTAATATTTGAATAGCTGCTCTTATCTGTCATTTCTCATTTAATGTATTTGTACTTTCTTTCTTGATAAAATTATATGTTGGTTTTCTATTTTTTATTTTTCATAAAACATGGTTTTGATTTTTTATTAGCTTTACTGTTTTCCTTTGCTCTAAGCCATTAATATCTGCTTTTATATTGGTTATTTCCTTCTGTAATCTTGCTTTTGTTTTTCTGTGTTCCATTTCTCTTGCCAGGGTTGGCATTTTAAGATGGTATATGAGATCCTAGTTCAGGAGTGCCACTGTCCCCAAGTATTGTTTCTTTAATGATGACTGATTTGGGGGAGTTGAGGGAGTGGAGGGGATAATGGAAGTGTTGTTTCTTTAAAGTTTTGTATTTTCTTTTCCTTTCAAGGATCCTAAATATCCCCCTACCTTTTATTACTTGTCCTCCATGATGTGGTTTCCAAAGTGGTCATACGTATTCCATTTTTTTAGTGCTTATCTCTTCCATGGGATGATTAGCTGTCCAAGATTGCTCTTACACTTTCATGGGTATTTTATGTCCTTTACCTTTTGTCAGGGCTCTGAACAAAAAGTTCACTTTATAAACTTAGGTGCACTTTCTCTTTCTGGTGATTTTAGATCCATCTTAGTTCAATGGCTATAACTTGCTTCTCTCTTCCATTCAGTTTTCCCCTAACTGCCTTCTATGTTGTAGGACTGGGAAAGGGCTTAGTGGATTTTGGATATCTGGATGTACTCTATCATACGTTTAGGGTGAGGACATGCTTTGTAAAGTTTTATTTGTTCTTCTTACTATTCCTTATTGCTTATGGAGGATAGACCATGAATTTCAGATAGCAGGAAACCACTAACTCAGAAAACTGAAAGTCCCTCTTCTTTGTTTCACTTCTCAAAGTATTCGTTGAACTGGGATCTCCCTTGGAATTTCTATCTGGGGATGAATCTGCTTCCACACTTATCCAGGGTGTTGGCAATATGTATGTCTGTGCAGCTCGATGACTGGAATCCCTGACTTTTTATTGGTTCATATGTAAGTCTTGATTTAAACCATGGCTAGGCAGCCCAAAAGTCTATGCTCTTACTTCTCAGGTTAGTGCTACTAGTAAGTGACACTTGACCTACTCTTAATACCCCAGAATTTTTGAATGTTCTTATATCCATGTCCTGCTCCTTTCTTATATATCACAAATGTCACAAGAATTATATATTTTTGAACTGCATTGCTGATAACCAAAAGAGCTGAAATTTCATTATTATGCTCACACAAATCTGTGTATAGCTCTATGCTAAGAAAAACTACACTCTTAAATCATTTATCTCCCCCACTATAATTCACATCATCCTAATGAGCACAAAAATCATGTCTCCTGTAGGGTCTAGGTAGACCTATAATAAATGGATGCTAAGTAAATAATTTCTGATTACATTTAGCCATGTAAAGTTCTGGGGTATACATTAGCACATAATTAAAATATCTCCCCATGCTCACCCAGTCCCCTGCAGGGAGAGGATTACTGGATCACAGGGAGTAAAAGAAATTTTAAATTTCCATTTGAACAGTAATGGAGTGGTCCAACTAGCTTAGCAAGGGCTATTAATCATAAAGTAGAAAATAGTGACTCATGTTGAAAAATTTGTTTAGTGTGTTGAGAAAGTTAATTCATTGAAGGATAATTTAAGTAAACTTGGAGTAATGAGATAAATTTTTTATTCAAGATTTTAACATTTAATTTTTTACTCATTTTCTGAAAAAAAAATCAAGATCTTTTGGATTATATCCTTCAAAGCTTATTTCACTTGCTGGTCCCTTAGAATATTCATTTATGCAATGATGGGCTTTAATGAAGTAGCAATGGAGGTACAGAGCATAGTTCTTCCTTTGGGTGAAGTCACTCTTTCCCTTACTGATGGCTTCATGTAAATGAACACTTAGCTTCCATAAATAAGAGAGACTACAATCACGTGGAAAAAAGTGGAAAATACTTCTGTTCTTTTCTTAGCTGAAGGAATTTTAAGAATGGTCTTGAGAATATAACTGCAGGAAAGAATTGCTAACATCGACATGACCACAAGTGTTACAACTGTTGAAGCAAAGGATACCAATTCTAACAAATGAGTGTCTGTAAAAGAAATCTGCAGGACGGGTGAAGCATCACATATGAAATGATCAATGACTCTGGAAACACAGTATTCCAGATGCAGTCCCATGACCAACGGTGGAAAGGTGATCAGAAAGCCAACTGTCCATTAGTTCAGTATCAGTTGATAGCACACTTTGCTGCTCATCATGATCAGGAAATGTAGGGGTTTGCAGATGGCAACATAGCAGTCTCAAGACATGGCAGCCAGAAGATAATATTCAGTAACTCCTAACAGGAGGAAAAAGAATAACTGAGATGCACAAAAATTGTAGGAAATGATTTTGTTTTTAGTCACTATGGTAGTCAGGAATCTGGGAATACAGATTGTTGTCAGTGAGATTTCTAAGAGGGAGAAATTTTGGAGGAAGAAATATATTGGAGAATTAGATGGGGATCCTGCAGGGTGAGGAGAAGTATGGATAGGTTTCTCATCATGCTCAACATGCAATTGACAAAGCAAAAAATAAAAATTATAATTCACCATTGCAGGTCATCTGTCAGTCCCAGCAGAATGAATTCTGTCTCTCTTGACTGGTTCTGCATTTTGGATTTGAGTCTTCTTAAATCTAAACTTACTTCAAAATCAGAAGTAACAGCATTTTGGAAGCTACAGACATAGAACAAAGAACATATTCAGTAATGGAAACAAGATTAAATAGTTTATCCTGTTTGACAAGGTAGATAATACCTAAAATTGCCCCAACCAACCTAGCAACCTGTCAATCACTGTTCCATTTGTCAAAGTTATCTTTGTAAGAATATTAAGTTCTGTCTTTCCTTTCCCCATTTTGGGTTTCAAGGGTAAATTAAAATATTGCTGATAATTTCTAAATGAGTGAATTTTGCTTACACATTCTAAATAGAGAAAATAACTATTATTTGAAATATATTTCCATGAATTATAATAAGTAATTGAAAAGTTCTCATAATATATAAACAATTTGCCAGTGCCAATTTGCAATGCTTATTCAAAAATATTTATCTCATAAAAAGACCTTTGAAAATCTATGGAAAATATAGAAATATTAAAAGTTCAATTTTCCTCTAAAAAATTATGGCCTCTAATGCATGCCATTAATTATTTTACCTCCATGCAGGGTTTCCCTGTTCTTTTATATTATTTTCTGTAATTATTAATTTTCTCTTTTTCTAAATACATTGGTCTTCGCATAATCAGTTCCATTTAAACTCAACATTTGGAAATCTCTTCAAATATAGCTAATATTGTCCCAAGTTTCAATGAATCTGGAGCAGAAATGTAGCTCTAGGAAAACAAAATGAAACAATTATTTTTATATTTGATCTGACACTTGGATTCAGATTTTAAAAATCTTTAGTATTACTTCTATGCAGTTGTGCAGACCACATTAAATAATTTCATTAATGTAATTATCAAGGTGATTTTGAAAACTAGGCATAAAAAAAATTAATGAAATCCTTTTGTTAGTCAAGAACTCATATGGAAGTGGTATTGATTAGACACTTATGACCCTAATAATATTATTTTGGCATTCAAATTCATTGTTCTTAAATCTATAAGAAAACTTTTTCTTTGCAGATGGCAAGGCCCTTTGTTTTTCTTTTTGCCATGTTGCTGATTGGATACAATATGTTCTCACACCACAAAGTTTTTCAGTCTCATCTTGTACTTTCCCTTAAACAGTCTGGAAATTGACCATTTCCGCTAGGAATCCTGCTTCTTGATAGTAGGAGAAGGATTTTTTTCAGACCCAAAATCTACATGTTGTATGTGTTCGTGTGCTCATTGTTACTGGGATCACTATTTCCAGGTCTTGACAGTGGACTGAATTGCATTCACACACACACATGCACATACATACATTTTCATTTCATTTATATTTGTTTTATGTATGTGGCCTAAGATGATCATATTTCCTCTAGAGTTATTTAAGTTTTTGTTCTTCCATATTTGAGTCTCTTAAGATCATTTCAGTCTAGAATGATGTGTTGAGAAGTTTTGAAGTTGAACCTGTCAGTCAGCCTACCACAGGTTCTCCACTCAGAGCTGGAGGTGTTCACCAAGGCTCCTGTGATGGGCCCTAGGCTACAATCCCCGTCTCTCTGGGCCCATGACGCAGCCAAAAACACTGATCACTTTCTCCCTTTCTCAGTCATTGTTTCTGAATGAGTAATTCCCAAAGGAAAAATGGGGCCCAAGTGCCAAATTTACTTCACTGGATCTCTATTTTTCCCTCTTTCCTGGTTTGGTAATTCTTCCCAATTTGTTATTTCTCCAATTAAAATATAGTACATGTTTTCACACTTGTCATCTCATCTGTCTGATATCCATGTGAGGCAGGTGCAGATTTGAGTTCTCTGAAATGACTTTCTTCACAGTGATGTTAATTGCATTTTCCACACTGGTAATGAAGTTGAAAGTCAATTTTAATTGTTTCAGCCAAATTTCAGTAGGTTGTTTGTCCATGCCTTTTGGTTTCAGAGGACATTTTTTACTTAAAGCACATGCTAACATTTCTGTCTGCAATTAATGTCTCTCAATTTGTGGCTTATATATTCCCTCATTTAATGGTGCTTTTGAAGAAATGATTTGTTTAGCTATTGTTTTCTACTAAAATGTCTTTAAACCCCAATTATTAAAGAATTTGCCTCGAGTCTAAGTTAATAATTATTGTCTCACTATTTGAACACATTATTAAATTTTTTTTCCACAAATTATATGTTGAAAATTCATCTCCCAGATGTATATAGAATGTTTAATAAAGTCAAATATAAATATGTAATAATGGTTAGAATTGATGGTAACACATTATAATGAATGTAACAAACTCTGTTGATTGTTGATGTGACTGTTACTGAAATGAGAAATCTAGGGAGATTAATGTTATGTGGAGGACAACAGAAGGATATTATTGGGAATATATAACAATGATTTTGACAGTAGATGAGGATTGTGGTAGATAATATATAAACAGGGATGTTCTTCTACTACAGGGTGTGAATATTGTGGTGATAAGTGAGAAACATATAACTAATGTTATTTATGGACTACAGTGACAACATTGTAATGTGTTTGCAGCAAAAACAAAATATGAACTCTTTCATATTTCTATTATTTTGTCTTTTTCCACTGTTTTGATAATTTTTTTAAAAATATTTTGCTATGGACTCAATATCTCCTCAAATATGCCAACCATCTGTTTAAACTATACAATTAATTTTTACCTCAATTATTTTATTTTAATTTCAATATAAACTACTTTTCTCAAATCTTCCTACTCAATAGTGTCTTGTCTCCACATAAAATTGCCTTGCCCTCTTTTTTTATGCTATGAATCGTTTTTAATTATATTGTATGATTCTTCAACATTTTACAGTGTTTAATAATTATTTTTATTAGAAGGGTTTTAGTTTATGTAGAAAATACAGACTTCTCATAGGCTCCCCCACTAATTATTACTTTGCCCTAGTGTGGCAAATTTGTTACAATCGATGAAATGACAATATAATTGTTCTATGAACTAGAGTCCAAAGTTTACAGTAGTTTTTACAATTTGTTCTGTACATACTATGCTTTATAAAAATTTATTCTACTAATATATCCCCTTTAAACCACACTCAAATATATAATGCAGTGTTGTTAATTACATACATAATGGTGTTCTACCATCTTCACCATCCATTACCACAAATGTTTTATCACCCCAAACAGAAGTTCTATACCAATTAGGCATTAACTCCCCCTCCTTACTCCACAGTTTCTGTTAACTTGTACACTAATTTCTGACTTAATGAATTTGCTTTTTCTAATTACAGTGAGATGACACAATATGTGTCCCTTTGCATCTGGACTATTTCAACCAACATGATATTTTTAAGAAACATCCATTTTCCAGCAAATTTCAGAACTTCATTCCTTCTCACTGCTAAATAATATTCCATTGCATGTTTATACTGCATTTTATTGATCCATTCATCTGTTGATGGACATGAAATTTGTTTATCTTTTAGCTATTGGGAAATATGCTACTATAAATATTGTGTGAAAACAGCTGTTTAGATCCCTGCTTTCAATTCCTTTGGGTATGTTCCAGAAGTAGGATTGCCAGGTCATAAAATAATTCTATACTTAACCTTCTGAGAAATCACCAAACTATTCCACAGAGGCTATACCATATCACATTTTCACTAAAAATGAACAAGTATTCCTATTTCTCCATATCTTCCTCAATACTTACTATTATTATTTTTAATAGTAGCTATTCTAGTCATGTAAATAGCCTCTCATTGTGTTTTTTTAAACATACCAATATTACTGATACATATTTACGAGGTATACATCCATCCAAAGTGTACAATCAATGGTATTCTGTATAGTCACACAGTTATGCATTCACTACAGCAATCATTTTAGAGCATATTCATTATTCCAATAATAAAAATAATAATAAACAAACAAATCTCATCACTTCTCAATCTCTCTATGCTTCCCCTGCTGTATATAGCTGCTATTCTGTTTCCTTCTTTCTAGTATATTTGTATTTATATTTTGTAAAATAATCTTATATATGCAATATCACCTACATTCATACTTTACATGAGGTTTCACTATGTTATTCAATCCCATGGAACACTGTTTTAACTTTTCTTCTAGTAACATAAATGACCTTAGATTTATGCTTTCAACCACTGTCATACCCATATAATAGCTCTTCTAGTTACAAACACTATGATATGTTTCACCATTTCTATTCATATCAAAGGATTATAAACAACCTTTCACCAGTTCTGCACAGATGAACCTTTATATTTATATGCTCTACCCTCATTAATTTTCTGATGACCAAATACTAAATATTAACTCCACAAGTTTACCCCATTATATTTAGTTCATAAGAGCACAATCATACAGTATTTGTCCTTTTGTGCCTGTCTTGCTTCACTCATCATAATGTCCTCCAGGTTTAGCCATGTTGTCATATGCTTCACAACTTCATTTCTTCTTAAGCTGCATAATATCCCATCGTGTATATACTCCACAACTTGTTTATTCACTCATCAGTTGATGGGCACTACACTCGGTTCCAATTTTTGACAATTATGAATAACGCCTTAATGAACATCGGTATTCAAATGTCTATTCATGTAACTGCTCTCATTTCTTCTGAGTACATACCTAATAATGGTATTGCTGGGTCCCATGGCAGGTTGATAGTCAAATTCCTTAAGAACTGCCACATTGTCCTCCACATTGGCCATTCTACCTTCCCACCAACAGTGAATAAGCATTCTTATCTCTCCACATCCTTTTCAAGATTTATCGTTTTCTGACTTTTTAATAGTGGCCAGCCTAATAGGTGTGAAATGATATCTCATTGTAGTTTTGATTTGCCTTTCCCTAATCGCTAGGGATATTGAACATTTTTTCTTGTGTTTCTTCACCATTTGTATTTCTTCTTTGGACAATTGTCTTTTCAAGTCTTTTGCCTGTTTTTTATTCAGATAGTTTGTCTTTTTACTGTTGAGTTGAATGATCTCTTTATATATCATAGATATTGAACTCTTATCAGATTTGTGATTGGCAAATATTTTTTCCTATTGAGTTGGCTGACTTTTTACCCTTTTGACAAAATCTATTGAGGTGAAAAAGTGTTTAACTTTGAGGAGGTCCCATTTATCTATTTTTATATGTGTGTTTGTGCTTTGGGTGTAAGATTTAAGAAATTACTGCCTACCACAAGACTTTGAAGATGTTTTCCTACACTTTCTTACAAGAGTTCCATGACAGTAGCTTTTATATTTTTGTCCTTGATCCATTTGAGTTAATTTTTGATAAGGGTCCTTTTCTCTTTCTATTGGATATGGCTATCCTGTTCTCCCAGCACCATCTATTGAAGAGACAATTCTGGTCCAGCTGGAAGAGCTTGACATCTTGGTCAAAAATCAGTTGACTGTAGATGTGAGGGTCTATTTCTGAGTTCTTGATTGGTTTCATTGGTCAATCTGTAAGTCTTTATTCAGTACCATGCTATTTTTAGCACTGTAGCTAAGTAATTGCTTTAAAGTCAGGAAGTAAGAGTCCTCCAATTGCATTATTTTTTAAGACATTTTTGATTATTCAGGGCCCCTTACCCTAACAAATAAATTGGATAAATGCCATTTCCATTTCTCAAAAAAGGCTGTTGGGATTTTTATGGGGATTGTGTTGAATCTGTAAATCAGTTTGGGAAGAATTGACATTTGAATGATATTTAGTCCTCCAATCCATGAGCACAGAATTTCCTTCCATTTATTTGTCTTCTTAATTTTTTTAGCAATGTTCTGTAGTTTTCTGAATATAGGTCCTTGAAGTCTTTGGCTAAGTTTACTCTTAAATTTGTGATTCTTTTATTCACTATTATAAATAGAATTTTTTTTCTAATTTCCACTTCAGATTTCACATAAGTAGTATATAGAAACACTCTTTATTTTTATGTATTAATCTTGTATCCCACCTCTTTCCTGAACGTATAAGTTCTAAGAGTTTTGTTGTGAATTTTTTAGGATTTTCTAGATTTAAGATATAAAAGCATATCATCAGTGAATAGTGAATGTTTTATTAATTCCTTTTCTATATGAGTGCCTTTTTTTTTCTTTATCTAACTTAATTTTTCTAGTAAGAACTTCTAACACTATAATTAATAACAGTTGTGACATAGGGCATTCTTGTCTCTTTCTTATGCCAGTGGGAAAGCTTTCATTCTTTCACCGTTGAGTACAATACTAGCTGCAGGTTTTCCTTATACAAACTCTACCATATTGAGAAAGCTTCCTTCTATTCCTATCCTTTGTATTGTTTTTATCAAGAAACAGTGTTATATTTTGTCAAATGCCCTTTCTGCATCCATCGAGAGGACCATATGATTTTTCTTCTTCAATTTATCAGTGTGGTTTATTTCACTAATTGATTTTCTTGTATTGAACCATCTTTGCATACCTGGGATAAAACCCAGTAGATCATGGTGTATAATTCTTTTAATGTGCATTTGGATTCTGTTTGCAATTATTTTGCTGAGGATTTTTGTGTCTATATTCATAAGAGATATTGGTCTATATTTTTCTCTTTTTGCAGTACCTTTATCTAGTTTTGCTCTTAGGGTGATGTTGGCTTCATAAAATGAATTTTTTGGAAGTGCTTGAATAAGACTGGTATTAGGTCATCTTTGAATGATGGGTAAAATTTACCTGTTAAGCCATCTGGTCCCAGAATTTTCATCTTTGGGAGGTTTTATATGAATATTTCAATCTCTTCACTCGCCATTGTTTTGGTAAGTTTTCCATTTTTTCAAGAATCAGTGTAGGTTGTGTGTTTCTAGGAATTTGTCCATCTCCTTTACATTGTCTAGTTATTTGTACAGTTGTTCAAAGTATCCTCTTATTATCTCCCTTATTTCTGTGGGGTCAGTGGTACTGGCTCCGCTCTCATTTCTGATTTTATTTATTTGTGTCCTCTCTTTTTTGCTTTGTTAGTCTAGGTAAGGGTGTGTCAATTTTGTTGATCTTCTCAAAGAACCAACTTTTGGTTTTTTGAATCTCTCTATTGACCTTCGTACTCAATTTAATTTATTTCTATTCTAATCTTTACTATTTCTTGGCTTTGGCTTGGTTTAGGATTAGTTTCCTGTTCTTTTTCTAGTAATTCCAATTGTGCAGTTCGATCTTCAATTTCAGCTTTTCTCCTTTTTCAGTGTTGGCATCAAGGGCTATAAATATCCTTTGGCACTGATTTAGTGGTGTACCATGGGTTTTTATATGTTGTGTTCTTATTTTAATTTTTCTCAAGATATTTGCTGAATTCTCTTACAATTTCTTCTGTGACCCATTGATTATTTGAGTGTATTGTTAAATCTTTGTATATTCATGATTTTTCCCTTTTTACATCCATTATTGATTTCCAGCATCACTCTGTTATGATCAGAGCAAGTGCTTTGTATAATTTCAATCCTTTAAAATTTTTTTCTTGTCTTGTGACCAATATATGCTCTGTCCTGTAGAAGGATACATGAACACTTGAAAACAATGTATATTCTGCTGTTTTGGGGTACAGTGCTCTATAGATGATCTAGTTCATTTTTCATATTATTCAAAGTGTCTGCTTCTTAATTTATCCTCTGTCTAGATGTTCTATCTAAAACTGAGAGTAGCGTATTGAAGAATCCAAATATTATTATAGATATCTATTTCTCCCTTCACTTTTGCGAGTGTGTTCCTCATGTATCTTAGAGCACTGAGTTTAAGTGTATAAATATTTAATACAGTTATTTCTTCTTGACAAATTGCAACTTTTAAAAAATATATACTGACCTTCTTCATCTCTTATAACAGTTTTGCTTTTAAAATCTTTTTCGTCTGCTATTACTAACACTGCTACTCAGCTCTTTTTGGATACTATTTGCATGGAATATCTCTTTCCAAACTTACGCTTCTAACCTAGTTGTGTCCTTACATCTGATGTGAGTCTCTTGTAGACATCATATAGATGGCTTGTATTGTTTTATCAGTATATGTCTTTTGATTGGGAATTTCAGGCTTTTTGCATTCAATGTTATTACTGTAAAGGCATCACTTCCTTCATCCATTTTGTCCATTGGCTATCTTTTGTCATGTCTTACTATTGTCTGTCTTTATACTCTTTAATTTACCCTTCTTAATAATCTTCATTTCTATACTTTTCTCTAAACTCTCTCCCTCGTTTTTTCCTTTCAGTCAGCAGCACTCCCTTTAGAATGTCTTGTAAGTCTGGTATTTTGGTAACATATTCTCTCAGTTTTTATTTGTCTTTGAAGACTTTGAACTCACCCTCATTTTTGAAGGACAGTTTTGCTAAATACAGAATTCTTGACTGGCAGATTTTCTCTTTCAGTATCTCAAGTACATCATCCCACTTTTTACTCAGAATCTTGGTCTCTGAAGAGAGGTTGGCACTTAATCTTATTGGGTTTCAATTGTATGTGATGCATTGCTTTTCTCTTGCTGATTTCAGAATCTTCTCTTTATCTTTGATATTTGTCATTCAGATTTGTGGGTGTCTCAGTGTAGGTTTATTCTAAATTATTCTATTTGAGGCACGTTGCACTTCTTGGATATTGATATTTATGTTTTTCATAAGGGTTGGAAAATTTTCAGTCATTATTTCCTCAAATAATCTTTCTAACTTTTTCCAATGTCTTTTCCTTCTGGGACAATGATAATGTTTATGTTTGTGCACTTCAAGGTGTCATTCAATTCCCTGAGAATCTGTCCCATTTTTTCTATTCTCTACTCCTTCTGTTCTCCTGTCTTATCTTTTCCTGTCACATGTTCTCTCTTCAAAATCACTAATTCTGTCTTCAAGCAATTCAGATCTGCTCTTGTGTTCCTCTGTGTATTTTTAATCTCATCCATCACGTCTTCCTTTCCCATAAACTCTGTATTTTACCTTGCAGGATTTCAAATAGTTGTTTATGCTCACTCAGTGTCTTCTTAATAACCTTTATCTCTTTAGTCATATATAATTAGGAAAGTTTTGTGTTTGTCATTGATTAGTTTTCTTAAATCCTGTATCTCTTCAGGAAAATAACTTTGATTTTTTGGCTAGGCTATCTTTTCCTGTTTCCTAGTATAGTTTGTGTATATATATATATATATATATATATATATTTTTTTTTTTTTGGCTGATGTCTAGGTATCTGAATATGGTACCAAATTTACTCTTATGGCCAATTTTTCTTTTTTAACTATTCCTTGTTTCCCCCCACAGCTTTTCTTTCATATTTGGTTCAACTTATTCTATGTCTTTAAAATTTCCCAGCTTAAGTTATCAAAATTAGGCCAGGAACTCATTAGTAGGGCACAGATTTTCCACCATGATTTCAAGTAAAGAGACACTAAAATTTGTTTTTCTTCATGCAATTTCCAGACTGGCCAGCAGATGGTGCTTGTCGTTATATCCATATAATGGAATATTACACAGTTGTAGGAAGGAATGATGTATTGATAAATGCAATAACATGGATAAAACTTGATGACCTAATGCTGAGTGATGTATGTCAGTCACTAAAGGACAAAGATTACATGACCTCACTCATATGAACTAAGCAAATTGACTAGACACACAGAGTTAGAGTATGGAAGATAGGTTATCAGGAGACAGAAAGGGAGTAGAGTGGGGTGGGCCAATATTCAATGAGAAAAAACAATATTAAAGTGGAAAGGAGTGGTTTGGAAGTGGGTGGGGTTGATAGTGGTACAGGGATGAGTGGGGTCGACAGTGCTGGAATGTGAGGGTGAGTAGGATGGGGGGATGTTGGGTTGAATTATCCATGGAACTGGGGGTAGGGCTTGAGGAAGGTACTGGTGAACTCTGGGGACTTGGCAGCTTTGTGGTAAAACCACAATGATGGGAATGTTCTTTTAGAAAATACCATAGGGGAGGATTATTGGTGCAGAGCATTGGGGTTGGGGGGATATGTGGGCAAGGGCACATATTGGGCATGCTTCTATGGAATATGAAAATGTTCATCTTGTTATAGAGTTTTCTCTCATTGGATGGTGACCCAAACAATGAACAGAAATATTAAAATTCCATCCTGGGAGCCCTGCTAGGTTGTCAAATAGAGTGGCAACAGTCCCTTGAGAATATAGGCAGTGCCTGATCAAAGAAGATGGACCAATATGTCAAGCCCTCAATATTAATGCATGTAACTATGAAACCAATTTTTCAAAAATTGCAATTTAGTGGTTACGATGGTTTCCAAGAGGAGAGGTAGAAATAATGGATGAAGCAAGGGATCATTTTTAGGGAATTGGGATTGTTTTACATTATCTTGCAATGATAGATACAGATCATTATATATTTTATTAGAACTTATAATATTGTACAGTACATAATGTAAACCATTGACCATGGTTAGTGGCAATGTCTCAATATTTGTTCATCAATTGTAGCAAAAATTACCTACTTATGTAAAATGTTACTAAGGGAAAATGTGAGAGAGGGAGGTGATAGTGTATATGAGAATCCACTATATTTTCTATGTGACATTTCTGTTACCTAATGCTTCTTTGAAAATAAAGAGAAAAAAATAAGTCTCTGGGGGGACATACAGAAGAATTTGTAAATGTACATAAGAGATAACTGATCTTACAGGAATGAAAGACCAATGCAAATTTTTTAAAAATTTGTTTTATATATGTATTATTTTATATTTTATTATTCATATTTTGTATGTTTCTTACTTTTTTTATTTTTGGCTTTGATTTTGGGGAGGTTTTGAATTGCAGAAGAGTGCTTCTGTGGCAAGGGAGGACTGGTGCAGGGTGTTGGTGGGGAGGGATGCATGGGGAGATGTGCACCTGGGGCATGCCTCATATAATATTAATGTGTTCAATTGGACATAAGGTGCTGTTTCAGTGGGAAGAGACCCTCAAAATAACCAAAAGAATATTGAATCCTCATGCTGGGGAGTCCTGCTACTTTCTTTAATACAGTGGCAGGGAATCCTTAGAGTTCATTGGCAGTTCCTAGCGAAGGAGGACAGACCAATATGCCAGGACGTAGATATTGATACTTGTACTTATGAAACTTTTTCTTGTGAAATTGAAACTTAGCCTTGTATTATGTATTGCCTAAGAGTTAACTCCTGAAATCATCCCTGCTGCTTATATATGTATTCTCTCTAAGCCAAACTCAGCATATAAAATTGCTACCTTCCCCCCGATGTGGGACATGACTCCCAAGGTTGAGCCTTCCTAGTACTTAGAGATTATTACCAAGTGACAACTAGCAATGCATTTGCAAGAAAACCTGGACAAATAGGGAGAAATATTAAATACAGATAGGATTTTATAACTAAGAGATTTCAAAGTGAGTGGGGATATCACTTAGGAGGTTACACTTGTGCACGTTTTAGGAGGTCCTCACTGACTGCTGCAGTAAACAGTGTCTCACACAGGGGTGATCCTGTGGCTCTAGAGGCATCTGACACTATAGGCAGGGCAGACAACAACAGGAATTTGTCAACATGTCAATGGACCTTATCTTTGAAAATATGAACACCTATGCGAATATTCTTGCTTTCTTGATTTATTGATCATCAGGGTAGGCTAAACATTCACTATATTAGAAACAATGCATGTGTCTCCAGACCTAGTTTTTCTCCCTAGTTCTTGTTTTTGGAATGCTGGTGATGAACTAAGCCTGATTTATTATATGACCATCCTGTATAGGAAAAGGCTGTAACTTTAAGTATCTTTGGTCAACCTTAAGAGATATAACAGGGAGATGGATGTGGCCCTGGTGGTTGGGCATCTGTCTCCCATATGGAGGGACCTGGGTTCGAATCCAGAACCTCCCGGTAAAAATTTAGAAAAAGAAAAATATAGAAGGTGTGTGGGCCACCGGGCTCTGTTCATGGGTGCACCACCAGGCCCCGTGAGCTGGTAAACCATTAGGCCCCATGTGTGGTGCACTGCCAGGTCCCGCGAGTGGGCTGGCCACCAGGACCCATGCGTGGCTCATCACTAGGCCCCATGAGAAGGTGAGCCATCAGGCCCCATGTGTGGTGCACCGCCAGTTCCCGTGAGTGGGTTCACCACCAGGGCCCATACGCGGGTGCGCCGCCAGGCCCCACGAGTAGGTGAGCTGCCAGGACTTGCAAACCATGCAGCAAGATGATGACATAACAGGAGTGTGACACAAGGGAGAGCCAATATGAGAGGCGCCAAAAAACCAGGAACTTAGGTGGCACAGGCGGTTGGATGCCTATTTCCTACATCGGAGGTTCTGAGGATTGGATTCCAGTGAATACAGGAAGAGAATAATGAGAACAGAGGGCAGGAAACAAACACAGATTCGCCCAGTGAATGGACACAGAAACAGCAAAAATTGTGGGTTGGGGATAAAAATGAAGAAAAGTAAATAAATATATAAATCCTTTTAAAAAATGCATAGGAGAGGAAGATATGGACTACAGTTAGTAGTAATACTTCAATGATGCTCTTTCATGATTTGTTGACAAATGTTTCACAATAATGCAGGGTGTTTGTGTGGGGGGTGATGTGTGGGAGTCCTGTATGATGTTACACATGATTATTTTGTAGGGTTCACAATGTTTACTGAACAATTATAGTTTATGTATGTTCATGTGTGAATGATATACTACAATATATTTTTTTTAATTAACAAAAATAAAACCTATTCTCCTCATGTATCAGAGTTGGGCCATTTATAATTTTCTACACATGGTTCTTATGCCCCTTTTATTTGAACCTGTAATTAGCAATATACCCATTAAATATATGTCTCAGAGACTTAAATCTGGTTTTTCATATGCTGGTTGAACCCTGAATCTCAGCAAATTTGCAGCCAAAACCAACCCTCCAATTCATTGGCTCATTCAGGACAAGTAACAATAGAATGATGATGGACAATGCTCATCTAAAAAATCAGAGTATCTACAACTGCAACCCATCTGGTCCATTGGATCTAAACCCCCTCTCAGTTGGAAGCAGAATGGGCATCACTATTCCAAAATCCTCAAGATTGAGGAATGGACACTCATAAGGAGGAAATGCAACTATGGACTAACCTAGACTTATTATTATTTTAGTAATTGTAGCATTTGTATTATTGATATAAAGACAGTGGTCACTAATTGTTCTGAAATGAGGAAAAGGAAGAATAGGTGAAATATGGGGCATTTTGGGGACATTGGAATTGTTCTGCATGACATTGCAATGACAGATCCAGGCCATTATACATTTTGTTAAAATTTATAAAATTGCATGGTGCAAAGTGTAAACCTTAATGTGAACTATAGACCATGGTTAGTTGCAATACTTCAATATGTGTTCATCAATTGTAACAAATGTACCACACTAATGAAAAATGCTGTTAATGGAGAAAAGAAGGGGAGGGGGAGGAGACGAGGTATTTGGGAATTCCTTATATTTTTCATGTAATATTTATGTTATCTACAGCTTCTTTAATAATAATAAAGATTAATGTAATAGAGAAGGAAGAAAAATAAAAAATAAATTTTAAAAATATTGTACATAGTGTATCCTTACTTTTCCTGTAAGAACTGGAATCTGTAGTGACATCTACTTTCTCAATTTTGAAATCAATAAAATCTGCCTTCTCAATTTTCCTTTATCATCCTAGGTAGAGATTTATACTGCTTATGGATTTTTTTTCCTTTTTTATTTTATATATATATATATATATATATATATTTAAAGGTGCTTAGATTACCTAAATATTACACAGAAATTACAGAGATTCCCATGTTCCCCACCTCCCACACCTCCCACATCATCCCACACAAACATCCTTCATCAGTGTGGCTCATCACTCTTAATGGATATCCACATGCTGGGGCCTTGCCACCAAGCATAGACCACAGTTCACATGATAGACCACACTTTCTCCCACACATTTCTGAGTGGTGTGTGCTGATTTAAAATGGCCTACATCTGTCACCACAACAGCACTTAGGACAACCCCCAAGTCCTGAAAAAGCCCCTGTATTTCAATTGCACTTCCCTTACCTGCCCTGAAAGTGTCCAGTAGCCACTGGCTCCACCTCACTGTTATAATTTCTTCCATTGTTAGAATCACCATATGTGTACAACAGAATACCATTAAGTCCACTCTAGTCCATAGTTCTTCCCCCAATCCTGAAGGGACTGGGATGGTGAAGTCCACTCCATCTCCAAGTGAGAGAGGGCTTATATCCCATGGATATGGTGGGTGGGATTATCCTGCCTGCAGCTGCAGGCCCTGTCCATTCCCTGGGATGGCCGTTACAAGAGTCTTTGCTCTTATAATTGAAACTTAGCCTACTGTTATGGGGTGCGTAAAGGTTGCCACCTGAGAGCCTCCTTGTTGCTCAAATGTGGCCTCTCTCTAAGCCAAACTCAGCATATGAATGCATTATCTTCCCCCCAACATGGGACATGACTCCCAGGGATGAGCCTCCCTGGCAACGAGGGATTAATACCAAGTGCCAACTGGCAACATGACTGGAAAAAGACATTGAATAAAAGGGGGAAAAGGTTAAGACCTATGAGTTCAAGTGGCTAAGAGACTTCAAAGAGAGTCGGGAGATCATCCAGAGGTAATGCTTACGCACATGTCAGTAGGATCTCATAGAACACCAAAGTGTATATCACCCCACACAGAAGGGCTCCTGAGGGGTCTGGAGACACCCAGGTTATAAGGGGGGATAGCCGCAGAGACTGATGCCTTATCAGTGGGCTGTATTTTGGAATCTGTGCTCCTAAGAGTAACAGAGTTGGGCTCAAATAAGTCCTCCCTGCATGTGGTTCATCAGTCCCTTCTATTCAAACTTACATGTGATGCTGGAGTTTTTAGGTATACTTCCAGAGACTGAATCCTCTGGCCTACCTATGTGCCAGCTGTGCCTGGAATCTCGGTGGAGCTGCAACTCCTACCCTACAGCTCAGTGGACTCATCCAAGTCACCTGGTGAGGAGACGAGGATGGGTAACGACCATGCTTATGGATTTTTGTAGGGAAATAGCTCGTCTTCATTGATTTTCTCAATTGCATTGCATTTCAAAGTTCTGCTGAAGTCATTCAATGGATAAAGGACAGGTTTGTTTGTTTTTTTGTTTTTTTCCCAGCAAATAGCACTGAAAAATTTGGCTATCAACATACAGTACAATTAATATCAATCTGGATTTCACACCATATGGAAAATCAAATCAAAATGGATCATAGACTTAAATTGTAAACCTTAAAACCATAAAACTTATAGAAAAAATATGATAAAATTCTTGTGAGCTTTAGTTAGGTGAACACATCTTATATATAACATAGACAGAATGATACATAAAAAAATAATAAATTGTAGTTCATTATCACTGAAATCTTTAGCTTTTTTCATGTCATACCATTTTTTTCATTTACATCTGGGAAAATTATTTCATGCAAGTGTGGTTTTATTCCCTTATAATTTGATAACCAAAAAAACAAGAATTTTTCCATCAGCTGTGATTGTATCTCCTTTAGGAGAGAGCTGCTGAAAGGTTACTCTGGCAGTTAAGCTTGAATGAGTACCAATAAAAAACACTTTTGCTTGTGTAGGTTACTTATGTTTCTTATAATTAACAAAAGTACAAGACAGTGTAAATAAGACAAGCCTTCAGACTCTCCACAGTTATTACAAAATTGACACAGATTGGAATTGCATTTAATCTGCAGATCATCCATGAGAGAACTAATGCCTTAAAAGTATTGATACTTTGAATCCATGAGTGTGGTACATCTTTCATACATCGAGATATTCCATGAATATGCTAAGTAATATTGTGATTATAAGGATAGAGTTTTAAACATTTTCATTTAAAACATTCTTTGTCAGAAAACAAATCATATACCTTATATTTTGATGGATTTTAAATCCTTCTATTTCATTTTATATTAATTGCTAGTATGTAGAGATGAAATTGAATTTTATTTTTATTTTGAAACTTGTTACCTCCTAAATTTATTAATTCATTCTAAAGATTTTAATAATTTAGTAGTGGCTTTTACATAACCATTCAAATAACCTAAAATAAATAGTTTACTTTTGCTTTGCCAGCATTTAGTTCTTTCTTTTCCTACTTATTGACGAGAGGGTACATCATTTCCTTGTTCAATATTTAGGGTAAAGGATTCAGTCTTTTCACTAATTATGCTTGATTGTTCTGTATTGCCTGCTTACTGAAAACTTTATTTATAACCTGAGCGTATGTTACATAGAGTGAATTCTTACATACCCTACAAGTGTTGCTTTATGGATAAATGATTTCTGATGATTTTCACTGAATAACTTTTCCAATATGAGTTATGTGGAACTCCTCCTGGGGCTTTATCTTACTAGTAAGATTTTACCCACTTATTTTTGGAAAATAAAACCTTTGAAACATGTCTTTGAGGGCTTCTTTTACCTGCTGGTTTCTTAGGGTGTAAATGAAGGGGTTGAGTAAAGGAGCTACAGAGGTGTTGAACACAGCAACATTTTTAAAGTCACGTTTTCTTTTGCTGAGGGCTTCATGTACATGAAGATACAACTCCCGTAAGTAATAGAGACGACAACCATGTGTGAGGAACAAGTGGAGAAGACTTTTGCTTGTTGTTGAGCAGAAGGGAATTTTAGAATGGTGTTGAGGATGTATCCGTAGGAAAGGACCACTAACGGCAACGTGAGCACAAGTGTTAACCGCGGCTGAGACAAAACACAACTCGATGAGGCGAGTATCTGAGCAAGAGATCTGCAGCATAAGAGAAGAGTGACATAGGAAGTGATCATTTGCTTTGGAGGCACAGAAATCCAGTTTCAGCCCCAAAACCAAAGGGGGTAAGATGATTAGGAATCCAGTTACCCAGCAGCTGAGGACCAGTTGGTAGCACACTTTGCTGTTCATAATGATCCGGTAATGCAGCGGTTTGCAGATGGCAACATAGCTGTCATAGGACATAGCAGCCAGACGGTAAAATTCTGTACCTCCTAATAAAATAAAAAGGAACAATTAAGTAACACAAGCATTATAGGAAAGAGTTTTGTCTCCAGTAAGAATGGTTATCAAGTATCGTGGAATGCAGACGGTTGTGAATGAAATTTCCAAGAAGGAGAAATTTCGGAGGAAGAAATACATTGGAGTCTTGAGGCAGGGATCCAGCAGAGTGAGCAGGATGATGATGAAGTTCGCCATCAGGCTTAACATGTAGTTGAGAAAGAAAAAGAGGAAAATCACAATTTGCAGCCAAGGGTCTTCCGTCAGTCCAAGCAGAATAAATTCTATCTCCATTGAATGGCTCTTCATTTCCCTTTTGTCCTATGAAATGTAAAGAAAATAAAAATTAATAATCCATCTAGAAAGCATTTTATTTTCATTCTGAACCAGAGTAAGCTCCATGTTTTAAAACTTAACTGTGTGTAAATATCTTCACGTATCAACTTTGAGTGCATCAAAATGAGCATCCTCCAATTCTTCAGTTTTCTTTGTAAGAATGTTGACTGATTCTTCCCTTGTCAAATCTGAAAAATTTTGCTTACCAAATAACAGAGAGTGTATCAGTCATTTGAAATTTGATCTATGGCCCATTTTGCCAACAGGTATCCAATAGAGTATTTAAATATTTCATGTTATCTGGTTTCTGCATTTAATACTTCCTCAAGTAATTTGTTGATTCTATGCTTTCATCACCTAGTTCTATTTAATATTTACTGTTTTGCTATCACTTTGCTTCAATTTTTCTGCATCTGTTTGTTTATTCATTCTAACTCCTGTTTTCCATTCATTGTTTGCTTTATCAGTGGCCTTTAGATTCATTACTTACAAAACTTCCCAGCATATTGTTAACTATGGTTCAAATCTACATGACTTAGGAAATAAAACATGCAGGCAGATAAACTAAAATTGATATCTATGTTTTATATTCCTTTTTAGCTCATTCCATTTATATTGGTCTCATATTATTTTCTGTATAATTTTGCAAATTACATTTAGAACTATAACTTTTAGTTTGAAAGTAATCATTTTAAGCAGCACCTAGTCCTGTAACATCATACCATCGTAATTCTAATTTTTTTCCTTGCTCATTTCCTTTGAACATCAGCAAGCCTTCTTTGTCTTATCCAGTTCTCAGAATTTCCAGGCAATATTCAAAAGAATTTATTTTATTTTATTTCCCCCTTTTTCTTTGCATATAAACTCTAATAGAAAAAAATAGAGCCACATAATTGATTTTTCCTCTTCTATTAATTTGAAATTGTTAAAATAAACCTTTTTTATTTTTTCAATTAATTGCTACTAATAGTTTTTCTTTTGGCCCATAAGCTTTTAAAAGCTACAACAGTTCTGAAATTGAGCATATTAGATTATTTCCAATCAGTTTTAATTTATATATATATTCCATGGATAACATTTCAATTCTTGCATTACAACACAAAAACATTTCTCTTTCTATTAGTCCTTGAGGTTTTTCCAGTAATCATTTTTCTTATATTGTAATAAAATATGCATCTGCCTTCTTTAATGCATTATCTATGGAATTTTTATGAAGTGTTTGACTAAATATAATAGAAAAGACATTGCCTCTTTATTATTCATCTTTCTTTTCTAGTCATCATATCTTCCTAGTTTTGCTAAACACACAAATTGTCTTTATGCTTGAACTGGATATAAATAGATTTGTATAAACCAGGATAAGCTACTACAATTTTTCAGTATTTTCCACAAATGAAGCCTGGATTGCTGTCACTAAGAAAACAAATGATTTCATTAATAATCACAGGCATTGCGTTTAAACATGGACATCTGCCTTCGTCATCTTTAAGACTCCTAAATTTACTCTACTCTTGATTTGATAGGGACCTTTTAGAAAAAAATTTCTGCTAACCACAAGTTCCCAAAAGAGGATTAGAATGAGATTTCCTCAAAATCCAAAAAATAGCTGCTGTTTAAATTCCCTCCACAATTTTAAAAAATGGATAAAGAAAATGTTCTAGAGAGGCATTTATATATCAAAATATACATCCTATTACATTTTCTATATTTTTATAGAAAACTAAACAAGAATATTCTTTTTACCATCAAAAGGATTAGATAAATAGGACAATTTAAGGGCAAATATAATTCCTGATATGGACTTACAAAATTGTGCTGTAACTTGAGATTGAGAAAAAGAAAAGTTAAAATTAAAAATTGACTTATCTTACAAAGGGCATGTTGGAATTGCGTTTTCTGCTATGGTATTTGGTAGAATCTATTATTAAAGGATATTAAATACCAATGCTTTCTTCAGAAGGATTCAAGTTAAAGTCGAATGGTGACAATTATTTATTTTTCAAAAGGTTTCCCACTTTCATTTCAATTCCCACTCACTACATGTATCAGCTGTCAGAAAATAAGAATCTAATGTATCTATCATCCTTTCCAGTTTGGTTACATTTTCTTAACTTTTAAAAATCTTTAACTAGGAGTGTTATATCAGACATCCAAAGATCAAAACCTAGAAAAACTGACCTTTACAAAAATTTAACATATCTCATGATACTAACAAAGAGACAGTTTTATCTTCTTGTCAAAAATACACCAGACCCTACTGAAATTACCATTCAAAAAAGAAAGGAAAAAAGATTCTCTAGAGAATGGTATTCAGAGAGGACTAATTATATTAAAAAATATTTCTCTAAATCATTTAGAAAAAATTGCTGAAAGAACTATATAGCAAGTAACACTTTTTATTATTTTTTAAACATAGGTAAGATATAACAAGAGAACAATCTTGAGGCAATATGAAAATATCTGTTTGAAAAATGGGTTTCAGTTCTCCACTGAAAAATTTCTCTTAATTTCACCAAAAAAAAAAATAATAATAATAATAATTAGGAGGTCTGTAGCAGGTTTGGATATTGCAAAGAGTGTATTTTAAAATGAGGGTTTTAATTCTGGGGATATTATCTGAGAAATCAAGTATAATGGGTTTGGGTGTTTATAAGAGTGTGTTTCATTTTGGTATATAGAAAAAAACTTCTGGTGATGCATTTGGTTTGCAACATATGGACCTGTGCAGGATAACTTAAATATCTGAAGTATTTGAATTGTATGGTTTTAAAAGAGCATACTTAAACTGGGTAAAAGAGATTTTTTACAGGTATTAGCTTGGGAACCACCTCTAAAATATTATTCAGCTCAGTTCCCTATCAAGGGCCACTTTATCATGACCAAAAAGAAAATATCATCAAATTCAAGTACAAAAACCTTTTTACTAGTGTTTGAATATGAAGAGAATGTGCTTTCCGCCATCTCTTCTTAAGGAAGCTTCAGGTCTACTAGAGGAATTCAAAGAACTGTTAGGGATCCAAAAGACATTTCACTTACAATGAACACAACATCAGAATTCATTGATACACCTATCCTTTCTTCCCTGAATTGTCTTTGACTCTTTGTTAAAAAATCAGTTATCTCTATAAGGGTGTCTGATTTCTGGGCCCTATTCTGTTACATTCATCTACTACTTTGGGTCAATGCCATAATTTATAGAATACTATAACTTCATATAACTATTAAAACAAGGACATTTTAATTTTCCATCTTATTCTCTTTTCAAAAGTTGTTTTGCAGCCCAAAGGATTTCCATATGAATTTAAGAACCAACTTCTCAATTTCTATAAAACACAAAGACAACCTTGAGGGATTTTTAAATTGAGATTGCAATGACTCTATAGATATTTCAGGAGAACTGACATCTGAAAAATATTGAGTCTTCTAACACATGCACACAGTATATCTCTCCATTTATTTAGATCTTCTTAATTTCTCTTCAGCAATGTTGTGCAGTATTGAGAGTACAGGTCTTTCACATTTTGGGTCAGATTTATAACTACATATTTCAAAGTTTTATTTTTTTAGTTTTCAGAAATGGCAATTTTATAAAATTTTAATTTTTCTGGTGAGTATAGATAAGTACTTTAACTTTTCTATTGATTTCGTATCCTGACCACATGCTAAACTCATTTACTAGTGCTAATAATATTTTTGCACATATCATTGGACTTTCTACATTGGTGATAATGTTGGCTGTTGAAAAAAAAGACAGTTTTATTTTCCATTATGGATGCCTTTTATTTTGTTCTCCTTGACTTGTTGCTCAGGCTAGAATTCCCAGTATAATGTTGAATAGAAGTGCAGAGTATGTGCTTCCTTGTCTTTTTCCTGATCTTAGTAGGAAAGCATTCAGGTTTTCAACAGAAGTGTGATATCAGTGGCAGGTTATTGCTAGATGTCCTTTATCAGTTTGAGCAATTTCCAATCTATTCCTTGTTTTCTCAGAATTTTTTTCAGAAATAGGTTTTGAACTTTATCAAATTCCTTCTCTGTGTCTCTTTAAGTGATAAATTTTGTTTGTTTGTTTGTTTGTTCATGCAGTGTATTACATTGATTTGTTTTTTGTGTGTCAAATAATAAAGCATTTAGGAGAGTAACCCCAATTTGGCATGAAGTATTGCCATTTTTATATTCTATTGGATGCAATTTCATAAATATTGTTGAGAATTTCTTTATATTCATAAATTATATGGTATGTAGATTTATTTTAATTTTAATGACTAAGTCTGGTTTTGGCATTAGGGTAATTCTGGTTTCATAGAATGAATTGGAAAGTATTTTCTCCTCTTCAATTTTTTACAAGAATGTATTTATAATTCATATTAGTTTTAACAAAAATTTTGGTACAATTAACCTTTGATGTCATACAGATCTAACTTTTTTATGGGAGGGTTTTTAACTACAAATATAACCAACATAGGTCTATTCAGTTTATATATTTCTTCTTGAAAATCCTTTTCAAGGATTGTTGTCCACCTCTTATAAATTGCTATTTTTTTATTAAAGTTGTTCTTAATGTGTCCTCACACTTCTTCTAATATCTGGAATCTGTAGTGATGTCTGCTTTCTCAATTCTTAAATCAATAGTGCATGTTTCTCAACATGCTAGAGACATACATTTCTTATCATCTTCACAAGGAAACAGCTCTTATTTTCATTGATTTTATCAATTGTTTTTGGTTTCAGAGTTCTGCTCAAGTCATTCAATAGATAAAGGGTATTTTTCTCCAGCAAATAGCAATAAAAAGTTTGGATATCTAGCAACAATAAAATTAATTTCAATCTGGAATTCATACCATATGGAAAATCAAAATGGATCATAGACTTAAAATTAAAACTTAAAATCATAAAACTTTTAGAAGAAAATATGATAAAAATTCTTGTGACTTTAAGTTAGTTGAACATATTTTAGATAAAACATCAAAGGAATGATACATAAAAAGTAATAAATTTCTGAACTTAATTATCACTAAATATTTAGCTTTTTCTCATGTCACATTTTTTTTTCATTTTTTTCATGGAAAATTATTTCATATAAATGTGATTTTTTTTTTTTTACTTATAATTTGATAACCAGGAAAAAAAAGAACTTTACCATCCACTGTGATGGAATCTCCTGTAGGAGAGAGATGCAAATATTTTAGTCTAGCAGTTAATCTTGAATGAGTGTCAATAAAGAATATGTTTGCTCATGTAGATGCCTTGTGTTTCCTATAATTAACAAAAGTACATGGCTTTGCAAATGGGATAACACTTCAGACTCTACAGTTATTGACAAAATGGATGCAGGTTGGAATTGCATTTAATCTACAGATCATCTATGAATTAACTGATACCTTGAAAGCACTGAATCTTTGAATCATTAAGTATGATACTTCGTGTATATTTCTAGATATTTCATTAATTCTCAAAGCAATATAATTGTCAGTATAGATTTTTTCACAACTTCATTTAAATCCATTCTTTAGTAAGAAGGAAATATTCCTTTATTTTATATTTTAATGGATTTTAAGTGCTTCTTGTATTTCCTATTATATTATTAATTTCTTGGATAAAGAGATAAAATTGAATTTTGTTTTTAGTCTGAATGCATTCACCTCCCAAATTTACTAATTCATTCTAAAAATTATTATTAATTTAATAGCAGTTTTTACATACCCAATCATATACTCTAAAATAAATAGTTTTCCTTCATTTGCCAACATTGATGCTTTCATTTCCTACTCTGTGAAGGGAGGAGACATTCTTTCTTTGTTCTCTATTTAGGGTAAAGGTTTCAGTGTTTCCACATTATGAATGTTGGATCTATAATTCCTGTTCACTTAAGACTTTCCTTTATTTATACCCTGAGAAAACATAGTATGAATGCTATATGTCTTACAAGTGTTGCTTTATGGATAAATGATTTCTGATGATTTTTCTGAATAACTTTTCCAATATGAGTTATGTGGAACTCCCCCTAGGGCCTGGTCCTACTAGTAAAGACTTTAATGACTTATATTTTGTTTTATTGGTTATATTACATTGAATTTTCTTTTGCACACTAAGGCTGATGCTTGTGAATATTGCACATTGATTACAGTCATAGTGTTTCTTTCCTCTGTAGTTCATTTACTAAAACTGGTAAATTATAAATTAAGTTATTCCCACACTGATTACAGATTCAGAATTTTTCTCCCATATGATGTCTCTGGTTGGTTTATGACTTAACATGTGGTAGATGAAGACTCTTCCATTTTTTTGCATTTATATTTTGAGTTTGCTCATGTTATATATCATCTCTAGTGTGCTAATGCTTAATTTTATGGCAGAAAACTCTTCTGTATATATAACATTTATAATGAATGATATAGTACCATCTAAGATCAAAACATTGCCTGAAAACTTTACAGCTTATATAGCACTCATTGGGTTTCCCTCATGTTCATGTTATCTTATGTTGTCTAAGGACACAAATATAAATAATAGTATCCCTCAATAATGAATCTTCTGATGTTGTCTAAGGAAAGAAGTCTTTTCCAGAAAGATGACATTAATAGAATCTTCCCAGTGTGAATCTTCTGATCTTATACAAGGCTAAAACAATGGGTGAAGGTTTTACCACAAAGTTGACATTCTTAATGCTTCTCTCCACAATGAGTTTTCTCATGTTCTCTAAGATTATAAGATTCAATGAAGTTTCCCACATATATGACATTCATATTGTTTCCCCCAGTATGAGTCCTTTCATGTCATTAATGCACAGAATAATGATTGAAGGCTTTCTCACACCAAAGACTTTATAGGGATTCTTTAAAGTGTGAATTTTCTAATGTTCTGTAAAAAAGAACATCTACTGAAGATGTTCAAACATAGATGAGAATCAAAGCATTTCTGCCCGTTGTTATTTCATTGTACTGTCTATGGCTAGGGGTATGAACAAATGATTTAACATTAAAATGACATTCATATGATTTAATTCTAGTTTAAATAGGCTTATGTTGAGTAAAAGATGACTGATTTATGAAGGCTTTTACAAAGAAGTTGATTAAATAGTGATTATTTCCCTTGTGAATTGGCACATGTTGAGTCACAGTGGCTTTCTGAGGGAAATCTTTTTTCAGAGCATTACATTTAAAATGATTCCTTGGAATGAGAGTTCCAAATGAAATAATGCCAGATTCCCTTTCTTGCAAATATGTTGCATAGTTATCATTTCTTACTCTTTAAATGGTCTTTCCCTGCCTGAATTCTGGCTTTGGAAAAATCCTATTCTTTCTCTCCAAAGTTTGTCTCCTTGTTCCAATTGTGAACATATATGATTTGCCAACTTGATATTCTGATGAGACCATCTGATTGAAAATCTCCAGCCTTACATCTCTGAACACCCTTCTCTGGGATGTGTCCAGCAGGACCTACCCTTCCTGAGTGAAATCTACAATAATGTCTTTCAAGTTAACTTATCCAGTGGTTGCATTCTCAATAGCTCAGGTGGTTAAGTGTCTGTTTCTGGGTTTCCATCACAACCAGAAAAGTTGAAGTCTATCAAATAAGAAAAAGTGAGAATAGTTCCATATTCATGTGGATTTCCTCAATGGGTCCTGATAGAATGAAGACTTTCAACACTTCAGCTTTTTTGAAAGACACTGTTAACAAATGAAAAGACAACACACAAATTGGAAGAATATATTTACCAATCATATATATATATATACACATATGATTATATATAAATATGTAATTTATATATATATAAAAATTACAGAATTTGTCAAAAGTATAAAGAACCATAAAACTTAATAATAAGAAAATGAACAACTTAATTTAAAAAAAAGAGCAAATCCTTGGATAAGCACTTCACTAAAAAGAAATGACTGACAAATAAGCACATGAAAAGAAGTTCAAACATCATTATTCCTTAGGGAAAAAAAAATAAAATTTCACTGAATTATCATTACGTGTATATCATAATGACTAAAAATTAAAAGTTAAGGAAAACATACTAGTTTGATGATGATGTAGAGAAAGTGGAACTCTCATGTAGCCTGTGTAAATATAACATGGTACAACTCTGCAGTTTATTAAACATTTAAAAATACACCTATCATAAAATCCATATATATCATAGGTGGATATGTACTGGGTATGTATTTATCCAAAAGAAAACAAATCATATATCTAGACTCAAACATATAAATGAATGTTCACTGCAACTCCATGGAAAATATTTTTTTAAAAACTAGAAAAAATGCAAGTGGAAATAAAGAGGTGAGTGGATAAATAAAGTGTGATATATCCATACAATGCAATATTACACAACAGTATAAATTAGTTAACCATTGATATATGCGTTCACATAGATTATCTCACAATAAATATACAGACTAAAATAAGACAGACCAAAAACAATAAATATATAATTGCACTTATAAAAAGTTCTCAGAAATGGAACCTAATCTACAATGATAGAAAGCAGATAAAGTGTTGCATGGGATGGGATATAGGAGGTGAGAAATATTATAAGGGACATACAGAAACTTGTGGAGATGATACATATGTTCACTTTCTTATCTATGGTTTTAATTTCATGGATTATACATATGTGAAAACTTATCAACTTATAAGCTTTGAATGTATGGAGTTTACTTTATGCCAATAATATTTTAATAAAGAGGTTTGAAAAATATGAATATATGGATGTCAACAAAATTGAAAACAAACTGAAATAAATGTAATAAACTATATTGTTAGCCATAAAGAGAAGAAAATTACTTTACATGACTTTAAAATAATGTTTTAACTTACCTTTATTCCTATAAGAATATAATTTAAAGGCAAATAGATCTTCAAAAATTGAAAAATGTAATCACTACACATAATTTTAGATATAAATATTGGTATTGATATTTTGAAATGGTCATTTTTATTTGAAGAATATAAATAAATAATTAAGTTCACTTAAAGTATCAAGGTATGCAGCAAAATATAAAAGCAATACAATACCATCAAAGAAAGTTTTAAACACTGTATTCTTAAATTTCAACAAACTCATGATTTCTTTTTAGTTTTTTTTTTTATTGAGTCTTCATAAAAGCCTAAAATAAAAGATAAATGAGTAGTAATGTAATGTAATGTAATGTAATGTAATGTAATGTAATGCCCAAATTACAGTTTTAAATCCAATCACCACAAACAGAAACCGGAACTTCTGGAAGAAATGACTAATTCCAGGTATGTGATTGGCAATGTTCATGATGGGACAGGGAGATATCATTGTACCAGAAAGCATGGAAACTATCTAAAATGCTGAGCTGTGTGCCTCCATCTTTGCCCCGGGGCTGCTTCCACCAGCACCTCAGCCAGGCCTGTACCTCAGCCAGGCTTCAGCTGCAACACTGAGGGCATTTCCACCGATGCCCAGACCAGGTTCGAGCCACAACACTGAGCCTTAATTAAATAAAATTTGACTGTGCTGAGGACATGTTTCTTCATTCTGAAGTCCATCCAAATCAAAGAATAAAAGTGGTGACAACAGAGGGTGTAGCAGTTTGGCATTACTTATGAATTCCAAAAATAGATATTGGATTATGTTTGCAAACTGGTCTGTTCCACTGGGCATGATTAAATTATGATAAGGGCTTTGATAGGGCCACATCAGTAGGGTGTGAGTCCCTGCCCCTTGGTGGGTGGGACTCAGATAAAAGACATGGCAAAGGACAGAGTTGGAGTTCTGATGGTGAGTTTTTGAGCTAGAGCCCTGGGAAGTAAGCACACAGAGGAGCTTGGTGGTGAAGAAGGAGATAAGGCCCTGGGAAAGGCCTTATCACAGCTGGCATTGTGGACAGAGGCAAAACCTACAGAGCCTTATATTCTACAGTGAACTTGCAGAGGAAACAGAGGAGCTGAGCCCAGAGAGAAATGGTGCCCAGGGAAGAGAAGAACCTAAGAGGACTGAATTCTTGGCAGACATTGGCAGCCATCTTAGCCCAACAAGTGGCAATAAACTTTGGTGAGGGAAGACACTTAGACTTTATGGTCTGGTAACTGGAAGCATCTACCTCAAATAAATTCCTTTTATAAAAGCCAACAGGTTTCTGGTATTTTACATCAGCACCCTGTTTGGCTGACTAATACAGAGGGGTATGTGGCAAAATATACCAGATGTAAGCTGTGGACCATAGTTAGTAATATTTTGATTATTTTATTTCATAAGCTGTATCAAATTTTTCAAAATAATGCAAAGTGTTAGTGGAGGGATGATGTGATAATTCTGCACATATTACATGTCTCTTTATAAGCTTAGAACTTTTCCAAAAATAGATATATTATTTTAAAAATCTTCACATGATTGGCTCTTGATTAGATAATTCCATAAACTCACTCATTTAATATCACTAACATCCTTATTGAGTAGATCATTCATGTTTTTAAATGCAAAAGCTAAAACAGAGAATGTTAAATGACGTGGCCCAAACCACTCATTATGTTGTGTAACAGTCTAAAGGAAATCTATAATCACGTTTTTCGCAATCAGATTTAAATAGATGAAACAATAAATGGCATGTTTTCAATAGTCTTCACAAAATACAAAAATAAAACCTTAAAAGTACTGTGTTATAGAACATAACCTTAATACATGATTCTGTGATGATAAAACCACAAGCGTCTAAATCATAGGAGGTAGGAAACTGGCCTTCTGTCTCCCAAACTCATGATAATTCTTTTTTTACATTTTCTTATGCAAACTATCTTATCCATTTCCACAGTTACTCCATTGGCTCATTTTTTTCCCTCTCTTCCAACCACCTTCATTCCTTAATTGCTTCCCTTATTTTCCTATCTCTACTTCTTTCTCTCTTTCTCTCTTTCTTTCTATTCTTACCCACTCCCCATGTCATAACAAAATAATTTTAGGTAAAAGTAGAGGTTTTCTCTTTCTCAAATCAAATTATGTAAAAATATTTTTTTTCTTAAAAGTAAATCCTGATGGGCCAAAATAGTTGATGTCAAATAACATTTAAAAAGGAATTATTTTACCAAAATATCAGATACAGGCAAATAGTTGTTTCTTTTGTGAATCCAATACCACTGTGACTTATAGATCCATTGAAACATCTTTGCCTCAAAGACCACAATGGTTTGTCAAAAGGTATTGTAATGCATTGTGACATTTCACAAAAGATATAAAGCATCAAACAAAGAAATTTTTAGAATAGAGATCATCAGGTAGATTTAAATATAAGGAAATATAGCCCAGCTCTATGTAATATGTCATTTCCATATGTTCTGCCAAAAAAAAAAAAAAAAAAAAAAACACAAAATAATAAATATACATCGTATCTAACCCAGTTCTTTCCAAGTCATTTTGGAGTTCATTTTTGAGAGTCAGATCCCACTAATAGATTCCAAATGTTATTTCACTGCAAACAGGAACACATTTTATGCCCAAATAGAGGGGCAATTTTGAGTTTTGCAATCTAAAATGTCTCAGGGTTGATTGTAAATACTTAGGAAACCAATTCATCTACTACAAAAAAAAATTACTAAAGGAAGTTGAGTGGCACCCAAAGAAAAGTAAGCACAAACCCAAAAGTGCATTTATGTTTTACTAAAAGTTAATCCAGCAACAAATATATTCACATATCAGAAGTAACTGGAGAGAAAATTGAGAATTTACTACGGGAACTACTATCAACATCATATATGTTGTTAAATATGCAACCATTTAGACAATGCTTAGACTTCTAGTAAGATGGCATCAGAGTTGTTTAGCAGGGCTCAATTCTCCTACAAAAACAATGGAGAAAGGGCAAAACTATCCAAGGGAGCTACTTTGAGGATCAGCAGACCAGTAGAATGCTAAGGATCATCCATCTGGGAGAGGGACAGAGAGATGAAGAGGCCAAAAAGAAACCATCAGTTACTCATCTCACAACTGCAAAGAGCACCCACCCACCATCCTTAATGTGAACAGCCCCAGTAAAAACCATGGCTCACTGTGGCTAAATGAAAAAGGAACTGAAGTCTTCCTCCCTTGGAAAAGAGTGGGTGTGGTGTTGGATATAGAGTGGTTTCTCTTCAGTAAGTTTGACCAGCAGAGTATGCTTTACATTTCAGCTATAGCCATCCTTGCAAGTGGAGGCTGAAAGAGACAGCTCTGTGGAAATATTAGTGAAAAAGTTTAATCCACAGCAGGATGAGAAACTGCAATGAAAACAAAAAGCTTTTTGGATTCTCCCATGTCCTCAGCCACCTGGGATCTGGTTTGAGCCCATTATGGATCCCTGGCCAAGTTGTATTAAATTAGGCATGGCAAGTTTAAAATTTTAATATAAGTTTAACCAAAAATCAAAGAAGAGCCATGTAACAAAACCACTTGGCCATAGAGAGAAATTAACCAATAAAATACATTCAGCAACATAATCAGATACCTAGATATCAGCAAAAATTGCAAGCCATACTAAGAAACAGAAATATATAGCACAACCAAGGGAACAAATTCAAAATTATAATGAGACACAGGATTCAAAATATCTAATCAATGATATTCACTGAAATCTCCTGAATCAACTTAAGAGAATGAAAGAAAATATGGCTAAAGAGATGGAGGATATTAGAAGACACAGGGTAAGCATAAAGAACAATTTGAGAGGTTCGAAAAAACAATGCTTATGGAAATGAAAGATACAATGGATGAAACTAAAAATACATTAGAGGCATATAACAGCAGATTTGATTTTGCTGAGGAGAGAACTCATGAATTAGAAGACAGAAGATCTGAACTTGAAAAGACAGGAGAACAAAGGGGGAAAAGAATGGAAAAAATGGAACAGGTTCTCAGCGAATTAAATAAAAATGTGAAACACAAATACATAGGTGTTATATGTATCCCAGAAGTAGAAGGAAAGTGGCAGAAAGAATATTTGAGAAATTATTGATGGAACATATCCCAACCCTTATGAAAGACATAAATATCAATATCCAAGTAGGACAACAGCCCAAAGAGAATATATCTTAAGAGAGCTACTTTGAGGCAACTAATATTTAGATTGTCAAACACCAGGGATAGAGAATTCTGAAAACAGAAGAAGAAAAGCAATGTATCACATACAAGGGAAAATTAATAAGTCTAAGTGCTGATCTCTTATCAGAAACCATGGAAGAGAAAAAGAAGAGTCATGATGTATTTAAGGTACTGAAATAGAAAGCTTCCAGCCAATAATCATTTACTCAGCAAAACTGACTTTCAACTATGAGGGTGAGTTTAAAGTTTTTAGAAATTAAGAAAACCTGAGAGAGTTTGTTACCAAAAGGTTGGATTACAAGCGATACTAAAGGGAGAGTTGCAGCCTGAAATGAAAAAGCAAGGGTGAGAAACTTGGGAAGAGTGTGGAAATGAAGATTTTTAGAAAATATAGCTAAAAGGGTAAAAAGACAAAAAGAAGTAAGATATGATAACAGAAATCCAAGGGATAAAATAGGTGCAGTAATGGCATTATTTTAATAACATTAAACATTAACATATTTAAGTCCCCAATCAAAATCGTACGCCAAGGAATGGATAAAAAAATATGAGCTATCCATATGCTATATGCATGGGAACCACCTTAGACCAACAATGCAAATAGACTGAAAGTCAAAATGTGGAAAAACATATTCCACACAAATAGTAACCAAAAAGGTCTGTTGCAGCAAGTCTAATATTGGGGAAAATTGATTTTAAATACAAAACTATTATAAGATTAGAAGATCACTATGTATTAAAAAAGGGATGATTCACCATGAAGAAATAATCATAAATATTTATGCACCTAACCTCGGTGCCCCAAAATATATGAGGCACACAGTCACAAAAGAGAAGGGAGAAATAAATGTTTCTACAATAACCATTGCAGACATCAATATACCACTCTCAGTATTGGATAGAACATATGGACAGAGGATAAATAAGGAAACAGAGAGCTTGACTAATATGATAATTGAACTAGACCTAACAGACATTTATTTATAAAACTTTACACCTCAATACAGCAGGACATACATTTTCCTCAAGGGCTCAAGTATCCTTCTCCAGGATAGACAATATGTAGAGACACAAGACAACTCTGATTACATTTAAAAAGATTGAAATTATAAAAAGCACATGCTCTGGAAATCAGTGTCAGTCAGAAAAACAGAAAATTCACAAATAAACAGAGATAAAAACACAGACACTTACATGATCAGTGTGTCAGAGAAAAAACTGCAGGTGATTCAGTAAATATCTTGAGACAGATGAAAATGAGAACACAACAGATAAAAACCTTGGGCTAGTGAAAGTAGTCCCGAGAGGGAAATTTATAGCCCTAAAAACTTACATTAAAAAGAAGAGCGAAAATCGAAGAAACTAACTTCATCCTTGGCAAAACTAGGAAAAGAACAGCACACTAACCCATTACAGACAGAAGGAAAGAAATAACAAAGATAGAGCAGAATTAAATGATACTGAGAATAAAAAATAATATTTTTTAAATTTTGTTATTAAAGAAAATCAATAAAATTGGCAAACCCTTAGCTAGACTGACAAAGGAAAAAACAGAGAAGATGCAAAGAAATAAAAACAGAAATAAGACTGTGGGTATTACCATTGACCCCACAGAAATAAAAGATTTCAAAAGATGATATTATGAACAATTGTTCACCAACAAACTAGACAATGCAGATGAAATGGACAAATTCATATAAACAACACCCTACACTGAACCTAGAAGAAATAGAAGACCTCAACAAACCTAATACAAGTAAAGAGATTCAAACATTCATCAAATACCTTCCAAAAATAAGGACAGGTTCAGATGGCTTCACAGGTGAATTCTAAAAATCATTCAAAAATGCTCTAATATCAATCGTGGTCAAAGACTTCCAAAGAATTGAACAGGAGGGAATGCAACCAAACACTTTTTTAAAGCCATCACCTTAATATAAAACCAAATAAAGCTGCAAAAAAAATAAAAGAAAGAGAAGTAAGAACAATTTCTCTAATGAAAATAGATGAAAAAATCCTCAACAAAGTACTTGTTAATAAATACAAAAAGTACACTGAAAGAATTATACATCACTATCAAGGGGTGTTTTTCCCAGGTATACAAGGGTGTTTCAACTCAAGAAAATCAAATAGTGTAAAATACCACATTAATATTTTGAAGAAGAATCACATGATCATCTTGATTGGCCTAGAAAAGGCATTAGACAAAATACAGGATCCCTTATTCATATAAAACACTCTGAGGGAAAAGAATGGAAAGAATCTTTCTCAAAATGGTAAAGTGCATATATGAAAAACCCAGAGCTTACATTTCACTCAGCAGTGAAAGACTGATAGTTTCCCCACTGATATTGGGAACAAAACAAGGATGCCCACTGTTTCCAATGTTCCTCAATATTGTGCTAGAAATTTTGCCAGAGAAATTAGGGAAGAAAAAGAAATAAAAGGTCCCCAAATGGGAAAAAAAGAAGCAAAACTTTCCCTACTCACTGATGCTAAGATCCTATACTTAGAAAATTCAAAAAAATCTACACAGGGAAGCAGATGTGGCTCAAGTGATTGGGCTCCCATCTACCATATGGGTGGCCCTGAGTTCGGGTCCGGGGGGGGCCCTCCTGGTGAGGAGATAGTCCACGCCTGTGGAGAGCTGGCCAAGCAAGATAATTCAACAAAGGTATACAAGCAGACACAGAAAAAACATGCAGTGAATGGACACACAGAACAGGCAGTGAGCACAAGTGGCAAGGTGGGGGAGAATAAATAAATAAAAATTAAAAAATAAATAAATCTTTTAAAAAAATCTACACAAAGTTACCAGAACTGATAGATGAGTTCAGCAAGTGGCAGGATACAAGATGAATACAGAAAATTTCTAACTTTTCTATGCACTACTAATCAGCAATTTTAGGATGAAGGCAGAAAAAAAATCCATTTATAATAGTCACCAAAAGAATCAAATATTTAGGAAATAACTTAACCAAGAACACAGAGGACCTGTATTCAGAAAACTACAAAACATTGCTAAAAGAAACCCAAAAAAGTCCTAAAGAAATGGAAGGACATTCCATGTTCACACATTGAAGACTAAATAGTATTAAGAGTCAATTCTACCTAAACTGATTTACAGATTTAACTCCACCCCAAGTGAAAATTTGAGCCATTTTTGCAGAATTGGAAAATTCAATTATCAAATTCGTCTGTAAGGGTAAGGGCCCCTTAATAGCTACAAATATCTTTTAAAAAGAAAATGAAGTTAAAGGACTTTCACTTCCTGCATTTAAAGCATATTTCTTAACAAGAGTGGTAAAATCGACATAGTACTAGAATAAAAATAGACACGTTGACCAATGGAATCAAATTCATCATTAAGTGATTATTGACAAGGCTGTCAAACCAAGCTGGGTCAGAATATTCTATTCAACAAATGATGCTGGGAAATTGGATATACATAGCTAAAAAGAAAAAGAGAAGACCCCTATCTCACACCTTATACAAAAATTCATTTAAAATGGCTCAAGAACCTAAATGTAAAAGCTAGAAAACGTCAAAACTCCTGGAAGAAAATGAAGGAAAACATTTTCAAGGTCTTGTGGTAGGTGGTGGTTTCTTAAACTTTATGCCCAAGAATGAGTAATGAAAGAAAAACTAGGTAAATGGGATCTCCTCAGAGTTAAACACATTTGTGCTTCAAATGACTTTGTTAAGAAGGTGAATAAACCTACTCAATGAGGGAAAAATTTCAGAAACCATATATCCAACAAGGGTTTGCTATCCACGAAATATAGAGAGATCATATAAGTCTACAATAAAAAGACAAGCAACACCCAAGAAATGGGCTAAAGACTTGACCAGACATTTTTCCAAAGAAAAAATTCAAGTGACCAAAAATCACATGAAAATATTCTCAACATCATGAGCTCTTAGGGAATTGCACATTAAAATTACAATGAGCTATTAGTTCATGCCTTAAACAAAGGGCATTTTTAATAAAAACAGAAACCTACAAGTGCTGTAGAGGATGAAAAGAAAGAATATTCCTCCTTCATTGGTGGAGGGAATGTAAAATACTACAGCCTCTGTGGAAGACAGTTTGGCTCCTAAAGAAGCTAAATATAGAACTGCCATATAATTCAGCCAACCTGCTACAAGGAATATATTCAGAAGAACTGAAACTAAGTATGCAAATACTGTATGAATGCATTACTATGAACCAAATATATTGTGTAATATATTGTTTGATTCAAAAAAAAAATTTACATGTATCCATTACATTTAATTGAGAAATATATATGTTTATTCATCTGTATTTACTTTTTAGATTTTGTTTGTTTTCAATTATTAAATGTACAAAATAAAGTTTTTTTTAAAAAAGGCATTTGCACATCCATGTTCAGAATAGCATTACTCACAATTGCTAAAAGATGGAATCAACCCAAGTGTCCATCCCTTGAGGAATAGATAAACAAAATGCGGTGCATATATATGTTAGAACACTACTCAGCTGTAAGAAGAAATGAAGTCGGGATGCATATGACATGGATGAACCTTGAGGACATTATGTTGGATGAAATAAGCTGGGCACAAAAGGACGTATATTGTATGATCTCACTAATATGAACTAATTATGATGAGTAAATGCATGGAGTTAAACTATAGCATATAGGTTACTAGGTGATAGAATGTGGGTTGATAAGGGGAAGCTGATGCTAAATGTATGTAGAATGTTTAAGATGGTGTGTTTTAAATGTGTGGAAATGGATAGTGTATATGGTAACACATTACAGTGAGCATAACTAACACTGCTGATTTATATATATGAATGTGACTGAAAGGGGTAGTTTAGGGATGTTGATATCAATTGAAAGAATGATAGAGGATAATCTAGGGAATCTATAACACTGTGCTTTTAGTGGTGGATGATGATTGTGGTTAATAGTTAAAATAGAAGAATGTTCCTGTATTACAAGTTATTAAGAATATGGAGATACATGTGAAAAAATACAACTAATGTAACTTAGACTATAGTTGACAGTAATATTGTCATATTTTTACAGCAAAGACAAAGCAGGTACTGTATTAATGCTAAGGGTCAATCATGGGGAATATAAAAGGACATGGGATTTTTCCCTTAGGAGGAATGAAAACATTCTGAAATGGACTGAGCTGAGGAGAGCACAACTTTGTGATGAAACTGAGACCCACTCAGTGTACATGTTGATGGATTGTAAAAAGCAGGAAACTGAATAACACAGTGAATCCAACTGTGAATGATGGACTGTGGTTAAGAGTACAAATATGAGAACACTCTCTCATGAACTATAACAAATATACAATACTAGTACATGGTGCTAATAATAGAATGTTTTCTGGGAAAAATATACCAATTATAAGCTATGGGATATAGATAGCAGTAATATTAGGATCATATGTTTCATTGTTTGTAACACTTGTGTAACAACAATGTAAAGTGGTGATGCAGCGATGTATGGGGATCCTATAGAGTATGTACAATTGTTCGTTTAAATTTTTGAAATGAAAAATGAAAAAAAAAAAGTGCAACATTTTACTTTTGGCATTAAGAACACATACACATACATACAAACCTTACCCCTGTCAATAACTAAACTTTGGGATCTTTTACTACTTCACTCAGAAAATCAAAAGTCAACTTCCCTGATTTTTCTGATTGGTTACATTTATCTCTACTGTGATCAGGTTTCAAAAATTCCAATGTAAAGGATACCAGGAAGATTGATGAATAGAAACTCTAGAATTCAGTCTTTCCATCAAAACAACTATTATACAGGCAGGCACTCTCTGAAATGACTATTTTGAAACTCTGGAGACCAGTAGAATACTTTATGGTATCCATAGAAGAGAATGAAGAAAAGGCTGATAAATTATGGCAAAATCCAGGAATTGCTCTCTCTACACAGTGGTAACTGGTGCCCATCCCACACACACTCACACAAGGTTGCATTGGATCTGGCATTGGCAAGGTCAATGATGACTGAAAGAGAAATAAAAAATCTCTTCCACAAGCTCAGAGGTGGTCATGGCAGATTACTGATCAAGGTTTTTATTAGCAATTTCAGATTGCTGGGGGCCCAGCTCTCAGGAGGGCAATTGTTCCAAGGTGCTGTGGTGTAGTGGAGGAGAATTAAAGACATTGTGTGTTCCCAGGACTTCAGGGGGACAATTAGCTGAATGGTAGCATTTTTTTGGAAGGTCAAGAAAGCTCAGCTTTGTGGAGCCATGGAAGAATTTTCTAGTGCCCTTCTTGTTACCTTCCCTGGCCTGTGTCCCCTGTGTGGACCCAAAGTCTTGTTTTGTCTGGGAAAGATTGATGTGAGAATCTCCTCAAGGACATGCCCCTCACTCCTGAAATTTTCCAGCTGGTTCAAAGCAGCTTGAGATAACAAAATGAGTATTAGAAACTATAGAGGCAGAGAGTCTAAGGAAGAGTCTTTCCTGCTTTAAATACCCCATAGAGGAAGTTCGTTCTTCTGGGAAATAGACAGGACATTCAACTCCTTTGAAAGGTTATTTAACTCCAAAACAACTAATAGGCACAGCCCCAGGACAAGACACAAGCCTGGGAAAGCACAGGGAATTCCATGAATACTGCTTTCGCCTTGGATAGTCCTTATGGTTTGGAGAGCTGAAGCTCAAGAAAATCTCTTCCTTATCACCAGCTTGTTAGAAAATCAAGAAACAGACATTTCAGGGAATATTTCTCATGGTAATATTTTAAAATACTAAAATAAATGTGTAATATTTTCGGTAATCTAAGCACCTCTTAAATATATTTATATATATATAAATAACATTTTTGTAAGCAAATGCACATATATGCATATATATTTATATATAATTTTACAAATAGTGGTATGTATTGTGAAAATTTTGATTTTTACCCACAATAAAAATAAATAAATAAGTAAATAAAAGAAAATAATGAAAAATTAAATGATTTTCAGTCATAATAAACTTATATCTTTTGGAAAATAAAATAAAATAAAATAAACATTATGCACACAAAACCACAAGAGACAAACACAGAAACAGGAAATGATGGCCAATCCAAAGGAAGCCAATAAAAATCTAGAAAATACCAATGAAAAAGCCCAGAATGTGGATCTACCAAACAAACACTTTTTAAAAAAATCTTAAAATCTCAAGGATATGAAGGAAATTCAGAGAAAGAACAAAGGATATCAGGAAATCAATGAATGAGCAATATAAGAATTTAGTAAAGAGATAGCTATTTTTGAAAGGCATCAAACAGAACTCCTATAGTTGAAGACCACCATTACTAAAATGAAAAATAGCGAGGAGGTTTTTTTCCTTAAGATTTATTTCCTTACTTTATTTTTAATTTATCTGTACCTCCCCCAGATGATTCTCTCATCGGTCTGCTTATTCTTTGCTTGCCTTCTCCAGGAGGAACTGAGAATCAAACCCAGAACTTCCCACATGGGAGGTGAGTTCCCAATGGCCTGAGCCAAGTCCACTCCCTGTGAGCTGTAATGTCTGCTGGCTTGTTGCATCTTCTTGTTTAGGCATCTGTGCATTACAGTGGGTCCAGCATCTAGCTTGTTGTGGTAGGATGCTGTGTTGTATTAGTCAGCTAAAGGAGTGCTGATGCAAAGTACCAGAAATCTGTTAGCATTTATAAAAGGTATTTATTTGGGGTAGAAGCTTACCCACCAAATCTTTGCCATGTGTTGGAGCAAGATGGCTACCAGTTTCTGCAAGGGTTCAGCCTTCCTCTTCTTCTTAAGGCTCCATGGTCCCGCTCCTTCCTTTCTGAGCTGTAGGTTAACATAAGGCTTGTCTCTCTCCTAAGGGCTCATTTTTTCTGGGTTTAGCTGTTCTGCTCTCTTCACAAGGTCAGTTGTAGACTATCAGGCTCATTCTTTTCCCAGGGCCTCAGCCTTATATAATGGAGCCTTCTCTCTTTCCTCATATATCTGCTTCTCTGTGTATTTACTTCCTGGGGCTCCAGCATCAAAACTCCAAATCTCTCCTCTGTCTTGTCACTTTCTCTGAGAGTCCCGTCCCATAAAGGGGGTGAGGAATTGACTTCCTACTGACGTAGGTGAATCAAACCTTAATATTAATTTAATCAAACAAAAATGAAACCTCTGAATTTAACACAATCTAATATGCACAGAGGAACAGACCAGTTTACACACATAATCCAATATTTATTTTTAGAATTCACAAATAACATCAAGCTGCCATAAGAGTGTAGCTCATTGCAGCAGGTGCAGGCATCTAGTTTATTGCAGCAGATGTGGGAATCTGCTCATCTTCTTTAGGAGGTACTGAAACCCAAACCCAGGACCTCCAATGTGGAAGTTGGGCCCCCAACTGGTTGAGCCACATCTGCTTCCCTCAGGAAGGTTTTAACAGCAGATTGGAGCTTGCAGAAGAATCAGTGAACTCGAATATAAGACAATTGACATAAGGCAGGCTGAGCAGCAGAATGAAAAAAGAAATATAACAAGCCAAAATAATATCACTACCTTCCTGTCATATCCTTTCAATACACAACTACACACTTTCACCTTACCACAGATTATGTCCATATGTGTGTTGGCTCACAACCTTCTTCTCCCTTTCTATTTCCTGTAAATCAGTCTTTCAGACATTGCTCTCTGTGTCTGCCCAATTTGCTTAACTCAGGTCAGTGAGGTCATATACTGTTCATCCTTCAATGCCTGGCTTGCTTCACTCAATATAAAGACCTTAAGATTCATCCATTTTATCCCATGTGTTAGCACTGTATTCCTTCTTACAGCTGAGTAATATTCCATTGTATGTATGTACCACATTTTGTTTATCCATTCATCTGTTGATGGACATTTGGGTTGATTCTGACATTTGGCAATAGTGAATAGTACTGCTATGAACATTGGTGTGCGTATATCTATTTGTGTCTTTGCTTTCAATTCTTTTGGGTATATACCCAGAAGTGGAATTGCTAGATCATATGGAGGTTCTACATTTAGTTTTTTGAGGAACTGTCAAAAGGTCAGCCACAATGACTGGACCATTTTACCTTCCCACCAGCACTGGATGAGTGTTCCCTTTCCTCCACATCCTTTCCAACACATATAGTGTTCTTTTTTTTAAATAGCTGCCAGTCTAATAGGTGTAAGATGTATTTCATTGTAGGTTTCATTTGCATTTCCCTAATAGCTAGTGATATTGAACATCTTTTCATGTGCTTTTTAGCCATTTGTATTTGTTCCTTGGAGAAGTACCTTTTCAAGTACCCATATTATTGGGTTGGGTGGTACAGGTTTGATAGGTGGGTAGATTGGGAAGGGTGGGTTGGAAGGTTCAGGGAACTGTGGTGAGGTTTGGGAGAGGGAGTAGATGAACACTGGGGATTTGAGGTATGTGGTTGAAAGGACAAAGTTGGGAACGCTTTTATGGCAATATGTGAAGGAAGGGTTGCTGGTTTAGGGTGTTAGATAGGAGGGCATTTGGGACATGGTGCACCTGGAGCAGGCTTTAGGAAATGTGTGAGTGTTCATTTTGTCATAATGTGTTGTGTTGTGGGCAGAGACCCACATAATGAGCAAAGGTAAAGACAACTGAGTTTATATGGCTAAGAGACTTCAAAGTGAGTCGGGAGTTCATCCCAGAGGTAACACTTATGCACATCTCAGCAGGATCTCATAGACTGCCGAAGTGGATATTATCCCCAATTGTGGAGCTCTTAAGTCTCTGGAGACACCCAAGTCCTATGGTCAGGGCAGATAGCTCCAGAGCTTGGTGCCTTGCCAGTGGGCCCTATTTTGGAATTTGTTCTCCTGAGAGAGACAGAGTTGGACTCAATTATGTCTTCCCTACACATGGCTCATCTGTTCCTTCTATTTAAACCTATATTTGGTGCTGGAATTTGTAGGTGTACATCCAAGAGACCAGAGCCTGGAGGTTCTGGGGGAAAGGAGAGGGAAATACAGTTGTAAGACAGGGTCTTTTTCAGGACTTGAATGATATTGCAACAATAGATATAGACCATTTTATATCATCACATAAGATGCAGAACTGTGTGAGAGAGTGTGTAGACTACAATGTGAACTATGGTCCATGCTTAATGGCAAAGCCCTAGGATGCATTTATCAATTGCAAAGAATGTGCCACACTAAAGAAGGATGTTTATGTGGGAGGCTGTGGGAGGTCTGGGGAGTGGGGCATATGGGAATCCCTATAATTTTTGTGTAACATTTATGTAATCTAAGTATTTTTTTTAAAATAAAAATAAAATTATTATTTTAAAAAAAGCCAAAATACCCTAAGATACCTCTGGAACAGCATCAAAGCATACCAATATACATTTTATGGGAGTCCAGGAAGAAGAAAAAGAAAAATGGTGAGAAGGAATATTCAAAGAAATCATGGCAGAGAACTTCCCAAAGATAGCAAAGGACATGAAATATTCACATCCAAGGAGGCTGGAGAACAACACACAGGATAACAATGAAGAAAATGCACCCCATCATATATTGATAACACTGTCAAATGCAAAGGATTTCTGAAAGTTGGAAGAGAAAAGCAAAATATTACATATAAGGGAGTTCAAATTAGATTGAGTGCCAATTTCTCATGGCACAACCATGGAGGCAAAAGTACTGAAAGTAAATGGCAGCCAAGATTTTATACCTGATGAGACTTTCTTTCAAAAATGAGACCTGCTCTACATGCTCTTTATTTTTTTTTTCATGTGTTTTTTTTTTTTTTTTTTTATTTGATTTGGGAGTTGGAGGTTGTCCTGAGTACTGTTGTGGCAATGGATGTAGGCCATTTTAAATCAGCACACACCACTCAGAACTGAGTGGGAGAGAGTGTGGTCTACAGTGTGAACTGTGGTCTACATGCTCTTTAAAGAGAGATCTTCAGAGTGAAAGGAAAGAGAGTGGCTCAAAGCAGTATAAAGAAATAAAGACTTCCCATAGGGGGAAATATTTGGGTAATTAGAAATGCCAGTACTGTTGTATTGTATTGTTTGGTATGTAACTCTATTTCTCACTTCTTATAGGTATTAAAATGCAAAAAAAATAATTATAAATCATATAAAATTATATGATTTCGAACATAAAATGTACAAAGGGATAAGTGGTAACAATTCCAAAAGAGGTTGAGGGTTAGGAAAAATATATGTGTATGTTCTTGAATTCAATTTGGTATCAAGCCAAATATGATTGATATATGTTTAAATTGTTAAATTTAAACCCCATGGTAACCACAAGAAAAATAAATGAAAAATATATCCAAATTGAGAAACAGAAGGCACTCATACGGTTTGACAAAAATTCAAATAATCACATAGCTAAGTATTAACAGAAAATTGAGGGACAAAACAGTTGTAATACTCACAAAGGCAAATTAACAAAATGGCAGAAGAATGTCCGCATTATCAGTAATGACTTCAAATGTAAATGGATAAAGTCTATCCAGTCAAAACACAGAGATTGGCAGAGTTGATAAAAAAGCATGACCCAATTATACGCTGTCTGTAAGAGTATGGTGAAAGTGAAAGGATGGAAAAATATATACCATGCATGTTGTCATCATAGGAGAGCTTGGGTATCTATATTAATTTCAAATAAAATAGACTTTCAGTCAGAAACAGTTACACCCTTATCATTATATACTGATAAAGGGGACAATTCTACAAGAAGGCGTGACAATTATAAATATATATGCACATAACAGCAGAACCCCAAAATATAAAAAGCAAATACTGACAGATTTGGAGGGAATAATTTAAGGATCTATATTAAATAGTTGGAGACTTTAATGCACCACTTGCAATAATAGTTAGGACATCTAGCCAGAAATTCAATAAGGAAATACAAAACATGAAGGATTCTCTTAACCAACAAGACCTAACAGACCAATATAGAACCCTTCACCCAACAGCAACAGAATCTACATTCTCCTTGAGTTTACATGGATTATTCTCCAAGATAGACCCTGTGTTAGGTAACAAAATAAATCTCCATAAATTCAGAAATATTGAAGTCATATAAATTAGCTTCTCTGACTGAAACAAAATGAAGCTAGAAATCAGGAGCAGAAGAAGAAATGGAAAATTCACAATATGTGAAAATTAAGCAGCACAATCTTTAAAAATCAGTGGTTTAGAGAGTGTTATATGTTCCCCATAATCAGATTTGCAATGATCAATAGAACTGTGGTCTATGGCTGGTGGCAAGGCTCCAGGATGTGTAAGTTCATTGAGGGTGGTGGGCCACACTGTGGGAGATGTTTGTGTGGGATGTGATGGGAGGTGTGGGAGGTGGGCAGCATGGGAATCCCAGTGGGTTCCGTGTAATATTTTGGGTAATCTAAGCACCTCTTAAAATATATGTATATATATATATATATATATAAACAACATTTTTGTAAGCAAATACACATATATGCATATATATTTATATATCATTTTGCAAATGTTTGCATGTATTGTGAGAATTTTGATTTTTACCCATAATAAAAAAAAAATAAAAAAATAAAATAAAAAAAATAGGTCATAAGGCTATGCCTACATGTGAGGAGGCAGCTCATCTCCTCCCGATAATGAACAAAAGAGTCATATCACAGTGGGAGTGGAGCAGATAAGGATCTTCACCCCTTTTGGCCCAGGTGCCAACAACCCCTCCCACATTCCAAGAATACCCCACCTCCTAGCCCACTATCCCCAAGCCATATATGGGAAGAATTTATGTTTACAGCCTCTTATTTTCCTCAGCCTTTACTCAATCTCTAAACCCCTGCTCAGTGAACATGTTTCCTCGCCTATTGATATACTGTATAAAGTTATATCCACCACCTTCCACAGGTGGGCTGAAGTCTCTCTTCAGACCCCCTATGCTCAGAGAGCTTCTCAGTAAACTTCCTGCCTGCAATCATCAGTCTCCACATCTCAATGAGTGTCACCTTTTTCTCCAACATTTGGTGCCGAAAAAAGTGGGTCTGGGGTTGCTGAGACTGACCAATTGGTAAGGAATCTCCACCATGCCACTGCCGAGAGCATCCATCCAACACTGGACACTGAATCATAGCTGGTGGGTTTGTCAAGGATTTCTCCACCAGAAGATCCTACTTTCTCTCTCTCTCCTTTTTCCCTTGTCCAGGACAACCCACTGAAAACTGAAACTCCTAACACTATTTCAGTGATCTTCACTGTCCTTGGGGGCCACAACAGGTGAGAGTCCCATGTCTTCATGGGAATAGACCCCTTGGCTCCAGAGTTGTCTGGTTCCAAGTGTGGTCTCTTGTTTCCTTGGAGATTTCTGACTGATTCGGGGACACATGCCTCACTCAATCGCTCCCTGTTTTAAGAATCCTTAGTCTCACCCATGCCACCTAAAATTGGGAATTTGACTTTGACCTCCCCTAAAACCACACCTCTAGGCTGTCTCCCTCACAACTTCAAAATGCTGTACCTGAAAGAGACATTAGACCCAAAAAATTCATTTTCTATTCGACCTCTGTGTGGCTGCAACTCAAATTGGACAATGAAAGTCAATGGCTGGAGAACGATACTTTTTATTTCCAATTTCTCTGAGACTTAGAGAATTTTATCCAGTGCAATAGCAAGTGGTCAGAAATTCCTTATGTTCAGGCATTTTTTTTTCCTTTGTAATCATCCCTTCCTCTGTCAATCCTATTCTTCTTACCAAATTCTTCTTTTACACCAAAAATGCCCTCAAAACCTTTCTTCTTCCTCCCCTTCCTCCCCCTCCTCCTCATCACCACCTGCCCCAACTTTATCCCCTCCTCATACTAAAACTGAATTGATTTCAGAAAATGAATTGATACATATCAGGAAAACCTGTCAGAAGCCACCTCAATATGCATATTAAAGTTGTGATATGGAGAAGATTCCATTGAGAAACTTAGGTTTTCAGAAAATAATGGGGAAAGTAGTTTTTCCTGCACTGCTAAAATAAAATACCAATTAATTAATATAATTATGGTAATTGCATGTTGTAAGAAATTTGCTTTGAGACAGTTCCCCAAATCATTTTAGTAACTTATGTATGTAGGGTGTATAGAAGTTGTATTTATTGCTAAAGAAAAAGTCAGTAATTTTGTCCTAAGATAAATTGACTGGTTATAAAGAAATGTTAAAATATAAAACAAAATCTAAATGAATACAGAAAGTGTAGAAGGTATGTGAAAAAATAATTTTTTTTAAGTTAAAGTTGAGTAAAATTTATTGAGTCTATATATAAAGTTTTAAAAGCTGTAATATCAAATAGTATACTGATGCAAACTTCAAGTTTATTTCCTCCTCTGTTAAAATAACAAAATTCTCCAAATCAGTGATCTGTTTCAGGAAAAGTTTGCAAAAAGTGTTTCTCCTAATTAATCAGTATACAAAACAAAAATATCTTTTATCAAAATAGCTTCTTATATTTTAACCTTATCATTTCCTTGGCTGTTTAAGAAATATAAATCTTACCACTTTTAAAAGAATATAATGTTTATATTAGTCAGCCAAAGAGGCAAAGGAGTGCTGATGCAAAATACCAGAAATGTATTGGCTTTTATAAAGGGTATTTATTTGGGGTAGAAGCTTACAGTTATCAGTACATAAAGTATAAGTTACTTCGCTCACCAAAGTTTGTTGCCACGTGTTGGAGCAAAAAGGTTGCCGATGTCTGCCAAGAGTCCAGGCTTCTTGGGTTCCTCTCTTTCCGGGGCTTGCTTCTCTCCAGGCTCAGGCTTGCTTCTCTCCACAAGGCCAGCTTTAGACTATCAGGCAAGCAGCTCATCTCTTTTTCAGGGACTTCACTCCTCACAACCAAGCTCCTCCATGTGCTTACTCCTCTGGGCTCCAGCATTAAAACTCCAAACTCCCTTCTCTGCAGTGCGGTTTTTCTGTGAGTCTCCGCCCACCAATGGGATAGGGATGCAATGTCCTACTGACATGGCCCTATCAAAACCTTAATCATTATTTAATCAAGTAAAAGTAAAACCTCTGAATCCAATACACTCTAATACACCCAGAGGAATAGACCAGTTTGCAAACATAATCCAATATATCTTTTTGGAATTCATCAATAATATCAAACTGCTACAATGCTCAAGCCTGCCTCTCAATCTCAGTGTCAGATCCTGAAAAATATCTTTCACCTTGGGAAAAATGGAAATAATAGAAAAGTTGAGTTCATTTGCTATATTATAAGTTGAATGGAAAGTGTTTAAAAGTGTTATGAAATTAAAAGAGATTCTTTATCCCTCTGTTAATCAAAGTTGCATCAGTAAAATACTCATATGAATACTTAAAGAGTGTGTAAAATTCCTGAAAACCTATAAATGTTTTGGCATAATATTAGATAAAGTATTGTGTTGTTAATCATAGTTTTAATTATTTTTTTAAATGGTATGTGTCACAGAAACAACCTCTCCTCCTAGAAATCAAGAGGCAGATGCTTTAGCTCATGCTCGTCTGATTTTCCACTCCTCCACTAAAGAATCAGCTGTATGGCTGCAGAAAAAGATTGGCCATTGAGGGCTGCCAGGGGTGGTGTATAACAGCAGATTATCATGAATTAAAGTAACACCACTGCTGTCTGCAACAGTCCCAAATATTGCAAGCTTGTTACAAAAACTAATATCCAGTTATGTCACTATCACTTTGTTTTAACATTTGCTAAAGTATCTCTTTAGGCAAGTCAAGTCAGCCTGCATTCACCTTCATGTGAGAAGGCCAACTGTGGACTTTTCAGTGCTTCCCCAAGGCTTTGTGCATAGTCCAACCATCTGTCCTAGCCTGGTGGCAAATATTCTGGCTGTGCAGTAAAACCTGAGGCTGTAACCCTATTGATGATATTAGGTTAACATGTAATCCTTTTTTTCACAATTAAGAGAAGAATCAAAGACAGCAGTGTCCTATCTTAAGAGCCTGGGATGGGCAAACAAGTGGGACAAGCTTCAAAGTCCTGGCTAACAAATTCTTAAATGGTGTTTAGTTGAGTAAAACAAAAAATGGAACTTCTGCTGTAATTGATAAAGTACAGGGTTTTCTCATATTAATAGAGTTTATAATTTTGTTGGGATACTGAAAACCCTTCATCCCTCATTTAGCTCAGATATTAAAACCATTATATGTGTTAATCAGAAAAAAATTGTTCATGGAAATGAGAACCCTTCCCCCAGCAGGCTGTAACTTTTTTATAGAAAAAAGAATGAAGATGGACATAACACAAGTTTAAGCAGTTAGGGGGATGGAGAACCTTAACTTACCCTGTAAATTGAATGTAACCAGTACCAATATTGGCTTTGGGTTGGGTTTGTGGCAGAGGCAACATTCTAAACAAATACCCCTTGGGCTTTAGTTACAATTACGAGAAGAAGCCAAAGTAAAAGACAGGAACAATGAACTGTTGTGGGCTGCCCTCTGTAAGGAAGAGGGAGCTGTGGAAGAACATCTGGGATGCCGGCCAGCAGTACAGGTAACTATCTATCATGTCCCTGACCCCTCCTCTAACATCTCTCTTGGGACTATTGAGGTAGATACACTCAGGAAGATTCAGAGCCATATCATTAAGACACAAAAAGCAGCAGAATGGATCCATCGAAAAGGCAAACACAGTGATACTAGACCTTGTGATATGTAGCCCAGCAGTTCCAACTGCCTGTCACTCACCAACAGCTCATGAACATCACCCATGAGTGCCCTCAATGCTCACTCCAACAACTCTGACATCAGTCCCCTCCTGCTCTCAGAAGGGATAAGGTATGCTTTCAGTGTTGCAGACACTGTGATTGGACTCTTGTAACCAGATCCTTACAACTATGGATTAAGATTAAATTCGGTGCTGTGGTCTGTAGCCACAGCTCCATTAAGATATTAACAGCAGAACAAATGCAGACATTGAGATTATGAGTTAAAATGCCAGCTACCTCACAGCGCAAAATGAGGAAGTAATAATGTGGCAGTTTGGTATTGTTATAAATTCCCAAAATAGATATTGGATTATGCTTGTAAATTGGTCTGTTCATCCGGGCATGATTAGGGGCTTTGATTGGGCCATGTCAGTAGGACATTGAGCCTCACCCCTTCGTGGGTGGGGTCTCAAAAGATAAAAGACATGGCAAAGAATAGAGTTGGAGTTCTGAATTTGAATTTAAATGCTGGAGCCAGGGAAGCAAGCATACAGAGTAGCTTGGTCATGGTGAAGGAGAGAAGGCCCCGGGAAGAGATCAGTCTTTCACCTGATAGCCTACAGCTGACCTTGTGGAGAAAACAAAGGAGTTGAGCCCAGAGAGAAATGGAGCCCTGGAAGAGAGGAACCCAAGAAGCCTGAATCCTGACAAACATCAGCAGCTGCCTTGCTCCAACACATGGCAACAGATTTTGGTGAAAGAAGAAACTTATTCTTTATGGACTGGTAACGGTAAGCTTCTACCCCAAAAAAGTACACTTTATAAAGTCCAACAGAGTTCTGGTATTTTGCATCAGCACTCCTTTGGCTGGTTAATATAAATAATAATTGACTGTTGCCTATGCCTCAAACTATACAAACTGGGAAAAGTTTTAACCTTAAGCCTATGTAGCCCTACTGGTTGGGAATCTTAAACCCATGAAAAACCACTAAAAAACACTGTTACATATATAATCTTATTAATCCTTCTCCTCAGACTACTGGAAGTGATAACCTCACAGCCCACACTAAATTTCATGGTTAATTCCTATCTTTACCACAATTATGACTCATTCTACTCATATCTGCAGATTCATGCATCTTCTGTGCAATAACTCAGTTTATTGAAACAGCCATCTAAGATGTCACCCATGATCAAGTACACACTCTTCTCCTGCTGCAAAAATACGATGCCAGCCACCAAGCCAGAAGCCACAGTATCTCAACACCAAAAGGGGAACTGTAACTGAATCCCACAATACCCCATAATAGCAGAAAGCATCCAGACAATTGATGCCCATCTTTCCACTCTCCCTCTCTACCCAATCATATCAAAAGTAGTTGAGAATGGTAGCCCTATTTAGCAAAATAAGCCCTTATGACCCTGGTCAGCACTGGCATGTCTCCCCTGCCCCAATAAGAGATGACCCCAAACCCCCACCCCTGTTCCTAATCGAACAGGATGTACTAATCTTAAAACCAACCATGAGAATATCAAGATTGTGGGAGGCACCTGTGCAATCATAAATGTAACTTGTTGTTTCTGTATTAACAGGACAGGGCAGGTAGAAGAAAATCTCAAAATTTTAAAAGAAAACATAGAGATTATCAAGAGGTCCTGAGACAACAGCTATGGGAATCAGTCCTGGTTACCCTCATTTCTCTCTTACTTCTCTTCACCCCTAAAATCAATCCTTTTACCCTTTATAATACCATTACTGCTATTATTTCTGCTGCTTCTTTTTAGTCCTTTTCTCTCAAAGTTTCTAGTCCAATTCATATGCCGAATTGTAAAATCAACAACTCAGGAATATGTGAACAGTATCTTCTTGCTATATGAACGCCAATACCAACCTCTTTGGGGTCAGAAATCAGAACCCACTGGACAGAACAGAAGGGAACCCTTTGCCACCCCATAACAGCAGGAAGTAGCCAGACTGAGTCGAAGTCCAAAATCCCCTCACCCTTCTGTTCTGCACAATATTCCCATTACTTAGGTCTTTCGTCATATATATAATCACAGCGTTAGGAAAGTTACAGTTTCCACCTTATGAGGTTTGCAATGATTAATAGGTCATAATGCCATGCCAATATGTGTGGAGGCAGCTCATATCTCCTCAAGAATGAACAAAAGATCCATATCACGTGAGAGTGGAGCAGATAAACACCTTCTCCCCTTCCAGGCCTAGGCCCCAACAACCCCTCCCACATTCCAAGAATATCCAACCCCCTAGCCACTAGAATTCTCTTTTACAGCCCCTTATTGTTCCCAGGCTGTATTCAGTCTCTAAACCCCTCCCCAGTGAGTGTGTTTCCCTAAATATTGATGTACCATATATAGTCATACCCACCACCTTCCATGGGTAGCCTGAAGTTTATTCTTCAGACCCCCTCCACTGGGAGAGCTTCTCAATAAACTCCTTGCCTGCAATCATCAGTCTCTGCATCCCAGTGAGTGTCCCCCTTTTCTCCAACAGAGAGGAAATCAAAAGGGAAATTAGAAAATATCTTGAGGTAATTGAAAATGAAAATACAAAATACACAGACATATGGGTTTCAGCAAAGGCAGTGCAGAGGCATATTTAGAGCACTAAATGATTTCATTACAAAAAGAAAAAAAGACTTTGTTGTAACCCAAATCCTAAAGGGCATGGGTCAGGGATGGCTCCAAGACCAAAGGATGCAATCAGCACATTATGATATTTGAGTTTTATTTAATTGAAACTTACAAACAGGACAAACAGTGGCAGCAGGCCAAAGAATGAAAGTAGTGCTTTTATTCTTCATGAGAAGAATTCATTCTTTCATGAGAAGAATGAAAGAGAACAATGAATTCTTTCATGAGCAGGACTTGTTCCGAACTTGTTGATGGGTTGTACTCTGCCATGCCAGCCATGTGTCCCAGGATGTCCAACTTGCAGGAATTACAGTTTAAGGAAGATTATGCTGGTCTAACAGTAAACAAACAACATTTTCATTAGTAGACAATAAAGTACTGGGTAGGGGAGTCCTATGAAGAAGCTTCTAATATCATACATTTTCCCCTTCTAAATTTTCTAAGTTTTTTATGTTGATATAAAAAACTAGTTTAAGCATAAGGAGAGTCCACATAGATACCAGGTTTTTGCTATTCTATTTGGTTGCCTTTTTACTTTTACCTGTCAGCTTTTATGGAACCAATGGGGAAAGACATTTTTGTTTGGAGTTATTCAGGACTTTTTTTGAGCCCAGGAGTTTCAAACGTGACCTTGTGACCAGGGTCTTTGGTGGGTTTTATTCTTACTGGTGCTTTTCCTGTTTCTTATACTAACCTGCCTCAACTTTCCCCTAAGAGAGGTTATACCCCTATTGAAGGGTGATGGTCATTCTTCTTTAGATACTTCAAGCTGGTTAGGGCAGTAGTTTCTGCCTGATGGGGTGTGAAACTCTCTGGCTATTCTTTTGAGGTTGAGGGGATACTGGTCTGGCACCGTGGTTGAAATTGAATGAAATCTCTGCATGACTAATACTTTGTTTTGTAAGGCATTTATTCTGGAAGAAATAAACTTAGAAAATGATTTAAATTTACCAAGACTTTTACATGTTCAATATCAATCTGCATATGATTTAGAATAGAAGAAATCTTAAGATACTTATAAATATATAGGTAAAGTACTTCTAATTAATGCACTAATCAATACACAAGTTTCTCTTTGAGTTACAGTTAATAGAGCTTGTAGTACTATACATATTGCCTCTCCACTGGAGCAGGCCATAATGCCAATTATGTTTATTTAAGTTTTGCTCACATTATTCTGGTAATTATTGCTCCACTTGGTATGTTCTTCACCAAGCCAGCATGATGCAGCACTCTTGGCCGTAGGAAGAATCCAGTGTTTCACTGGCCCGGTGCACAGTGCCCTTTAGCACTAAAGCAAGTGTGGAGGCAATGTCCATTGTAAATCTGGCCATGTAAAGCCATCACCTGCTGCTGCAGGATTCCAAAACAGCAACATAGTTTCCATTTATTTCAGGAGCATGTCCAGAGGTATTGTAGATATTTTATTGTTTTAGGGGTCATAGTGACTGACCTAGACAATAACTCAAAGGGAGAGACAGCACGCAGGGTACTGGGGGCACAAGAGAGTTTAACAATACTGAAGTTTACCACTTTTATTTTTTATACACATTCTAAATTCTTTCAATACAGTTAATAACATATTAAACAAACTTAACTATTTTTACTACTTTACTTTTTACTTCTATACCTTTACCATAATTATGTTAATTATCAGGTATTTTACTTTGGCAATGCAGGAACAAAAACCACTTTTTAAAATATTTTATGAAAATGTAAGATTCCTAATGAAATTAAGATTAAATTCCTCTTGCTACCACCTAAATATCCAGATAGAGGTGGCCTCTGACAGGTTTTTCTCTTATGAAGTTACCCTTCATAATGATATCATTAATATCAGTTTAGAAAATGGTTTTGCAAACTTCCTATCACCACAAATTACTTTTTTTTTTTTTTGCTTACTTTTTTTTAAATTTATTTTTATTGTGGGTAAAAATCAAAATTTTCACAATACATACAAACATTTGCAAAATGATATATAAATATATATGCATATATGTGTATTGTCTTACAAAAATGTTATTTATATATATATATATATACATATATTTTAAGAGGTGCTTAGATTCCCCAAAATATTACATGGAATCCACTGGGATTCCCATGTTGCCCACCTCCCACACCTCCCACCACATCCCACACAAACTTCTCCCACAAGTGTGGCCCACCACCCTCAATGAACTTACACATCCTGGAGCCTTGCCACCAACCATAGACCACAGTTCACACTGTAGACCACACTCTCTCCCACTCAGTTCTGAGTGGTGTGTGTATATGTGATGCTGGAGTTTTTAGGTATACTTCCAGAGACTGGAGCCTCCCGCCTACCTATGTGCCAGGTGTGCATGAAATCTAGGTGGAGCTGCAACTCCTACCCTACAGCTCAATGGACTCATCCAAGTCACCTGGTGAGGAGAAAACGATGGGCAATGGCCATCCCAGGGAATGGAGAGGGCCGGTATCTGCAGGCAGGATCATCCCACCCACCATATCCATGGGATATAAGCCCTCTCTCACTTGGAGTTGGAGTGGACATCACCATCCCAGTCCCCTCAGGATTGGGGGAAGAACTATGGACTAGAGTGGACTTAATGGTATTCTCTTGTTCACATATGATGATTCTAGCAATGCAAGAAATTATAACAATGAGGTGGAGCCAGTGGCCACTTGACACTTTTGGGGTAGGGAGGGGATGAGCAGTTGAAATACAGGGGCTTCTTTGGGAGTTGGAGGTTGTCCTGAGTACTGTTGTGGCAACGGATGTAGGCCATTTTAAATCAGCACAAATTACTTTTAACCTTAAACAAGCTTATTAATTTACAATTAGCAACTAATAAAATTTATGTTTATTCATTTAGAATTCTTGTCTTACATTTCTCATTCTTTTCTGTAAACACTAGTTATTTCACTTTAGGACAGATTTATATTTTATTAAGCATGAACTGGCAACTTTCATTATCTTAGAGATTTAATACATATAATGCTAGTTTATTTTATTAGTATCCTATAAACCTACAGATATAACACATGTGAAATAAAATTGGAACAATTATTGTTTATACAAGAAATATTCTTCTTTTTCCTCCCTTTACAAGAGGCTAAAACTTCCTTTCTTTTTCAATAAAATTTTAAAATTGTGAACAACTTTAAAAGAATACTGACTGCCAGGTTCTGAAATATGTAGTATAATTGTTCCATATGTTTTAATCATAATCTTTCCATAGCATTTAAGGACATTTTTCTTTACTTATGGAATTTGGTAATTGGATTAATTACCCTCATTTTTAAGCTATTAAAGTTCTAAATTGGGGAATTACAGGACAAATTACAAATTTTAATTCCCAGTCTACATATTTCTAGTTTGTCACATCTAGCCCTTTTCCCAGTCTTCCTCTTCTTCCTTATCTGAGGAGTCCACAGGGTCCCATGCCTTCGAGACCCACCCAGGGGTGGATAATATCTTCTGGACTTGGCCTGGAGTCAGTCAATGTCCCCTAGCCCTAGCATATCTGTAAGCCAGGTTTTCTAACTGATCATTAACTTCGTGCAGGCGATCAGAGAAACTTTCCTCTTTGGCTGTGCCAGGCATAAGTCCCTTCCTAACTTTAACTCTTCTTTTAAGTGACAAGCAGAGTCCTTTGGCACTTGTTCTGCCTTAGTAGACTCAAGCAAGGCTCCTATCAGGGGCCATGCTTTAGCCACCCCTACCTGTCAGCTTCCCTTTTTCTTATTTACATGCAACAGCTTTGCTACCTGCTATAGCACATCCAGTATAACTGCAGAGATTTTAGAATGTCCCCATATTCTCTCTGCCATTCCCACTCATCCACGAGGGCAACCACCCCTCCCCATATGGATGTTATAAGTCAATCCAGGCTTTTCCCCACGGAAAAAAGGTAGCTCATGCCTGTTACTGCCAGTGATCCTTCAGTCTCCTGGCTGGTTGCTCGCCAATTGTTTCAACCCAACTCCTGAAGGGCATGGGTCATGGGCAGCTGCAAGACAAAAGTACACACTCAGCACATAATCAGACATGAGCTTTATTTATTGGAACTTACAGAAAGGAGAGGGTCTTTGGCAGCAGCAGGACAAAGAATTAAAGTAGCGTTCTGCAAAGAGGCAGGAAAAACAGGGACATTATATAAGGTATCAGAACAATGAAATTTCATAACAAACTTTCTTCTAGGGTCAAATGAAGCACATAAATGGGGTCTTGTGATATTACTGTAGGAAGGAATTGTGCAACCTGAGGAAAATTAGTCTATGATACCATCTGTACACAGTTTCTTTGTCCTGCGGTATTCAGATGGCTGTGTACTGCAAGCTAAGTTTCTCTTACGGAGGGGGGAGCCAGACTACAAGACCCACTGGACCCCCAAGACTTCAAACTAGAGAACAAAATTCCAAACTGAAGAACTAAGAAATAAGACCAAACTAGGAGAAGAAGGAAGTATTAGAGTGTAGATAAAGCTAATGGAAAAAAGTCAATAGAACTCAAAACATGTACATGATTGAGTTAGATGTGGTCCATTGATAGATAAAGTTGGTGGAATGAAAAAAGAGAGATTCCAGATTGAATCCTGGGTGTTCTAATACTTATGATTCAATCAGAAGGTATACCAGGCAAAGATTTTGGAATTTCCCTGGCAATACTGTCATAGAAAATGAGGTAACAAAGTCTCTGAATCAAGGCAATGAAGTTACATTGAATAGGAGGTGTGATGTACTGCTATTACTACTATTACTGAGAGTCCTTATAATGACATGGTAACATGACTCATGAATTTGAAATTGTAGACTTTGGTAGTAAATTGGTGGGTGTTATATGAATAAGCTAATGGTGGGTTCTGTATAATGGTCCTGTGGATAGTTTACTTCACAGAAGCTTGGTTCATTTAAAAATGTTGCTGGCAACAAACTCAAACATATGCACATTTAATTATTTTCGAAATAGCACAAAAGTGCCATTTCTAATCATTTAGAGTCAACCTGCTTTATAAATCCTATGAACTTTTTTCAGTATCTGCTCTCAGTTAATAAGGCCCTGTGCTGCTTCAGTCACTCAGAAAATCCACCATTGCCTAGAAAGATAAGCAACCCTGCTTCGTTGCTGCTCTTCACCAAAATGGGAGTTTTCTCCTACCCTGACTTCTCACTGATCTCTGGAAGGTTTCCTGCCATGAGGATCTCCCCTCTGCAGAAGAAGTTGCTATACGATTTGTCTGGGAACACAGGCTCAGCACAAAAGAAAATTTCAGCAATAGGGTCCAGAGGGCAGTGGAAGAGAGTCCTAGGAAGCCAACTACTAGGTTCAGGATGGCTCCAAAGCCCTGATTCACATTGGAAATAAGAGACAAATCTGTGCTGCCCAAGGACAGGATATTTATAGACCCCAGGGAGAGGGAGCTCTGCCATGGAGGAAAAAAATCATACCTCAAGCAACCTTTGTACAGAGTGATGTTCTTGATAACCAGATGGGGCAGCTTGTACATGGTTTGGGGTTTAAGCTATGGTTAAGCCACTCTGTTAGGCCAAATGTCTCCCCTGGACTATTGAACAGAAATATATTGAAACATCTACTGACAACAGAGAAGGAGGGAACTAGGCAAAGACTGGGAGCTGGCTGCTAAGCATATCCATGACTTCCCTAGAACCCTGACAAGCAAATTTGCAAAACATTACCTCAATAAACCCTCTGGATTACTGCTATTTATTGGCCAATTTTTTTCTTGAGCAACTTCAAAATTCTCAAATTCAAAGTCATTATAGTGAGTTAAGGCCAATTAAGAGGGGATTGAACAGTGAATGTGAAATTTAAAAGTAGCAATGGAAATAAGAGCTTAATGTGGGCAATGGTTAAGCTTTCCAAATTCAGACTAAAAAACAAGCAAGGTGGCTTATTATTTAGGAATATAATATTTCAAATATTTTGATCAGAATGGAAACTCAATTCAACTTTAAGTAAATATATGATGAAAGGTAAATAAAACTTACTAAAATAACAAGGTAATTAAAATAAAAAGAGGGTAGCTCCAATTAATAATTGTAAATTATGATCAATGCATTAAAAATGAATAGAGATTTATTAGAATATCTAAATATAATTATTATGATATTTTTGAGAAAAATTGAGCAACAATGATGGAAGACAAAATGAAAAATTTTATTTATTTTTTTATAATTTTTATTTTTTAATTTATTTTTTATTTTTGTGTTTTATTTGTTATTTTTTATTAGTATTATTTATTTTCTTGTTATTTTTATTTGTTTATTTCTTTTTTTGGCTCTGGTTTTGGGGATGTTTTGGAACACAGAAGTGCTATAACTGTAGCAGTGGAAGATCACTGGTGCACATTATCAGTGATGGGGGGATATGTGGGGTGGTGTGCATTTGGAGAATGCCTCTATGGCATATGAATATGTTCAAGTGGTCATTGGGTATTGTCTTGGTGTGTGGAGACCCACAAAATAACTGAAAGTATATTGAGTTCCCATCCTGGGAATTCCTGCTACATTCCCTAATAGAATGGCAAGAATCCCCCATATATAGGCAGTGTCAAGTGAAGGAGGACAGACCATTACACCAAGCCCTTGATATTGAAGTGGAAACTTAGCCTAGTATTATATGCTGCCTAAGAGTTATCTCCTGAAAGCCTCTTTGTTGCTCAAATGTGGCCTTCTCTAAGCCAAATTAAGCATACAAATTTATTACTTTCCCCTGGCGAACAACACAACTCCTGGGAATGAGTCTCCCTATCACTGAGGGATTATTACCAAGTACCAACTAAAGATGAATTTTGAAAAAGACCTTGAGCAATGGGGGAAGAATTCACATACAAATGAGTTTTTATGGTTAAGAGATTTCAAATTGAGTCAGGAGGTGATTCCAGAGGTTACACTTATGCACTTCTCAGCAGGATTTAATTGACTGCCACAGTAACAGTGCCTCAAACAGTGAGTCTTCTGAGGGCTCCAGAGACATCTAGACACTATAGGCAAGGCAGACAATATCAGGAATTTAGGCCTTAATTTGTAATATATTTTCCTCAATGTAACAGAGTTAAGCACATTTATAATTACCCTACAAATGGTTCTTCTCTCCCTTTTATTTGAAACTATAATTAGCACCATACTTGCTAAATAGATGCCCCAGAGACCTAAATCTTTGGTCTCTTCATATGCCAGTTGAGTCGGGAATTTCAGCATAATTGCAATACCCACTCCCCAGTTCATCAGACTCTCTCAGGACAACTAACAAAAGGATAATGATGGATAATGATCATCACACACAAAAAATAGTATCCACAACTGCAGTTCCATCTATCTGCCCCATGTGATCTAAGCCCCTTCTCAATCAGAAACAGAATGGGCATCACCATCCCAAAATCCTCAACATTGAGGAATGAAGAAATATAAGGGGGGAAATGCAACTACAGACAAAAGTAAACTTATTATTATTCTAGCAATAGAAGAATTTGTATAATTGATATAAAGGTAGTGGCCATCAGACATGGGAGGGAGAGGTAAGAATAGGTGTAACATGTGGGCATTTTTGACATTGGTATTGTACTGTGTGATATTGTAATGACATTAATAGGCCATTATAATTTTGTCATAACATAAAATTGTGTGGCGAAGACTAAACTATAACGTAAACTATGGTCCATGCTTAGTAGCTATGCTTCAATATGTGTTCATCAATTATAACAAATGTACCACACTAATGAATGACGTAGTTAATGTGGGAAAGTGTGTGGGCAGGGATGAGGTATATGGGATTCCCCTATATTTTTGATTTAACATTCACGTAATCTGATGTTTTCTTTTTTAAAAAATTAAAGAATATAAAAAAACAATAGATAGAATGAACAGCAAAAAAGAATGGAATATATATTTAAACTTTGGGAAACTGCACTTTTAAATATTTAGATAGGGGTTTAATGTCAGACTGGAACTATTATATGGGAGACTGATATATAACTTTTATAGACTTTAAACACAGAATAATGCCTATACGATTTAACTTCTAATTCTTCTTCTAACATTGTTAAAATATTGAAATTGTACTTTGAAAAAATTGGAAACAACCCTGTAGTTAGAGAAGAGATTTTATATTTCTTTGTAATAAAACAAAGTTTGAGACATGGTTCTTCAGTCAGAGCATGGAAGTCTCAATATATCTCTATTGAATGAAAAATAAGCATGTCTCAAACTTGAGTATTGTATTTAAATTTTGGAAAATTAACTTAGTGCATACAAAATCATATGTACCTAACAGAAAGAAAAGTAGATATCTGTTAGAATATATACTGAAAAAACTAATTCAGAACTGCAAAATTAATGGGCAAATCACCTGGAAAGTTAGAACAAATTTTGAATGATAGATGCCATAGAGTGATTAAAAACTGAAGGTCATATGAATGAAGATGCACAGAAAATTGAGTGATTACCTATGCCTTTGAGAAGGAAGATTTAAGTATTACCTATTAGGTCCCTATTCTATTCTGCTTTTTCTCTAAATATCCAATTTAAATATCACTGTTTAAGAAGTGAGGCAGAATAGAATAGAGACCTAAGGAGGTAGGGGGAAGAAAACCTAATAAGCCACACAAACACACCTGGTTAGAGAAACTGAGGGAATGGCCTGCTAACTTAGCAGCAGCCTGCTGAGTCACAGGCAAATCAGGAAGGGGCAACTTCTAACAGATACCTTGCATCTTACAGGACACACCCTGCAGCTTACAGCACAAAGTCTGTGCTATAATAACGCAGCCAGCAATATGGGAAAAGGCAAGGGGGAATCACCACCACCCTCTCACCTAGTTTTCAGGTGAAAACCTCACACCTCATGGGCAGTGACCAGAAGCTAATCACTGCCTGTGAAGTCACACTGCAGAGATCATAGACAGCACCCAGATGCCAATCAAGACCAGACAGCCACCCCTACAACCCTAAACTTCCACACCCTTAAACCCTGACACCCCTAATCCCTTGCTTATCAGCCTAGACTCTGAAGTGCTGTACCGACAAAAAAGAAAGACCCCCAAGGCAGAACTAGCATTTCTCTTCCTTGAGAATGCCCATCCTCAATTCTAAGGTTGTACTTTTGTTTTCTTGCTTTACCCCACAATAAATTCTCTATTTTTAATTAATTTTTGGCTTGTCCTTGAATTCTTTCTCACAACAAAGAGAAGAATCTGGACACCAATTCTGATAACATGACCCCACTAGGGTAAAATAGCAGAAAACATTTCAGGATAAAGCATTGGTGCATTTCAGGTAGAATTTCCTCAGGAATAAAGCTGTACACATGTTTAAGAAAGCTTGTTACTCACTTATTTTTTAAAGATTTATTTATTTATTTATCCCTCCCCCACCTGTTGTTTTTCACACTCGCCATCTGCTCTCTGTATGTTCTGTGTCTGTTTGTCTTCTCTTTAGGCGGCATCACTGGGAACGGATCTGGGGACATTCCGGAGTGGAGAAAGGCTCCTCAATATCTTGTGCCACCTCAGCTCCCTGGTTTGCTGCATCTCTTATTGTTTCTCTTCTGTGTCTCTTTGTGTTGCATCATCTTGCTGCACCAGCTCTCCACGCTGGCTAGCACTCCATGGAGGCCAGCACTCTATGTGGACCAGCTCTCTGCTCAGGCCAGCTCACTGTGTGGACTAGCTTGCCTTTACCAGGAGGACCCAGGAATTGAACCCTGGACCTCCTATATGATAGATGGGGCCCCAATCGCTTGAGCCATATCTGCTTCCCAAGACTTGTTACTTATTAAAGATCCAATTTAAGAAACAAAACAAAATCAGCAGTCGTAAACTACTTGGGGAATAAGAACTCAGAGGTCAATATTGATTGTTTTAATGGATGTAAATGTGGGATAATATATCATAAAACATGAGAAGTACCAAAGAGAACAGATGATGAAACTTTATTTATGCCTGTGTATGGGAAGAAATGGGAATGTGCAAGTGTTAGTTTAGATGTGTTACTCTTATTGAGAGCTACAGAGTTTCTTCTATGGTAAATAACTTACAGATGACAGATATTTAAAAATACACATAGAAAGGGAGCAGTTGTAGCTGAGTGGTTGAGCTCCTGCTGCCCATGAGACTTGGGTTCATTCCCTGGTAGCTCTTTGAAAAAATATAGAAAGAAACTACTTCAGATTAACTCACTGTAAATTCATGGTTTCATATGGGCAATATATTTTAAGCAAACTCATTTTGATTGACACATAACAGAATCAACTGAACTAGAATATAGAGAAGCCATAGGTTTTACTTTTATTCAGTTTTCTCAAAATGTTATACATGTATTTTTTTTACTATTTATTCTGTTAAAATCTCTAAATTTAGATAAGGTTTTAGGCTTCTTTGGTCTATTTTCTCAAAATGGATAAAAATGATCAAAGAAGAAATATAACTATCTATTTAAATAACCATTTTCTCCTGAAGTCACATTATAAGCCCAAATATCTTTTAAGATCCACCTCATTACACACACTCTACAGAAACCTGTATAATTGTGTATTTTTGTTCTGCTGCTTTAGACATAATTTTTCAAAAATACTTATTTTTCAAATCAAAAAGCACAGTTTAACATAAAAAAAAAGGAAATGGAAAAGAATATTATAGCCTAATATAAACACCCTTCAGAAATGCAAATTTTATGAAATACTATATTTGTATTTGAAAATCTGTCATATTGCATTAGTAAAATTCTGGTCATGTCAAAGAAATTTACTTAAGAGTCACCTAATGGACTGTGGCATACGATTAGAAAATCTTTATTTAAGAGCAGAAATTGCTTCTTCTACAATTTTTACTTCACTAGTAGAAGGGATATCTATATATAGCTATCTACCAACATTTATAACTATAACTATATATATAACTATATATAATGCAAATAATTTCTGAGAAAAAGAAATACATTGAGATACCATTATTTCATTTTTAAATCATTTATTAAGGAATTTCAAGTATTTCATGCTATCCAGAAGATGTTTTTTGTTATTTAAACACGAACTATATATTGTATTTCATTATTAATTTCAAATTAAAGAAGTCAGAAAACATTTCTCTTAACTACAATTCAAATATCTTTTGAATGTAAATATCTCTAAATTATAAATAAATAATTTATTTCTGTAAATCACACTTTAAAATAGCATTCACAAATTTTTTAAATGAACATTTTCAAAGATGGGTGAGTCAACACTGATGATATTAAAATATTTTAAAATTTACTTAAATGGAATATGCATCAGTAAATTGGTGGTAGGGCAAACATAAAATAAAGGGATATTTGTTAAAGAATGTAACAAAAGGCATGTAATAGATTATTAAGTAAGGGTAGTACAAAAGCTTTGTATTGTATATTATATTACATTTTATTTAAATGAAAAAATATTTATATCTTGATAAACTTGAATTCTTAAATACTAAAGGAAGAGATTGAAAAACTTAGCTTTCTCCCATACATCTAGTGCAAAAGGAAGTGAGATAAAAGCAAATCATGTAGAAAAGACAAAACAAAAGAAAATTATCTTTTTTAGAACAAAATTGTTTATGAAAAATAAATCTTGAAAAGAGGTGATGATGCATACAAAGCATTAGAAAAAGTGAAAAGGGAAGCTGCTGTGGCTCAATCAGTAGGGCTCCCGTTTACCATATGGGAGGCCTCGGGTTTGGTTCCCGGGGCCTCCTGGTGAAGGCAAGCCCGCCCGCACAGCGTGGTTAGCTGACCCAGCGAGCACAAGCAGCAAGGGGGGGGATAAATGAATAAATAAATAAAATCTTTAAAAAAAAAAAAAGAAAAAGTGAAAAGATAAAAATTATGTATTGGAAGCTACTAATGGATAAACTGATATTGTTTGAGACTTCTTTGTTCATTTATTTGATAAAATGCAATAGTACATTCATTTCGTTGAGAAAGAGTTAACCATCTACCTCATATAAATGATGGTATTCTTTACTTATTAGGTCCTTGTGGTGTAGATGAAAAGGTTCAAAGCAGGCAACTGGGATACTGAGCACTGCAATTCCTTTGGAATAGGAACTTCTTTGTTTGACTGAGGGTTTATTGTTTATGAAGATGCAGGCAGGAGCCATAAGAGAGGGAGATGAAAGTCATGTGTGCAGGATACATGGAAAATGCATTTTTCTTCTGATTAGTTGTAGGGCATTTTAGAATCATCAGTGCAGTGTATGATGAGATCACTATTACAAACTTTACCAAGAGTGTCACCAAACCTGAAATGAAATCCATTGACTCAATGAACAGTGTGTCTGAGCAGTAATTCTACAAGAGGGCAGTAATGTCAGAGCAGACATGATCAACAATGCTGGAAGTGAGAAGTCAAGTTAGTCCCAGGGTTAGTGTTGGAGAGATGATAAAGGATCCAGTGAACCAACACCTGAGGACAAGTAGTGTGGATATTTTGTTGTTCAGAATGGTTGTGTAGTGCAGCAGCTGACAGAAGGCAATATAGTAGTCATAGGACATGGCAGCCACCAGGTCAAATTCAGATGCCCCTAGAAGGATGGCAGAAAAACAAATGATCTGCACAACAGTAATAGGAAATGGTTTTGTCTCCATTTTGCAAAATAATCACCAATTTAGGGATGCACGTAGTAGTAAAAGGGATTTCTAAGAAGGGGAAAATATACAACAGAGTCTTGAGGTGAGCATCTAGTAGGGTGAGTGTGATGATGATTAGATGGTCAGTGAATTCAGCATGTATGTGAGAAGAAGGAAGATAACACAATTTTCAATTGTGGGCCATTAGTCAAATCTCCTAGGATAAACATGGTCATTTCTCTAGGTTTCCCATTAATGTTCTCTGATTTTTCACAAGTAGAAAATAAGAAAAAAATAAAACAAAACTTGATGATACATAATAACCATGATTATGAATGTTTAAGTTAATGTTAGAAAAGCAATATTTCAGATAGTCTAATAAAAGGTATATTTAAATTTTATAGATAGATTTGTTAGCAATTTTTTTTTTCACATTTCCAATCACTGGATGATGAATTAAAAATCAGTATATAGGAAAGTGGATGTGGTTCAGGCAACTGGGCTCCTGCCTACCACATGGGAGGTTGCTGGCTCAGATCCCTGTGCCTCCTAAAGAAGACAGCTAGCTGGCACAATGGGTAGGTGTGGCAGGCTAACACAACAAGAAACACAAGAAGAAAAAACATAACTAGAGACACAACAAAGCAGGGAGCAGAGGTCCCAGTGCCTTCTAAAGAAGACAGTGAGCTGATTCGACAGGCATGTGCGGCAAGCTGATGCAACAAGATGATGTAACAAAAGATTTGGAAAGGAAAAACAGAATGAGAGACACAAAAAAGTACGGAGTGGAGGTGGCTCAAGCAATTAGCCACCTCCCTCCCACATCAGAGGTCCTGGGTTCAGCTCCTGGTGCCTCCTAAAGTAACAAGGAAGACAAACAGATACACAAGTGCAAACAACAAGGGGGTGAGGAGAAATAAATAAAATAAATCTTTAAAAAAATTAGTATGTGATTTCAAACAAGAGAATATCCCTATAAGGGAGCAATATTTTGTTATTCATTGTGAATAAATTAGAAGGCTCCAAATACTTAGAAAACACACTTTCTGCCTGGATGTTATGCTAATGTTATAAACTAGTCCCCAAATTTTATGTTATTTTAAGTGCATCTGTTTACTTTGGTATTTAAAACACACACCCAAATATACATATTATATTGCCTTCCTGAAAGATCCTACACATCACTTTATCATGGGCTGATCTTATTAATAGGAGGGTTTAACTCTGAATGAGAGCACTAGCCAGTGGAGAACCAATTTGTAAAGATTATGAAAGGTGACTTTTTGCATTGATATATGTTTTTGTTAGTTTCTGGCACTCAAGAAAATCTTTATCATATCACTATGTGGATGCATGGACAATGTGAGAATTTCAATGAAATCATAGAAATTTTTACATAAACATCCATACAGAAATACTGGAGAAGACCACAAAAACTGAAATGAAAAATTTTGTGGAGGGTTTCAAGAACAGATTGGAGATAGCAAAAGGAAGAATTAATAAAATCAAAGACAAGTCAATTGATTTGATTCAGACTGAAGAAGAGGAAAGAAAATAATGAAAAAATAAATTTAAAAAGCTAAAGAGGCCTTTGGGATACCAGCAGATGCACAATTATACACATTATGGAAGTGCCAGAAGAAGAAGAGAGAAAATGTTCAAAGAAATAATGGCATAAAGCCTTCCAAATTTATGATATGATATATACATTCAAGAATCCCAAACAAGATAAATTTGAGGAGAAACATACCCAGACACATAGTAGTAAAACTTTCAAGCACTGTGGACAAGGAGAGTGTTCTGAAAGCTGTAAAAGAAAAACAATATTTCATGTACAAGGAAACTGAATAAAATTAAGTGCCAATTTCTAATTTAAAAAACTACGTTGTATAGAAGGCAGTGGGATGAAATATTTAAAGTACTGAAAGAAAAAAAATCGCCAACTGTGTCAGTTTGATATTGTTTATGAATTCCAAAAATAGATACTGGATTATGTTTGTAAACTAGTCTGTCCCTCCAGGAAGATTAGATTAGATTAGATTGGATTCAGAGGTTTCACTTTTACTTGATTAAATAATGATTAAGACTTTGATTGGGCTACATCTGTAGGACATTGTATTCTTGCCCCCTTCACGGACGGGGACTCACAGGGAAACCTTAGAGCAGAGAAGGGAGTTTGGGGTTTTAATGCTGGAGCCTGGGAAATAAGCACACAGAGGACAAGAACAGCTTAACCCGGAAGTAACTGAGTCCTGGGGAAGAGACACACCTGGTCGCCTGACAGTCTACAGCTGGCCTTGTGGAGAGAGCAGGGCAACTGAGTCTGGAAAGAAGCAAGCCCTGGGAAGAGAGGAACCCAGGAAGCCTGAACTCTCTATGACATTGGCAGCCATCTTTTTCCAACATATGGCAATAGACTTTGGTGAGCGAAGCAACTTATGCTTTATGGCCTGGTAACTGTAAGCCTCTACCCCAAATAAATGCCCTTTATAAAAGCCAACAGATTTTTGGTATTTTACATCAGTACTCCTTTGACTGACTAATACACCAACCAAAAATATTATATCTGATGGGACTCTCTACTCAAAAACGAGAGAGAAATTGAGAAACCCCAGGAAAAAAAGCTGAAGGAATTCATCTCCACTAGACCTGCTCTACAAGCCATGCTACAGGGAGTTCTATATACTGAAAGGAAACAATAATATATAGTGATTGAAGGAGTTTAAAGAGATAAACTCCTCTGATAAAGAATCTTGAATGCAAATATATCATTTTGGACAAACAGTGTAGAAAGATATAATTTGTAGCAAATACAACACAAAGGAAGGAGGCATAGTGGTATAGAAACAGTATTTGTGAGTGTTATTAAAAATAAGTCATATATCAAGTGATTATTACAGATATGCAATATAATATAAGCTTCAGGGTAAATAAAAGTAAATATGTGAAAAACATATACTGAAGGAAATAAGAAGGGAAGTCAACATAATGCACGACAAAAAAAATAAATAGGAAAGTAGGCATTAGTATAAATCGAGTAAAAATAGCTATATTTTGAGTGCAGCAAGACAAACATAAAAGGATAAACTCTGTATGATTGTGCTATTATGAACTAAATATACTGTATAAACTCATGGAGTTAATCAGAATATAGATCACCATAAAATAGAAGTAGAGTATGGAAAGCTGAGAGTCAATATGTGCAGAATAGGTAAAAAGGCTGTTTTTCAAATCTTTGTAAATTAATAGAATTGGTGGAAGCACATCATGGTGTTTGTGAAAAGCAGAACTATTATATGGGTTTGACAGAGGTTGAAAGGGAAAGTCTAAGGACATTTGTATACTAGAAGGAAAGTGAAAAACTCTAACATGGGAGTATATAAGATAGTAAAACCTCAGGTAAAACAAACTGTGGGTGATACTTCATATAAAAGACTGTTTATACAAAATATAAATACAAATATACTAGAGAGAAAGAAAAATAATAGCAACTATATATGGCAGTTGAAGCATAGAGAGATTAAGAGGTGATAAGGTTTGTTTTTTTGTTTGTTTCTTTTTTGTTTATTAGTATTATTGGAATAATGAAAATGCTGTAAAAATGACTGAAGTGATGGATGTACAAATATGTGATTACACCAAACACCATTGATTGCACAATTTGGATGGATTTATGCTTCATTAATACATATCAATAAAATTGACTTGTTAAAAAAAAAACTAAGAAAAACCAAGTAGAAGAAAATCATGCATTGTCAGTAGTTAATATAAATGTAAAAGGAATATATTTTCCAGTCATAAGGCAGAGATTGGCAGAAAGGATAAACACAATATGGTATATATGTATAGCATGGCCCAACTATATGCTGTTTAAAAATGACTCACATAAATTCAAAGACACAAGTACATTGAAAGTGAAAGGATGCAAAAATATATATACAATGCAAATAGTAACCAAAAGAAACCTGGAGTGAACTGGTGTTCACAACTTTTACTATACATTTATTGTTTTTATGTGTAAATGTATGAAAGGTATACTTCGATAAATTGTTTTTAAAATGAAAAATTAAAAGATAAAAGAAAAAGAAAAGAAACCTAAGGTGATTATACAAATATTAGAAAATAGATGATGTCAAAAACTGTTAGGAGAGAAAAATAAAATCACTACATACTGATGAAGGATATGCACCTAAAAGTAGAATCTCAAAATATATGACACAATTATTGACATATTTGAAGGTAGAAATAGATGGTATTATATAAATAGTAGTTAAATTCAATATACCACTCTGAGTTTTGGATAAACAACTAGACAGAAGATCAATAAAGAAATAGAAGACTTGAACAATGTAAAAAAAAAAAAAATGGGGAGCAGATGAAGCTCAAGTGGTTGAGAGCTTTGCTTCTGATATACGAGGTCCCAAGTTCAATACTTGGTACCTCCTAAAAACAAAACAAACAAATGAAAAACTAACTCTTATTGGGGAGTAGATGTAGCTCAGTGGTTGAGTGCCTGCTTCCCATGTACAAAATCCTGTGTTCAATTCCCAGTATCTCCTCAATCAAAAAACCCAATACATATATAAAACACTTGACAAAACTGCATCAGAATACACACTCCTTTCTAGTATTCATGGTTCATTACCAGGATAGACAGTATATTACATCACAAAATCTGTGTCAATGAATTTAAAAATATTGAAATAATGCAAAGCGTTTATATCAGCTCTAATGGAAAGACTCTAGAAATAAATAACAGAGGTTAAACTGGAAAACTCACAAATATGTGAAATTAAACACCACAGTCTTCAAATAGGAATAAGTCATAAAAGAAAACATTAGAGAAATTGCTAAATATCTTGATGCAAAAGAAATTGAAAACACAACAATGGGAGTGCTGAGAGGGAAATTTATAGTAAAAATGCTTACTGTGAAAAAGAAGAAAGATATAAAACCAGAGTCTTAGCCTCAAAATTGTAGGATCTACGGGAAAAAACTGCAAGCTAAATGCAAATTGAGCAGATGGAAAGAAATAACAAAGTTTAGAGTGGAGATAAACAAAATAGAGAATAAAAAAACAATAAAAGAAATCAACAATTCTTCTTTGAAATGATTAAAATCATTGACAAATCTTTAGCTAAAATGAAAAAGAAAAAAATAGAGAGGATGCAAATAGCAAAAATTGGAAATAAAAGTGGAGACATTACTACTGACATAACCTCAGAATAAACAGAAGATCTTGACACACCAAGAACAAGTAGCAACATTGAAACAATCATCAAAAACCCCCAAAGAAAGGTAAGTCCACAACTAGATGGTTTCAGTGGTGAATTTTACCAAACATTCCAAGAATTAGCATGAATAATGCTTAAACTCTTCCAAAAATTTCAAGAGGCCGGATTATTTCATAACTCACTCTATTAGGCCAATATCAATGTGATACCAAAACCCAGATAGAGATATCACCAGAAAAGAAAATTACAAACAAATATCTCCTATGAGTATAAATGCAAAATCTTCAACTACGTACTATTTTACTGACTCAAACAGCACATTAAAAGAATTATACACCGTGATCAAGTTTTGCTGTAAAGTGATTGTCTTGGCGAAGGGTACCACAATATAAGAAACACAACACAAAGAGTTTAAGAGAAAACTGGGGTCAGGGGGCTAGCAGAACTCCACCGTCTAGTCCCGAAGCACAGAAAACCCAGCACTTTTATTCGCAGAGCAAAATTCCTGTTACATGCAGAAAAGCACAGTCACTGATGAACTATTCCTGGAATTTGAACTGGAGTACTTTGCTTGCAAGATCTTTTTCTCTAATCTATCTATATCTTATCTTATCTTATCTTATCCTTGATATCAGCAAGACTCTTGGTATCAGCAAGAGTCCAGACAGTGCTCCCAAGGTTTTCCTCTTGAGCAAGTCTCTGGCATTCCAGACATTCTGTCTTTGTACTCTGTGCCAAATTCCACAACTCAAGGATTCTTTCCCACAATAAAGTGGTATTTATCCCAGGTATGCAAGAGCTGTTCACTATAAGGAAATCACTTAATGTAGTACATGGCATTAGTAGAATGAAGGAAGGAAACCCTCATGATCATCTGAATTAACACAGAAAAGGCATGTCACAAAATCCAGCATGCCTTCTTGATAAAAACACTTTGAAAACTAGAAATGGAAGAAAAGTAACAAAATATGACAAAAAGCATATGTGAAAAGCCATAGCTAACATTGTATTCGATGGTGAAAGACTGAAAGCTTTTCTGCCAAGATCAGTAAGAACACAGGGGTGACTACTGTCACCACGGTTACTCCACACTGTGTTGGGATTTCTAACTATGTCAATTAGGTAAGAAAAAGAAATAAATTGAAAAGGAAGAAGTAAAATATTCTTGTTTTCAGATAACATTATCTGGTATAAAGTGCTTAAAAATCTACAACAAAGCTCCTGGAGATAATAAATTAATTCAGCAAAGTGGTGAAGCACAAGATCAATATGAAAACATCAATTTTATTTATATAAGTAATTAATGATCAATTTAAATTCCAATTAGAGTAGCAAACATTCAAGTATTTAGGAATAAATTTAACCAAGGATAAAGAGGATCTATACATGGAAATCTACAAAATATTTCAAAAAGAAATCAAAGTAGAACTAAAAAAATGGAAGGACATCTCATGTTATATGGAATATTAAATGTTGTTAAAACCCAAAGTAATTTAGAGTTTCAATACTAACCTATTAAAAATCCAAAGGCCTTCTTCTCAGAAATGGAAGAGCCAATTATTAAATTTGTATGGAAGGATAAGGGGTCCTGAATAACAAAACTTTCTGGATTAAGAATAATGAAGTTGGAGGACCTACACTTCTAAAATTAAAACATATTACAAAATTACTGCAGTCAAAACAGCATGATACCAGCATAAGGAAAAATATAAAGACCAGTAGAATAGAACTGAAAATCCAGAAATAAACCTTTACATCCATGGTCAATTGATTTTTGACAAAGGTTCTTGTCAAATTGGGATAGAATATTATCTTTAAAAAATGGTTTTGGGAAAACTGGATATCCATATACAAAACAATGAAGGTAAATCTTTACATCACAAAATATACAAAAATTGACTCAAAATACATCAAGGACTTAAAAGTAAAATAGGATAAAACCCCTGGAAAATCTAGGGAATCTTTTTCAGGATCTTGTGTTAAGCAAAGTTTTCTTAGACTCTATACCAAAAGGACAAGCAAAAAATTAAATGAAATAGATAAATAACACTTCAGTAAAATTAAACACGCTCTTCAATGAATGTCATCAAGAAAGTAAAAAGACAACCTACAGAATGGAAGTAATATCCTTAAAAAACACCCAGTAAATGTTTAGTATCCAGCACATATGAAGATATCTTACAACTCTCCAATAAAAAGATGAAGAATGTACGTTAAAAATTTGCAAAAGGCTTTACTAGACATTTCTCCAGATAAGATATACAAATGAGCAAAAACACAAGAAAAAAATGATCAAAATCATTAGCCATTAGGGAAATGCAAATACAAATCACAAGGAGAGACCATTTCTCACCTACTAGAATAGCTTCTGGTAAAAATAAAAACCAAATTGGAGAGGATGTGGAGAATTAGGAACATTCATTCATTATTAGTAGGAAAGTATAATAGTGTAGCTGCTGTGGAAAACAGTTTGGAGCTTCTTCAGAACTTAAAAACAGAATTTCCATACCCTCCAGTAATCTCAATTCTATGTATATACCTCAAAGAATTTAAATCAGTGACTGGAAGGAATATTTGCCCACTGGTATTCATAGTGTCATTATTCACAATTATCAAAAGTTGGAAGCAACCCAAATGTCCATCTACAGATAGACAGATAAACAAAATATGGTTCATACACAAATGAAATATTATTGTGCCATAAAAAGAAAAATGCATTCACTGATGTTCACAGTAACATTATTCACAATTGATGAAAGTAGGAAACTACCCAAGTATCCATCAACCAATGAATGAATGAACAGAATGTGGTATATCCACATGATGGAATATTATTTAGCTGTAAGAGGAAATGAAAGTGGAGTGCATATGGCAACACACATGAACCTTGAGGACATTATGCTGAGTGAATTAAGCCTGACACAAAATATTAGATGGTATCAATAACATGAACTAAATACAATTAGTAAAACAGGTAAACTCATGGAGTTAAAAGCTATACTATAGGTTACTAGCAGATAGAATGAAGGTTGAGAAGTGGGAGCTGATGTTCAATGTATGTAGAATGTTTAATAAGATTGATGTAAAGGCATGGGTATGAATAGAGTAGAATGTAACACATTATAGTGAGTATAACTAATATTGCTGATTTATAAATGTGATTGTGGATGAAAGTTGTAGTTTTGGGATGTAAATGTCAATTGAAAAAAAGCTAAAGGATAAACCAGGGGCTGTATAACTTAGGGAACTCAGTGATGGATGAGGACTGTGATTAGTAGTACAAATACAAAAATGTTCTTCTATGAACTAGGACAAATGTATGACACTATTACAAGGTGTTAAGAATATGGTGATACATGAGAAAAATAAAACTAATGTAACTTAGGGACTGTAGTTACCAGTAATATTATAATTTCTTGCATCAATGTCAAAGAACATACTATATCAATATAAAGGGTCAAAAATAGGTCATATAGGGATATCATGCTAAAAATAAAATAAACAGATGTAAAAGGGGTTGCATAGCAGGTTTATTGAGCTAAAGTTGCATTAATGAAGGAGAAGCACAAAATAAGGTTTTTGTGCAAAAGGGTGAGCATGAGGAGCAGCTTATGTGGGGGAATGGGGACGGATGAGGTAGAAGTGAGCTATGTGAACTGCAAGGGGAAGTGGACTTTCCAGGCAGGGTGTCCTTAAGGCACAATTTGTTAATTAACAATCAGGATGTTGGTCTAAGATTGTGCCTGTCTGGTGAAGATGAGCAGACTTTGGTGGTATCAGTTTGATTTCTTTGTTCCAGTCCATCTTTCTGGGCAGGGGACGTGGTCTCCATCAGCACTGCAAAGGGTCATTTGTTAGTCAGGTTTGGTTAAACTCAGTTTCTTCGTTGTAATGCCCTGGATAAAATGAAAGCTCAGGCCACTCAAGATTGATAGGAAAATCATTCATCATTCCAATTTCACAGGGGAGTATGGGATTTTTCCTGTTGGATGATGATTTCATTCCAACATCGACTGAAGTGATGATAGCACATACCTGTGATGAAACTGAGAGCCACTGAGTGTACACTTTGTATGGATTGTAAAAGGAATGGACTGTATAACACAGAAAACCTTGTGGTGGATGATGGACTGTGGTTAATAGTTCTCTCATAATCTCAAACATATATGCAATACTAATACTTGGTGTTAATAATATGAAAATAAACACACCAAATTTAAGCTATAGACTATAGGTAGTAGTAACATTTTGATGATATTCTTTCATCATTTGTAATAAAGGTTCCACAAGAATATAAGTTGCTGGCAGTGGGATAACATATGGGAGTCCTAAATGTTATGCATGATTGTTTTGTAAACTCAACTTTTCTAAATAAAAAAATATTAAAATCTCAGATAAAAAAGAAAAGTGCAGTTTAAATGTTCAGATAAGAGAATAGATAATCAGCCTGGTACTTATGTGTATAAAAGGATATATGCCGGGAAGCCAGTCACGCCGGGAGCTGGTACACAGCCTCAGGACCTCAGCTGAATGCACAGCTGGAAGGTTGGCTTTCACAAGTACAGTCTACAAAGAGACCTGCTAGAGCCATTATTGCACCCCATGCAGGATATACGTACTGTGGATCTTGTGCTGCTCATGCTTATAAACAAGTGGATCCATCTATTACCCGGAGAATTTTCATCCTTGGGCCTTCCCATCATGTGCCCCTCTCCCGATGTGCACTTTCCAGTGTGGATATATATAGGACACCTTTGTATGACCTTCGTATTGACCAAAAGATTTACGGAGAACTATGGAAGACAGGAATGTTTGAACGCATGTCTCTGCAGACAGATGAAGATGAACACAGTATTGAAATGCATTTGCCTTACACAGCTAAAGCCATGGAAAGCCATAAGGATGAGTTTACCATTATTCCTGTACTGGTTGGAGCTCTGAGTGAGTCAAAAGAACAGGAATTCGGAAAACTCTTCAGTAAATATCTAGCGGATCCTAGTAATCTCTTTGTGGTTTCCTCTGATTTCTGCCATTGGGGTCAAAGGTTCCGTTACAGTTACTATGATGAATCCCAGGGGGAGATTTATAGATCCATTGAACATCTAGATAAAATGGGTATGAGTATTATAGAACAGTTAGACCCTGTATCTTTTAGTAATTACTTGAAGAAATACCATAATACAATATGTGGAAGACATCCCATTGGGGTGTTATTAAATGCTATCACAGAGCTCCAGAAGAATGGAATGAATATGAGCTTTTCCTTTTTGAATTATGCCCAGTCAAGCCAGTGTAGAAACTGGCAAGACAGTTCAGTGAGTTATGCAGCTGGAGCACTCACGGTCCACTGAAGTTCTGAATCCTCAGGGATGCCACCTGCACATACTCATACTCTGTCTGGGTCCCAACCTACCCCTTACAAAGATACTGTTCCTGGTTTTGGGGGATTCTGAAACCTCAAACTAATAGAACTTTCTTCTCTTCTTTTCTAGTAGGTGTAGTCCTTCCTTATTTTCAACTCATTAAAAAAATGCTTTATTGTTTAGGGCAGTGGAAGGAAGGCCGGCATCAAAATATTTTCATCAAAAAAGATGACAATGTAAAGGCCCAGTTGTGGCAGACAGATTTTTGAAAGTAACCTGTAAAGCATTTACCATATCCTAAATTTGCACTCTTTGCAGACTTGTGCACATATATTCCGCTTGGAGAATAGTTTTGCAAATTGTACACAAACAAAGAAGGGTGGAAGCTTTTTAATAAAGAAATTGCATTTATAAATTATCTGTATTAGGTTCTAATAAATCTCCAGTTATAGACAATTACTACCCATGTTGTACAACAGATACCTTCTATTTTAGTTGCTAATAAAGGGCTACAAAATTCAAAAAAAAAAAAAAAAAGGGATATATGGTTTTCAGAGCCTTGCATTGTGAATTAATGCCAGG
>JAKSZT010054485.1:746062-762257 GCA_026826555.1 Tolypeutes matacus | reverse complement strand
CACTGTCTTCTTGCCTCCATGGTTTCAGCTGAGAAATCAGCACTTAATCTTATTGTGCTTCCCTTGTATGTGATGGTTCTCTTTTCTCTTGCTGCCTTGAGTATTTTTTTTTTGTCTTGAGCATTGGACATTTTGACAAATATATGTCTTGGAGTTGGCCTATTGGGATTTATACTATTTGGGATGCGCTGTGCTTCCTGGATCTGCACATCCATCTCTCTCAATAGGGTTGGGAAGTTTTCAGCAATTATTTCCTTCAACACTCATTCTTTTCCCTTTCCATTCTCTTCTCCTTCTAGGATACCCATAATGCTTATGTTTGTGTGTTTTGTGTTTTCGGCTAATTCCCTGAGTCCATGCTGGATTTTTTCTATCTTTTTGTCTATCTGTTCTACTATCTCTTTGATTTCAGCTGTATTGTCTTCCATATCATTAATTTTTTCCTCTGCCTGTTCAAATCTGCTGTCATGTGAGTCCAGCATCTTTTTCATTTCTTGGCTTGTGCCATTGTTCATGATCATATCCATTACCTTTTTAAGCATGTTTGCTATTTCTTCAGTATGTTCTCCCAGTGTCTTCTTTATATCCTTAATCTCTTCCTTCAGTTCTTTAAGTTGGTCCATGATATTTGTTTGGATAGCTTTGATTAGTTGTTCGATGTTCTGCATCGCTTCCTGGTTTTTATTTTGTTCATTGGACTGGCCCATGTTTTCCTGTTTCTCAGAGTCATTTGTATTTTTTTGTTGCCCTCTGGTCATCATATTATCTTGTTGGGTTTGTTCAGTTGATTAGCTTTTCTCTATGCTCTAGAGTTTTATTTAGCTGTTGGTTCTGAGTGTGAGTTAAGTTTTCTCTTTGGCACTTTTTCTTCTTATTTTATTTCCTTATTTCTTCCCATGTTCCCTTGAAGGGAAAAGGTTAGGGCCAGAGAAATCAAAAGATGTAAGGAAGGCAGAAGGATAATAGTAATATTGATAAAAGTTAGAAGAGGGGCCAAATGAAACTTAATGAGATGAATATTTAACTTGTGTAAGCAGTGTAGAGTACTAGGAAAAAAAATGGAGTTCCTACAATGGACTGGGAAAACAAATGGAGGAATATATATATAGTGATTCAGAAGGCTAGAATTATGAGGAGGGGGAGAAATCGTAAAGAACGGTCTGGAAGGAAAAAGTTAATACTAATAAAAAAAAAAGAAGAAAACAAAATAGATGGAATAGAAATTGACACCCTTAAGTTGTGGGCCTATGAAAAAATGTTCTATCTAAGAGCCACAACAGAAAACAGAAGGCAGAAAGATGCAGGAAGGATAAGTGATAGTTTGTAATACAGATTCAATATAGACAGAGAGTGGGAAATTACTGAAAAAGAAGCACAGCAAAGAAGCGACAAACTAGCAGCACCTCATTAAAAAAAAAAATGGAAGAAAAAAGACAGGGGGAGGAAAGAGGAAAGAAAAGCAAGAGACCATAAAGAAACAGAGAGAAACCAAAGATCCACACAGGTAAGCAATCAAACAGAGCTAAGGGGCGTCAATGATTCCCCTAGGATCCATGTGGATCCTCTCTGCCTACTTGTGTTTATCAATCAGTTTCCCCGCAGGGTTCTATATGCGGGTCCTGAAGCAGCTTTTAGCTATTAAACTAAATTAAAAAGAATTTATTTTTCATTTATTGAAGTGACCGTCTCACTTTTTTTTTTTAATTTTTATTTTTTTAGCTAAATACAGGACCCAAAATAATAAGGTTAAAATTTCTTTTGTTTTCATAATACCTTAAAATTGTGAACAACCTCAAAAGCATACTGACAATCAGATCCTGGAGACACTATTATAGTTGTTTTGTTTTAATTATAAATTAGAAAACCCTTTTTTAACTTTCATGGACTTTTTCTTTACTTATTGACAGGTGAGCCATTGGTTTTTGAAATTCTCTCAACTCAAGGCTCTAATTTAATTGGGGTATTACAGAGCAGACTATGCATCATAAGGTTTATTTTGGAACATCCCCTTTGTCCCTATCATTTTAAATTTCTAAGCCTATTAGACAGAATTATAGGCTAAACTCATATCTCCCCCCATCTTTCCACACCCATCCCGTCCTCGACAGTTTCCCATTCAAATTCAGTCAACGTTAGAAGACCTTGGGGATATGATAGTCTATAGAGTGTGGAAGAATTCAGGACAATCTTTACAGTACTTTTTCTTTAAGTAGTTTCTTTATTCAGGTTTTATATGACCTTTTTTCTTGTTTGACTTTTCTAATTTGGGTTCCAGTATTCATTTACCCATATAAGGGCTTAAGTTTTAGCAATTTGAATAGAGCTCTTTTAAGAATTTTCATTTGTTAGTTTGATATTACCATCCAGAGACATGAAAATATACACTGAACAAACAGAAAAACTATAAATAGAGTTAGACAAACTAACAAAAACATAAAACTCACTAATTTGACTCATAATTCTCCCTCCTTTGGTATAGCTGTCTCCAAGCTCTCCATCAATCAACATCTCTGGATTTTACTGCTTTTAAGATCTCTTCTGTGATCAATGTTGCGTGTAATATACAAGCTCATTTTTGGAAACACTTTTATCAGTATTCAGGAAACAATTAGGACTCCTCAGCAGTAAAATGCAGTTAAACACTAAATTAGCAGTTTAGACAGACAAGCAATTAACAGATAAATATTCTAGATTACTATTCAGGAGTACAGTTAACAGACAGTCATAACACTCAGGAGTATATCCAGTGGACAGACTTGACGTTCAGGAGAAAGCTATGGATACAAAGTTGAAAAAGTTCTTTCTGTATCCACCAGAAAATTTACTTATTCATCACCCAATTGGAAAGAGACTCGAGTTTTCTTGTGGGTGATTAGGATCCTTTCCCTACCTGTGGAAAGTGCTCCTGGTGTAGCTGGATTTTCTCTAGGTCTTTGGCTAATCTGCAAGAAATGAATTTCAAGAGTATGTCACCTTATTAGGCCAGTAATTTATGAAGGTAGGGAGGGAAGAGAAATAGGAGAAAATTACAGATCATGGGTCCCAGAGAGAGAAAAGTGCTGAAAAGCTAAAAAGATGGGCTGATTTATAGACTATAATTGCCCATTATAGATTATAAATGCCCAGATTTTACTTGCATATTGATCCCTGTGTGTGTGTGTTTCAGGGGGTGGAGAGGATACTGCAAGAACAGTATGTAGAAGGCAAGAACAGGGGTCAAAAGGAAAGAGTGAGGCCAGTTCAGTCTTTGCACTTGCTTGTTGAACCATTAATTATTCCATCCTTTTGCTAAAGGCATGGGAGGAGTTCCAGCTGTTTGTTGTTTTTATTGATTACCCCACCCATCAATCTCCCAGGAGGGCCCAATGATAAGTCCCCTGGAGAATATCTGGGGTTTTTCCTGGTTTCCAGAGGAAATCTCTTTCGGAATGGGAAAATCTTGTAAGGGTCTTCCAGCAGCCATCTTGGGGGTATTGGAAGACAAGTGTTCAATGGCAGCAATTGTTCTGAATTTCTAAGGTTTTGCAGGTATTCAAGAACATCTGTAAACAGGGAAATTCTTACTTATTTCCCATTAATTATATTTCCAAAAAAAATTCCTGTCTAGTTTCTTTGGTTAATGCTTCAGGGTTATACATTCCACTTGTAGTGGAAGTTGGAAACATCCCTTTCTTATTTTTGACTTCTATTATTTCTACATTAAGTAAGAACAGAGCTTTAAAACCACCTTGAATCTTTCCATGTTATTAAAATGTGCATTAATTCTCACTTTATTCATGATTTTATGGAAATGTGTTTTAAATTCTGTCAAAAGGCTTTTGTTCACCTGTGGGAATAATCATATTACTTTTTCCTAATGATATTAATATGATATATAATATTAATGAGTATACTAATAGTGACCTGAACTTGCATATCTGTCAGATGTGTATTTTCTTAATGGAGTCTTGGATTCTTTTGGAATTTAATTTGGAACTTTTGCACAAATATCCATATATTATATTGATCAATATATTTATTTCTTTTATATACTGCCTTAATTCAGAATTCATTGACATATAAAAGTAATTTGGCACTTTTTGTCATTTTTAATAATATGAATCAATTTATAGATCAATAAAACTTGTTATGAAGATTTAACAAAATGCTTCCATGAAACCACTTGAACCTACAGCTTGTGGAAGAGTATTTCCTTCAAACTGCCATTATTTCTTCTTCAGAAATAGTTCTATATAACCTCATATCTTTATTTAATAAAATAGGATATGAGCCACATGACTTATATTTTCAATTTTACTGCGTAGTATTATAAAAATCACTTTTATAGCCTTTGTTATATTTCTTTTTAATATGTAATGTTTCAATAGCTTAGCTTTTCTTATCTGTAATTTCTCATTTGCTGTATTTGTACTTCATTTTTTGTTAAAATTATATGTTGGTTTTCTATTTTTTATTTTTCATAAAACTTGATTTTGATTTTTTTATTAGCTTTACTGATTTCCTTTGCTCTAATACATTAATTTCTGCTTTTATGTTGATTATTTCCCTCTCTAGTCTTGCTTTTTCTGTCTTTGTTCCATTTCTCTTGCCACGGTTGGCATTTTAGGGTGGTGTATGAGATCCTAGTTCAGGAGTGCCACTGTACCCAAGTATTGTTTCTTTAATGGTGGCTGATTTGAGGGAGGTGAAGGAATGGAGGGGTTATTGGAAGGAGTTTGTACACTAAAGTTTTCTATTTTCTTTTCCCTTGCAGGATCCTAAATATCCGCCCACCTCTTATTACTAGTCCTTCATGGTGTGGTTTCCAAATGTGATGTATGTGTTCTACTGTATTAGTGCTTACTTCTTCCATGGGATGGTTAGCTGTCCAAGATTGCTCTTTTACTTCCATGGGTATTTTATTCCTTTACCTTTTGTCAGGAATCTGAACTAAAAGCTCACTTTATAAACTTAAGGTGTATTTTCTCTTTCTGGTAATTTTAGCTCCTTCTTACTTCAATGGCTATGATCTGCTTCTCTCTTCCATTCAGTTTTCCCCTAACTGCCTTCTATGTGGTAAGACTGGGAAAGAGCTTGGTGGATATTTTATTTATCTACTAATAGATAGATAAATAAAAATTTGGATGTTATCTATCTTTTATTTATGCTGAGAGCATGTTTTATAGAGTTTTATTTGCTCTTTTTGTTATTCCTTATTTTTTATGGAATTTCAGATAGCAGGAAATCACTAACTCAAATAACCAAAATCCCCTCTTCTTTGGTTCGCTTCTCAATGTATTAGTTGAACTGAATCTGCTTCCACACTGATCCAGGATTTTGACAATATTTTTGTCCATGTAATTCCATGACTGGACTTTCTAACTTTTTATTGGTTAACATGTAAATCTTCATTAAACCTTGGTTAAGTAGCTCAAAAGTTTATGCCTTTAATTATCAGGCTAGTGCTACTAGTAAGTGACACTTGGTGTACTCTTAATACCCCAGAGTTTTTGCATGTTTTTATAATATCAATTTCCTGGATATTATATTCCTTCTTTCACATTTATATTTCACAAATGTCATCAGAATTATATAGTTTTGAACTGCATTCCTGACTAACCAAAAGAGCTAAAAGTTCATTATTATGCTCATACAACTCTGTATATAGCTCTATCCTAAGAAAAATTACCCTGTTAACTGATTTTTCTTCCCCACTGTAAGCATGCCATCCTTTTAAATGCAAAAATCATGTTCTTGTAGAGTCTGGGTAGACCTATAATAAACTGATGTTAAGTAAATAATTACTGATTACATTTAGCCATGTAAATTTCTGGGAGATACATTAGCACAGAATGGTACTGCATCCCCAACGAAAAACAGCAGAAAACTTTTTTACCAAATCTGTTTCATATATTAATGCTTGGGTTTCAAAAATTTTTCCCCAAAATTAAAATTAGAAAAAATAGCTTCCACACATATCATGAGAGACAAACCAATACCAGCTATTTGTTTTAATAAATGAGTATGGGTTCCAGAAAGCAGCATTACAGAAATGCACTGATGCAGAATGTATAGGAGGAAAAAATTTTATGTAGGAATGGAAATTAGATAATAACAAATCATGGACACCAATGAGTTACTTTGCAATACATATCTACTTCTCTGGTTATTACCAACACCAAGCTCCCCCATGTAAAGACTATTTGACATAGCCACTTCCACAGCCAGAAATGATTTTAAGTACAGAAACTCCAGTAGTTAGTACTTTTAAATACCTTCAAACTGATAGAAATTGATGTAAATATTTTTATTACATATTTTTTCAAGACATTAAAGCAGTTTAAACTCAGTCAATAATGTTGATACAATATACAATAGAACTGTTATAAATATATGACAGGTATATTGTGGGTCTTTTTCCCCTTATTTAGCAATTTCAGAAGAGGACAACTTAAAGGAAAGAAGCACAGTAAATTCTAAAGTAATAATAGGGCGGCATTTGGGAACTCTTTATATTATGCATGATTTTTCTGTACACATAGTTATTCTCTAATTAAAAAAAAAATTCTACAGATGATTGAAAATGAGCCACTAATAATTGGGCTAAGTGGAAGGTGTAAAATCATTCCAGCCACATTGCATGTTCCTATCAACCTGTATATGAGGAGAAGACTGGTGAAGCTATGCAGCAATTAGAACTCATTTTCTTGTAGGAATTGCTGTTCATGAGGAGATTTTCCCTCTACTTCTAAAGAGAGGTAGAAGTGCCATGTTGACTAGTACACCAAATTAAATTGGGGTGCCTCAGAGAGAATCATTTGTGGAAATCTGAATGACTGTGAAAAGGTTGTGTTAGGTTGGATAGTGTCACTCCAAAATTCAAGGCCATCTAGAAACAAAGAAAGCAACATTATCTGGAAACAGTGACTTTGCCAAAGTCATTAGTTAAACCTAGAGTTAGGGTGTGTCCTAAATCCAATGACTGGTGTCAGTATTAAAGAGGAAAGGACACAATTTTACACATAGAAGAAGGAGGGCCATGTGAAGACACTGAGGTTTAGATTGGAGTTATGCTGCCACAGCAAAGGAAAACCATGGGCTACCGGTAGCGAGAAGAGGAAAGAAAATCTTCTCCCCTAGAGACTTTAGAGGGACTGTGGCCTTATTAATGATTTAATTTTGAACTTCTGGCCTCCAGAAATGGCAGAAAAAATTTTCTGTTATTTTTTAAGCTACCCACTTTGTAGCAATATGTCAAGGCAATACTAGGAGACCAATACATGGACTATAATTCTACAATACATGGATGCTTACTGAGATGCCAAACCTGTGACCAAAGTATGTACTCCCATCTCAGTGATATTAGAATGGCAAAAAGTTAAAGACACATAAAACATATTTCACACTGGACTTGGCTGGTATCCCCTGGAGTTTGGGCTACATGAGAATATGAAGGCTGGGTCGTCTCTCTTTCAAAATCTATTGCAAGCTTGTAGTTCACTGTAGGAGTCTTTGAAAGCATGATTAGAAACGAGTAAAATGTGTCATACTTGAAAAGAAGATGTCCATAACTCACCAAACTTTCAAGCTTTGTATGATATTTGTAGACGATAGAACAGGACCCTAGTTCTTTCTACATCTTAATCTGAAGAGCACAGATGTTAGCAAAAGGGGGAAGAAAGCCATAAAAGAGGAGTTTGGGTTATAGACTAGTAGAGGGTCTAAAAGTATTCATATTTGGACCCTCTTCTGCAAATGTTCTCAACATTGGAGGGTGAAACTGAACATTGCTGTAAATCATTATGCAGGCCTTCACTGGGAAGCCTAGTATAACAAGGAAAGAACTGCATTGCTAACAATTTCTCATCATTGCTGTGGTCTCATACCATAAATATATTCACCCTTTCCTTCTCCCTCATCCCTGTCTTATCAATTCACTGGAGTACTAGAAGCTGTTAGTCAGTGGCTGTGTTTTGATGTAACTGAGATTAGAAGTTTTAAAAATCAAATTCCCTGAATTTTAATAAGGAAAAGATGTTATAGAACTTGATAGATATGGTCAAGGGATTAAAAAGGAGAAATCAAAAGAGAAAAGCTAAACACTAACTGAGAAAAAAGTAAAATAATTTCATAGTTGTACATTCTAAACGAACTTACAAATCCTTTATTTCATTACTTCAAAATCAGTTACACATTTAGCATGCATGTTATGGAACTGATTAAGCAGATGATTTGAATAATCCATCCTTGAAGTAAGCCCAAAGTACAAGAATTTACCAAAAAGAATGAGCACCTATTTAAGGTAAACTGGTAGTCACTCTCCTAGAGATCAATATATTGATCTCTAAGTTCCTAAAATGCAATGTTTATAGAACCTATTCACTTTATCTTCAGAGATATTCCTCATTTAATGCTCCTTAAATTCTTACAAATATTTTAATAAAAAACTCTGTTATATATACAAATAGTAAATTAAATGTTCATTTGTTAGATGATGGGTATGTTTGCCATTCTGAGAACACAATTCAGAGAAGTTATCTTAGAAGGAGCTATGATTTTTAAGACACTAGAAAAGAGATAGAAAAATGAGTATTAGACATATTTGAAACTATAAAAGTGCATCATTTTTTAAAAAGTTGTTAAGAGAATGTTTCCTGTCAATATTTTGAAGGGAATTAATAGGTTATATATTTGCCCTAAAAAAAAATTGTCAACTTCTTCAGTAAATGATCCATAAGAATATAAGGGCCATTTACCATGTTTGGCTGATAATATGTAGTTAGTAATACTACATATGTTCCAAAGACATTTACAATACACACATTTCAGCTTCATTTCGATACCATAACCTGGAAAATCCCATAGTACTAATTTGAAATTTGAAATCCAGTTTCTGATTGAAATCTTCACTTGAACACTCAAGATATCTCAAACATAACATGCCCAAATGAAGCCTATGAGTGACCCTCATTCTGAAAATAAATTGTCAGAATTCTCCATTCTGTAAAGCAGCAGATTATGCCACCATTCACTCAGCCATAGAAGACAGAAATCTTGGAATTTCTTTGTCACATATATTCAATATATTGTCAAATAATGACAATTCCACACCTGAAACATATGAAAATCTATACATATATCTCTATCTCCACTGACATAGACCAAACTATCATCATTTCTTATCTTATAATTGATGTCTCTACATTCACTAGGATGGTCCTTTATCTATTCCAAATTCAGTCATTATGATAGTTTCAAAATATAAATTTCATTATACCACCCACATGTTTAAGTGAACACAATATTTCCCATTTCTCCTAGGATAAAGGCCAAAACTATTAATTGGACAGAAATGCCTTATCCAAGCCATCACCATTTTATCTAACCAAACTCATCTAGTAAATTCTCTCTTTAGTCCAGTTTCAATGACTTTATTTCCATTTCTTGAATGGTGCCCCATTACAGAGACAATGCACATACTTATCCCTCCTCTTAGATCATTGACTCCAGCAACTATCCCTTCCTCTAATTAATTCATGCTCTTCTTGTATATCTCAGCTCAAAAATTATTTTTTAAAGCTTCCCTTTTCCTCCATAATTATATCTTTTATTATTACTATATATCTTATGATAAATCAAACTTTCATTTTCTCATAAATTCCTTTCCAAATTTAGTGTGATTCAATTTTGTGTCTATTTGCATTTCTTTTTATTGCTATCTGAATATCCACTAAATTGTAGATTCATGAAGGAAAGGACCATATCTTATTTATTACTGAATTCCAGAAATTAATTCAAAGCCTAAAAAGGATAATGGGAACAAATGATTGACATAGCTATTTTCAGATATATTAGCCCATTTGAGAGATCCTGACACATATTCCTTCTCCACTTGAAATTGCCCCACAGATCTTGTACTATCCCAATCTCTTTTTATACTGTAAGACAATTAACCCATTATAAGAATGTAATATACATCTTGACCTAGGCTACTTTTCATTACAGACAATGTCATCAATAATAATTTTTAAAATTATTTATTTATTTATATTTATTTACTTTATCCATTTTTAACCCCCCTCCCCATTTTTGCTGTTTTTGTGCCCATCCACTGGGTAATTCTCTGCTTGTTTCCTGCCTTCTCTTCTTATCCTTCTCCTCCTGTCTTCACTGTGATTTGGTCCTGGAAATCTCTGATTTGAGAAAGAGGTGTTCTGCCACCTGTGCCACCTTAGTTCCTGGTTTTCAGTTCATCTCATCTTAACTTCTCCCTTGTGTCTCTCTCTTGTTAGGTCATCATCATGCTGCATTGCTTGGCAGGGCCTGCCACCCCCACAAGTGGGGCCTGATGGTGCACTTGCATGGCCTTGTGACCTGCGACCCTTCTATATTTTCCTTTATTTTACCAATGGGTCCTGGTTATCAAATCCAGGTCCCTCTATATGGGAAAGCGACATCCAACCATTTGAGCCACATCCATCCCCTGTCAATAATAATTAGATAAAATATTTATTTTCCTCCTCTTATATGTTAGGTATTGCATTAAGTGTTTTATAAACTCGATCTTCTTTATATCTTACAACATCACAATAAAGGTTTCTTAATCTCTGCTACACTGATGACGAAGAAGAAAAACAGAAAAGTTAAGAACTTGCCAATGGTTACACGATTTGTAAATGATAGATCCAAGCTCTTAAATATTATATTATGATATTTCTTTTACTTCAAGCTATAGCTTTCTCTCCCCTGACCATCAGGGTCAATGCTAAGAGATGGATGAATGGTATAGTAGCTCACTTCCTGCTTGTATCACATAAAGAGCAAAATCATTTTTAGAACAAGCTCAACATTTTTATATTTCATCACTTGTTCATAGGGAGCCCCCCATACTGTCTTAAAATAGATGTAGCAGAGAAGCCTGCAGGCACCTGAGAAGGCCTGGGTTAGGTCTGTCCCAAATATGAACATCTATAATGGAGGCATAGGATTTGGGAAGTTGAACTCTGAGAATAATCTGACTATGGTGATCAAAGTTTCCTAAACATAAAAAGAAAAAAATTATTAGAGAAGGTAAATAGAAAACACAGATGGAATATTCTTTATTCATCTGGAAGTATTAGGTCTAATTCCACCCCACCTCCAAAATCAAGGAATCAATTTGCATTTGAAGTTTTATAAATTGATAGGAAATTAGAAATATTTTATACTCAAACTGTGCATTTTCCTGACACCACAATGTGGATTAGAGGAATAAAATCTATTTTATTTTCATTCACTCTGCTTTTGTTTCTAAATCTTTTATTAATTCTAATGGTCGAGCGCAGTTTTTGAGTCTTTGTGACCATAGAAACCATTTCCTCTTTGTTTTGTTTCTCACTAAAGAAACACACCTTCCCAAATCTCAAATGATGAAAATTTTGGCTGAATAGTTGATACATGACTTGATAAGTTCTAATCAAACTGCCTTTTAAGGTTTTACTTATGGGAAGCGGCTGTGGCTCAATCAGTAGGGCTCCCGTTTACCATATGGGAGGCCAGGGGTTCAGTTCCTGGAGCCTCCTGGTGTAGGCAAGCCCGCCCGCACGGTGTGGTTAGCTGACCCAGTGAGCACAAGCAGCAAGGGGGGGATAAATGAATAAATAAATAAAATCTTTAAAAAAAAAAAAAAGGTTTTACTCGTGCAAATGAAGACGGTGATAAGTTTTCCATTAAAATTGATCTTGGGAATATGTAACTGGCTCTCCTGAGTGCTGTATCACAAGGAAAGAATGTACTTGACAGTAAAGTCAATGGGAGGAAAACAGCTGCTTAAGCCTGCAAAAGTCTTGATTTATGATGACATATAAGTCTCTGAATACAGCTTTAGTAATACACTGAAATGTTCTATTGCATGAGACAATAATCCCCTCTTATTTGTTGCTAACATGAGCTGAAGTGATGTTTTTATAAATCAGGAATTCAAAAATCCCTACTAATGGAAAAGCTATTTTAACAAAAGTTAAAGACTTTTGTATGGCTAAATTTTTCATTCTTCTTATTCTTCTGGAAAAGACTAAATATTACCACAGATTCTTCTTTTAGTCAGATATATTTTTAGGATTATAATGTTCAGTGTTTTCCCCTATAACTTTTAATAATTTTATTATTTAATCAAACAAATCTATCATGTACATATTCTTTGAGAATAATTCAAATGCATTTCTAACAGACCTGGAGCAGTTAATGTCTGCTGCTAAGTTTTCCACTACAGATGCAAGTAAAAGAAGGTCCTCATGCTTTCTGTCTGTCTGGTTGTGGCAGCCAAGATTGAATGGGGGAATACAGGAAATTCTAAAATCATGGGGAAGGGACAATAATCTTTGCAACTCAGAGATAAACTTAAAAACAGCAAAAACAAAAACCCAAAACCAAAAACTGAGTAATTCAAGAATGAAGCAAATTTCTTCAGTGAATAACATTTATATATTAAGGGCCAAACAATCCATAGTCATCCATTTGTTTGGCAGAATTCCTAATGATTTTAGTTTTATAAGCTTTCTATTTTGCTTAGAAAGTAAGGGCTGGACAATTATATGCTGCAAAAGTAATGTATGTGACAGAACTCTTGGCTCAAGAGAAATTTTCCCAATACACATACCAAAGTATATTATTAATATTGAGACCCTTTCAATATGGAGTATTATCTACTTATGTACCTATAATTTTCTTTTATTTGAATTTTTAAAATACAAACAAAACTTTTGATTCTAGGTACAGTTGCTACTAAGTAAAGGTAAGTGCCAAACATTTGCTAATAATATATTGATTGACCTGGAAACATTGATTAGTATTATAACAGTGATAATGACTCAGAATTGGATTTTGTGTACTTACAATTTTTCATCAAATTAAACATTTTTCAATGCAATCATTTAAAGTAATAATTTCTGAATAAATTCCTTTAAAAAAAGGAAATAACTATAAAACTATAGTCACACCCTACCAGTTAAAGAACCTCTGATATCTTTCATTTTACTATGCAAGATCAGAGTGATTATTGACTTCCCATGAACAGTTCCATAGGAGTGCCATCTGATGGACAATGACTCTATCTGCACGTATGTCATGTCATGTCCTGACATTTTTACACTGTTCAATAAAATCTTATATTTTTTTGTCATTTTATATCGTAACATAATGATATATGCAATTTTGTTTAAAGTATTATATTTATAAAAATGTATTTAAAATTTACACAAAGAAATAGGATAACTCTCCTTTGCTCCTTCATTTTCCTTACGTATATACCAAAAACCGTGTCATATATGACTCATTTTATGCCATCTCGCTCCACTTAAATTTTCTCCATAACATTTATAATTCCTTTGCTTAAATCTCCCCAATAACTTATAAGCTGCTTGAGAATAGGGGAAACTTCTGTTGTGGCCATCAAGTTCTACAATATTTAATCCATGAGGTCTGTGGACCTCCAACCTTACAGAAGGGCCTATACGGCATTAGATACATATTTTCAACTAAATGAATGAATGAGTATTTTTATTAAATTGTAAATCTTACCACATTTGGAAGACCTGGACAAAATAATAGCACAGGTTCATATGGGTGATCAGGATTGTTGTGCTTGGTCATGACAGATGAGTTTGACTGAGGTTATAAGGAATATGAAGTATAGATATGTGAAGACTGAGATTATTGTCTTTACTTATTTGGAGGATTTATACAAGATATTTGATTGATTCTGAAGGACCAGAAACAATGGGAAAAAGACACAGACAAAGAAATTTCTGCTCAACCTTAGGAAGATCTTTCTAAGAAGTAGAGCTTTTGGGAATTGACAAGGACTGTCTTCAAAATATGAGATTCTCCACATGAAACTGTTAAAGCATATTCTAATGCTTTTTTATTTGAGGAACATATAGAAGGGAATCATTTTGAATTATTGATTAAATTATATTACTTTAAAACACTTCTGTGACTTAAGAAAATACATCTTTACATGAAATTAAGGTGAAACACTAAAGGAGAATACGTATTTAAAATCTCAGTTTTCTTACCCTTCCCTTCTACCTTGAGGTTTAATATGGCTTCCAGTGTTTTGGGATTTATTTACATTCATGAAAGTTATAAGGTGGATAACTATAATTAAACATTTCTTAAAGAATATTTAATATTGTTCCATAATCACCTGATAATCTATTATTAAAACTGAAATTCCCTCATTTAAGTAAAAATTACAAAAAAGAATATCCTTCCATGTGATGAAATAGCTTTGAAATTTCAAGCACTATCTCTCATTTAACATATGAATTCACCCATCTCTATGTAATATGAAATCTGGGGAAATATAAAAAAAAAGGATATGAACAATAGCTTAAATAATAAGTGCCAGAAATTAGTCTCAAAAGAAGGTATAAAATGCTTTAATTTTGATCAACTCCTAGATAGTAGCTTGTTTGCCTTATAAATTATTCTTTTGGTATATTTTTAAAAGGCAATTTTTTTGGTAGCCATTCCTCAAAACCTGTATATACTGAGTTTCTATGACAGGTTACTTGTGATGTGATTTTGATATCTCATTGATATCAAGTTCTAGGAACATTAATGATGAAGTTAAGTCATTAATCTGGTATGTTGCTACTCTAGTAAAAAGCATTAACAGAATATTGTATCAACCAACACAGCATTTTAATAATAGAACTATTCAATCTAAACAACTAAAACTAGCTCTGAGTCAACATACAGGTATATTATGTAAACAGGTGATATGTCCTGAAGGCAATACAAATAACCAAGGTATATTGATTGAGTGAAGTAGAGAATGTAACATGTTTATCTGACTACTAAGGAAAATATCTTCTATGACTCCTCAAATAAATTTTGGTAGAGTGTGAGGAGAGACTGTTTGTCTTGTGTATTGTCATCCAAACTGATTTTTGAAAGAAAGATAGCTATTCAATCTTTCAGCAAATTAGAAAAAATAACATTTGTACAGATGGGTACTAGAAGCGAGAGAAATTGCAGTTCAAATTTGTCTCTGGCAAGGGAAACGGTTTTAGGAATAGAGCTTCTGATTTGTTACATTTACTCTAGTTTAAATTTATAAATCCTTAGTAATAATAAGACCACCATTTCCACTGACAAAATAATAAATGGAAACTAATTCTAAGGTAATGTCTAGGGATTAATAAATCTAAAATTAGTTTAAACTGGAGGACATAAATATTTTTTTGGATAAATTTTTTTTTTAAGTTAGATATGTACTAAAGGGCAGAGGTACTTCTCCACAGAAAGGAATCAGAGAATTGTGTTTGCACATATATTAAAGTTTCTATTAATATGTGGACTTTTGGGGAATTAGTCTAATAATTTTGGCATCTACCTAATAGATCCTTGTGAGGGTGTGTGTATGTGGCTGTAAGGGAAGAATGGAAACTTTCAGGAAACACCAGTTTCTGACTTTATATTTTTAAAAATTTAATGTACTACTTAAAACTATTTCAAGCTTGAGATACACCCTAATCAGCTATCTAGGGATTTCTTAAAGTTCTTTCTAATTTTGTTCCTTGACTAAATTCTCCTTCTAAATTGGGCCAATGAGACTGATTAAAATGGTGAGTTATTTTATATGAGCTCAATTTAAGGTAACTCAGAGCAGGATACAAAAGTTTCATTCCACCAGTGGGAATCATCTGTTTGCCCAGGGACAACCTATCGCTAATTACGGCAAACCAGATCAATTTGTTTAAGGAAGTTTGAGAATTTAGCTTCCCTACTCTCAAATTGTACCCTTAGACAAGCAGGAACCCATCCTCTCATTAAGCTTCTCAAAGGCATGATTCTGTCTCTCTTAGGTCTCTCTCTAACTGGCACACTTTAAGTGAAAATGAAGTATTTTCTAGGCATCCAGTGGGAGTCACACTTTTTGGGGCCTATCAGAGTAGATTTGGCTCCAAATATGGCAATCTTAGAATGACATCATCTTTAATTTAAAACATTTGTGTAAATATACTCCAAGGGCAAAGATGATTACTGGCAACAATATAGGAGTATTATGTGAATCTCTGATTGGTCTCTAGGGTTTGCTGCATAAAAGATGTAAATTTCTTTTGTCTCTTCTTTCCAGATGGCACCCTGAACACTTTAAGTGATAAAGGGTATCTTGGAGAAAATGTTTCCTCTCCTACTCTCCTATAATTAAAATGAGACCCCTGTACCG
>JAKSZT010054485.1:672744-739724 GCA_026826555.1 Tolypeutes matacus | reverse complement strand
TATATATATATATATATATATATATAACATTTTTGTAAGTAAATACACATTTATGCATATATATTTATATATAATTTTGCAAATGTTTGTATGTATTGTGAGAATTTTTATTTTTACCCATAATAAAAAAAAGAAAAGAAAAAAAGAAATGTTGAAGGAAGTAAGCCACATAGAATTAATATGATATAAGTCAGAAACTTGATTCTACAAAAAGAAATGAATAATTTCAGGAACTGAATAAATAAAATTTTATTTTCCTCATTTTAAATTGTTTTAAAAGTTAATTGTTTAACTAAGAAGAAAAATATCAAAAGAAAAATATTGTATAAATGATGATAATTATATGCATTTGAAATATCATTGTCCACAAATAAAATTTTTGTAATTCAGTCATGCTCATTTAATTGTCATTATCTATGGCTACTTTCTTGTTACACTGGCAAGGCAGAATAATTGCAAAGATTATATGTATTTCTCTCAACACTTTCACTGCTCTTCAGTGCACTACTAATCATGATGATACAGTTATAACTCAATAATCTTTCAAGTGACATACATATCACCATACAGCAACATTTTATTTGTTTAGTGTATCTCCAATGCCAAAATATCACATAAATATTAAAAAAGAATTGTAAACTGGACTTTTTGAGTGTTGTGATTTTAAGGCACAGAGGAGTGCCGATTATTTTGTTAATGAATTAGATAGTGAAACATTGTGTTTATTATACAAAGACTTACGTATGCTAAAATAGAGCAATATAGTTTATACTACCAGACTATGCATTCATCACAATATTCTTACCTCATGGGAATACAATGAGAAGAAAAAGTCGACAATGTGAAAAACATTTTCTTATCCCAAAAGATTGTTTTATCAAGAAAATAAAAGATGTTCTTATTTCATGGCAAAAATAGAAAATGAAAAATAGGCTGCAACCAAATGAATATGCTGAATGACATATATTAGACAACCAAGGAAAGCCATTTATCCTTGGTGAGTTAATTAAATCATGCTTGTTTGTGGAAATATGTCGAAAGAAAATAAGCTTGTTCAATACTAATTTCCTGTGGTGAGAACAATTGTTCACAGACCTGAGAACATTGGGACAACATCAATAGTCAAGTAAAAACTAGGCAAATGATAGTAGTTTTCTCTAGTTCTTAAAGTTTTTAATATATATTAGTAATATTGCTCAGTTGTTTTTCTTTTCAGGAGTCAAAACCATGATTCAGACCTCCAGTCAATCAAGATGGCAGGATAAGATGCTAAGGTGCATTTACCCACAGAAACTTTAAGGAACTAGCAAAAAAAAAAATAGCTGATCCATCTTCCTTAAAATACCAGAAAACAATTAGGAGTTGCAGTAACTGTGTGATTGATGTATGAAGAAAAGGTACTTTGAAAACTGTAAAAGTTGCCCATGGCCCTCATTTTGGTCCTCACATTCCCTCTAGGCACCATGTGGAAACACAGCCTATGCCACCATTGTGGGCCTCTGTCAATGTCCCTATATGCATACATCAGTGACTGCATGCTAGTGCCAATCTATTAAGTAGCAGCAAGAAAGAATGAACCAGGAAACCCCTTTCTGACATTCCCTCCCTGAAATGTGACCTGCTGGCAGAAGCAACATGCAGTTAGCTAAAGTAATGTAAGAAATGATTAAGTCAAAGAAGCCTAAGGCAAAGTATTAACACCTTTTGACATACAATAGAACACCTTGGAATAGAAGCTGAGTTTATTTCACAAATAGTAGAGGGGAAATTTGGATTCCTGTAAAGAGGGGAAATCCTAAGTCCACAAACAAGCAAGCACAAGCCCAGGACAAGACAAAGCTCAGAAATGAAAGTGAAGACCTTGCACTTCACTTTTGCTTCCAGCTGATCTTCTTGATAGGAGGTCTATACTCTGAAGGTGAGGAACAGTCAACTCAGAGCCAATTTGCAAGACTATGTAATGTGTTTTTTCTTTGCTTTGTTTCTTTCTGTTAGCTCCTGGCACTCAAGGAAGTCTGTGTAATATCACCATCTGAATATAAGCTTAATGAACAGACAGCTCAGGGACTAAATCCCAGATTTAACATTTTACAATATTAAAATATAAAGTGTGCGACAAAAGATTACCAGGTGAACAAAGAAATAGGAAATGATCCAAAAGAACATATAAAAATCCAGAAACAACAAATAATTCCAGACTTTGGCATACCAGACAAATCTTTTTTTAAAAATTATCTTCAATATGTTCAAGGGGATAAAGGAAAATATGGAGAAAAAAATGAATGATATCAGGAAAATGATTAATAGCAACATGACAAACTCAATAAAGAGATATAAATTATAAAAGAAACCAAACAGAAACAATGGAGGTGAAGACCACTATAAATGAAATGAAAAGTTCCCTAGAGGGTTTCAACAGAAGACTGGAGCTGGCAGAAGAAAGATTCAGTGAGGTTGAAGACAAGACAACTAAAATAATTCAGGCTGAAGTGCAGAAAGAATAAAAAAATGATCAAAAAGGACACTGTAGGTTGAAAGTAAAAGGATGGGGAAAAAAGTACCAGACAAATAAGAACCAAAAGAGAGATGGGGTAGATATCTTAATGCCAATAAAATAGAATTTAAGCCATAAAATGTTATGATTGATGAAGAAGGTCACTATATATGGATAAAGGGGTAAATTCAACAAGAATATATAACAATTATAAATATATATGCACCTAACAGAAGAGGCCCCAAAATATATGAAACAAATATTGACAGATATGAAGAGAGAAATAGAGGGGTCTACTTTAATAGTAGGAGACTATAATTTAGAACACCTTCTGACAATGGATAGAACATCTTGACAGAATATCGATAAGAAAATAAAAGACTTGAATGATATTATAACCCAATTAGACCTAACAGACATAAATAGAACACGTCACAGAACAGCAACAGCATACACATTTTTCTTTACTGCACATGTATCATTCTCTAGGATAGAGCATATGTTAATTTATAAAACAATTCTCAATATTTTAAAAGTATTAAAACCATTCCAAGTATTTTCTCCATCCACAACGGAATGAAGCTAGGAATCAATAACAGAGGAGAACTGGAAAATTCACGAGCACATGGAAATTAAATGCATTAAAACAATCAATTGATCAAAGAAGAAATCACAGAGGAAATTATGAAATATCTTGAGGCAAAAGAAAAATAAACACAGCATACCAAAACTTATGGGATTTTAAAAAGGCAGCTGAGAGAGAAATGCTTACATTAAAAATGAAGAACTCAGAAACCTAACATCACAACTGGAGGACCTAGGAAAAGAAGTACAAACTAAGCCTAAAACAAGCAGAAGGAAAGAAATAACAAAATTGGAATATAGATAAATGAAATAGAGAATAAAAAAGTAATAGAATCAACAAAACCAAAATAGATTCTTTGAAAAGATAAAAACAAATTGGCAAACTATCAGCTAGACTGACAAAGAAAAAAAGAGATCAGATAAAATAACAAAAATAAGAAATGAAAGGGAAGACATTATTAATAATAATGGTCCCACAGAAAAACAGAAAGGATTATAATAGGATAATAAGAAAAACAGTATGGCAACAAATTAGAAAACTTAGATGAAACAGACAAATTCCTAGAAATAAATAAACTACCTACACTGACTCAAGAAGAAAGAGAAGATCAAAGATGAATAAATAGTAAAGAGATGTAATTCATAATCAAAAACCTTCCAAAAAAATGCCTGGAATCAGATGACTTCATCAGTGAATTTTACCAAACATTCCAAGAATTAACACCAATCCTGTTGAAATTCTTCAAAAAACTGAAGAGGAAGAAACACTTCATAAATCATTCTACAGAGCCAATATCTCCCTAATACCAAAGACAGATCGTGATACCAGGAGGAAAGAAAATTACAGACCAATGTTCCTTATGAATATACATGCAAAAAATTCTCCCCAAACTACTAGTAAACTGAATCCAGTAGCATATTAAAAGATTTATACACCATGATCAAGTCTGGTTTACCTTAGATATGCAAGGGTAATTCAACATAAGAAAATCAACTAAGGAAATATACCATATTAACAGAATGAAGGAAAAAATCTATATGATCAACTCAATTGAATGAGAAAAGGAATGCACTTCTGATATATGCCACAACATGGGTGAAACTTGAAGGCATCATGTTGAGTGAAAGAAGTCATACACAAAAGGACAAATATTATATGATCTTACAGATATTAAATAATTACTATTAGCAAATTCATAGAGTGATAAAATAGAATACAAGTTACCAGGGGCAGGGATGGGGATTGGAAATGAGAATTTAATAATATATTAGTACAGAGTTTCTGTTTGGGATGATGGAAAAGTTTTGGTAATGGTTGGAGTTGATGGTAGAAAATATTGCAAATTTAATTATATATTTGATTTTGGTTAAAAGGGACAATTTTAGTTTGCGTATATGTTACTAGTACAATTTAAAAATAGGATTGTACAATCCCAAAATGAATTCAAATGTAAACTACATACTATAGTTAATAGTATAATTATAATAATATTGTTTCATTAATTCTTACAATGTTACACACTCATACAAAGCTTTAATAATAGGAAAAATTGCGTGTGGTGAGGGATGTGTATAAGAACTCTGAATTTTCTGCATGATTTTTCTGAAAACCTAAAACTTCTCTTATAAAAATTTGAATACAAAAACAGGTTTGAGGCAATAAAAGAATTGCTTGTATGAAAAATCTGTGTGGATAAACTAGAGGTAAAAATAATTTTTAAGAAATTGAGAAAATAATAATTCAGTACAACCTCAAGAAGAATCTGTTAATATGTGTTTGGTACAACCAATGGTAAAATATGTGTCAAACAACAAAAAGTTCAGTGGGATAAATTTAGTCTGATAAAATGTAAACTGTTTAAAATCTATGGTTATTCTGTTATATTATACAAGTACTTTGTAGGAAAATTTTTAAGTCATCATGTTTATTGAGCCAGAAGTATCAACAGTGCACGTCATTTACTTTCATGAAATTAGCCATAGTCAGTTCTGTGAATTTTTGGCTGAAATTGAAGGTAAAAGTACTTACATGTTATACCATACAGAAGAGTGATGACCTCAAATTGGCAAAGACTTATTGTGTTTTTGGACTCAAGGCAAGAATCAAATTTTTCCAAATGAGAACAGCCCTAAGTCACTGTTATAAAATGCTCAATAGAGCAAAAGCTAATAGTGAAAATTATCTTTTGCTGCAGACTTAATCATGGTTCTTTATGAATATAACTTCAAATGAGAAAACAATACAGTGCTTATTTGTAAAACTTATATTACTGTAAAGTTATTTCAGCAACTAATATCCTCTCTTGTGCCTCTTGGCCTGAAAATCCTAATATATTTACTATTTGAACTTTCATTAAAAAAAAAAAAATGGTCCTGACCCATGGCTGAAAACAATAATAATATCACTGTATTATGTGTCATAGTATACTAAATTGAATTCATCACTCATTAATTTAACACAGCAAAATTAACCAAGTACTTTCTGTATGTATGTCTTAATCAAGAGTTTTCAGTAAGCAATTTACCAAATATATGTGGAAAGAATTAAAGACAAAAACTAGCGATACAAAGAGTAGTAAAGAAAACAATACAGGCCAGCTTGCTTTGAAAGTGAAAGAAATAATACATGATGAAAAGTGGTCTTTAAACCTCAATATTATGGCAAAAAGCTGATTGAGTAAACTACACAGCTGCAAAGACAGGCTACCTTTCTGGGAAAAGGAAGAATAACTTAGATTACAGAACCTAGAGCCATGGAGAATTATTCCCAGGTCTCCAGATCAATAGGAATAGTACTAAACAAGCCATACAAAAAAAAAGCACATACATCCACACCCGGACCTAATTTAGATGTCTACATCACACACTTCAAGCAAATGCTGAAACAAAATATCTAGTGAGACTCTTGGAACAGGTGCTCTGTAGGAGTCCAGGCATCACTTAAATTCATCTCCTGAGACCATCTGCTGTGAGAAAGCCCCAACTGATTACGTGGAGAGAATGACACCTGCTCAGCTTTCTCCGCTGTATAGTGCCAGACACCCAAATTGCCAAGATTACGCCTAACAGAGTAAGTGATGGTTACCCAACATCATCAGATCCCAGTTTGTATTCCCATATCCCCAGTGATCCCCACAGTGCAATTTGCAGCTGGTTTGTTCAAGACTCAGTCAAAGCTTACATTCGAGGTCAACCATCTGAGGATATCCTTTCCATGGTCACTGGACCCCACAGAACCAAATCATAGCAGAGAAGTTGAGACACTCATGGCACCTGGACATCTTCAGTTTATCAGACATCATGTTTTATGTTTGGATGGGCTTTCAGAATTGCAAAACCTGGGAGATTTCACCTAAAAATTTTATTTGGATGCTTCTCTGGAAAGCAGTCATTCCCATTGTGCTGAGCAGATACTGTCACCGGTGACTTGAGGTAAACAGTGTATACCTTGTTTAGACAGGGCCTGTGCTCTCTGTCTGTCACACGTCTGCTTTTTCCTGCAGGCCCTTCTACACTGTGGCCAAGGCTGCTTGAGACCAGCACACACCTGCCCTGTCTCACGCAGGCAATGATCTGCTGCTCCTGAAGGCTTGTTTTTCTGCCATCTTTGGACCAGGGAAAGGGTGGAGAGCAGAGGCAGGTTGAGAAAACCAGAAGCCAAAATGAAGTGTATAGACTTGGTCTGAGCACAGTTTTGAGAATCTTGACACTAGTTGTGATAATGAATGAATGTTTGTGAGGAAATCGTGATTGACTATTAGAGGCTAAAGGAGAGGCTTTCTAACCCCTGAGACTAGTAGTCTAATATAATGACTTCACTGAACGGAATCAAAATTCATCAGGCACCTACATCGACGCCAGGCAGGACATTTTTTTTACGTTTCAGAAAAGATGTACTCCCATTTTTAATAAGAGTCAATTGACTAATTCAGAGCCACTTTGACTTCCTTTAAATACATTCATTGTAGAAATTTGGAGGGAACTGGAAATCATGGCTTGATCCTAACTCTAGGCTTTTAACGTGGACATTTATATGTTCCCAGACAGGTTAAAATGATCATTTTTGATGTTATGAGAACAATAATGAAAGATATGAATAGTAGAGACAACCCAGTGTGACCAACATAAGAATAATATAAGATTTTCAAAGAATAAACAGCACAGACAGCAGAAGGGAGGTATGACCAACAAAATATCTCTGTAGCATTTTCCACAACTGAAGGATCTAACATTTCTAATTGAAACAGCGCTACCAGAACTCAGAAAAAAAAAATTACTGAAAACACATAAAGTTGCATCTATATTGAAATTTCATAGAGGGATAGATGACATTTCCTAGAATGGTTTAGGGTTCTTAACCATAAATCTAGAAACAAGAATACAGTAATAGAAGGCTATCAAAATTTTGAAGGAAAATTATTTCCAACATAGACTCCTATACCATGTCAAATTATCCATCAAGTATGAGGGTAAAGTTTTCGACAAACTTCAAAACTACACACGTGATACACCCTGCTCAAGAGGCTTCTAGAGGGCGTGCTTGACCAAAGGGGAGAATAAACCAGGAACAAGGTACATATTTAATACTGGAGAGATTAAAAAAGAATACCAATAATGATAACAAACTGAGATTTCAGGATGACAGCTCTACAATAGATGTAGAAGACTGTAACCCAGATTGCACCACTGAGACTCAATACTGTAACTGAAGAAACAAATATATATTGAGGACATATGTTCAGTATGCCTGCTTGTTTTATTTTCATTTTATAAACTATTTTATAAGTATAATTTACTTATAGTAAATTGCAAAATAGTATTCCATTAAGCCTGAATTTGGAATGCTCATATGAACTTGGCCCAGTGTCTTTCTGATCTTAACTTTCATTAATGGGTATAGCATCTTCCCCCTCTAAGGCCTTTTGGTGAGTTAGGCCAGATACATTTATTTTACCACACAGATATATTTTCCATTTACCCATAGCTTAAAATTGATGTTAGGGAAAATGACATAAATAAAAAAAAACAAAGAAACACATATTAAAGATAAGTTTGTCATTACAACTTCAATTTTTAAAACTAAGCAATATGTTGCTTAGTATGATATGCCGAGATAAATTTATTTTAAAAATTCAAGAGTACATTTAACACAAGATCAGGATACAGATTGCATTGTTAGTGTGGGAGGAAGATGAAATAAGGGATAGGCACACAGCAGCCTTCTCATAATGTTGATGCTTTTTCAGTAACATAGATGTTGGTAAATTTAAAAATTTTTTCTTATATTTTATATGAAAATTGCATTCATATGACAACCTAATTAAGAAAGAATCAAGAGGTAACTCTTAGGCAATATATAATACTAGGCTACATTTCAATTTCACAAGAAATTTTCATGGGCACAATCATCATATTATAATGGTCTGTCCTCCCTTACTAGGCACTGCCCATGTACTCTGGGAGATTTTTGCCATTCTATTAGAGAATGCAGCAAGACCCTTACGATGGGAATTCAATATTCTTTTGGTTATTGTGTGGGTCTCCACCCACTTAGACAATGCCCTGTGAACACATGAACATATTGTATGCCTTAGAAGCATGTCCCAGGTGCACCCTTCCCTTCACATCACCCCATCACAGACACCCCACACCAGTAATCTTCCCCTGCCATAGTTGTGACACTTCTGTGATCCAAAGGCTCCCAAAAACTAAGCCAAAAAAAATTAACCAAATTAATAAGAAAATAATATGGACTCTCTCTAAACCAAACTTTGTATATAAATGCAATACATTCCCCCCAGCATGGGCCAATTCTCCCAAAGATGAGTCTCTCTGGCAATGAGAGATTATTACCAAGTGCCAACTAGTGATGCATCTGGAAAAAGACCTTGACTAAAAGGGGAACATAGTAAATACAAATGCATTTTATGTTTAATATATTCACTTATGCATGTTGCAGCAGGGTCTCATTGACTGCCACAACAAACAGTGCCTCAACAAACAGGGCTCGTGAGGGCTCTGGAGAAATCTAGACACTGTAAGTGGAGCAGATAATCTTAGGAATTTGGCACCCTGTCAGTGTGCCTGATTTTGGAATATATGCCCCCAAGTATAATAGAGTTAGACTCATTTATAATTTCCCAACTCATGGCTCTTCTACCCCTTTTATATGAACCTATAATTAGCACTATAGTTGTGAATTATATGTACCAGAGACTTAAATCTTTGGTCTATTCATATGCCAGTTGATCTCTGAATCTCAGCAGAGTTGCAATATGTACTCTTCATTCATTGGACTCACCCAGTACAAATAAAAAAAGAATACTGATGGATAATGCCCATCCCTGAAAGGGGAAAGTATTTACAACTGCAAGCAAGGCAAATCCATCTTTCTGCTCCATGGGATCTAAATCCTCTCTCAATCAGAAACAGAGAGGGCATCACCATCCAAAAATTCTCAAGATTGTGGAATGAACAATGGACTAAAATAGACTTATTATTATTCTATTATAGACTTATTATTATTCTAGCAATGGAAGAATTGTATCATTGATATAAAGGCAGTGGGTACCAGAAATTCTGAAGCAGGGAGAGTGAAGAATAGGTGTAACATGAGGGCATTTTTGGTACACTGGAATTGTCCAGCAGGACATTGCAATGACAGATACAGGTTATTATATGTTTTGTCAAAACCTATAAAATTGTATGGGGTAAACTATAATGTAAACTACTGGCCAATGTTAATAACAAAGCTTCAATATGTGTCTATCTCTTGTAACAAATGTACCACACTAATGAGAGATGTTGTTAATGTGGAAAAATGTGGAAGGGGAAGGGTGTGGGGTATATGAGAATCCTTTATATTTTTTATGTAACATTTATGTAATCTAAAGTTCATTTAAAATTTTTAAAAATTTTATTAATTAATCAAAATATTACACCTTTTGAAAGTATTCACAGATAAACAGAAATCAAGAGAGTGTGCCATTAAGATATTGGCCCTAGATGAAATACTAAAGGGAGTTCTGCAGATTGAAAGGAAAACACAAGAGAGAGAGAGAGCTGGAGGAGAGTGTAAGAACAACCAAAACAACAAAAAGAGAAATATAAACAACATTAAATATACATAAACACAATGAAAATATTGACAATGTAAGTAATTCCTCGAGAGTAACAACACTGAATGTTAATGGATTAAATTCACCAGTCAAGAGACACAGATTGGCAGAATGGATAAGGAAATATGAACTATCTATATGTGACTACAAAAAAACCCACCTTAGACCCAGGGATTCAAGAATGCTGAAATTGAATGTCTGGAAAACAATCTGACAAGCAAAAAATAGTCAAAAAATGGCGGTAGTAGCTATACTAATAATAACAAAATAGACTTTAAATGCAAAACAATTGTGAGAGACAAAGACAGACACTATATATTAGTGAAACGAGTAATCTTCCAAGAATAAATAACAATCATAAACATTTATGCACCTAAAAGGGGCACTGCAAAATACATGAGGCAAACACTGGAAAAACTAAGTGGAGAAATAGATGCCTCTACAATTATGGTGGGGGACTTTAATACACCATTATCAGCATTAGACAAGAAATCTTGACAAAGAAACAATAAAGAAACAAAGGCTTTGGGTAACACATTAGAGGATCTGGGCCTAATAGACATACACAGAACACTACACAGAAATACAGGGGGATACACATTCTTCTTGAGTGCACATGGATGATACTCCAAGATAGACCACATGCTAGGCCACAGAATAAATCTCAATGAATTCAGAAAGATTGAGGTCTACAACATAATTTCTCAGACCGCCATGCAATGAAATTGGAAATCAGTAAGGGCCAGAGAACCAGATTAGGCCCCAAAATATGGAAATTAAATAACACACTCTTAGAAAAACAGTGGATCAAGAAGGAAATCTCAAAAGAAATCAGTAGCTACCTTGAAATGAATGAAAATGACAACAAAACATACCAAAACCTATGGGATGCAGCAAAAGCTGTACTGAGTGGGAAATTCATAGCCACAAATGCATATATCAAAAAAGAAGAAAGAGCTAAAATCGAAGACCTAACTGCACAACTGGAGGAATCAGAAAAACAAGAACAATCTAATACCAAAGGAAGTAGAAAGAAAGAAATAACAAAGGTCAGAGCAGAACTAAATGAAATAGAAAATAAAAAAGCGCTAGAAAAAAATAAGACCAAAAGCTGGTTCTTCGAGAATATCAATAAAATTTACAAACCCTTCCCAAGACTAACAAAGAAAAAAAGAGAGTAGATGCAAACTCACAAAATAAGAAATGAAGAAGGGGTTATCACCACTGACCCCACAGAAATAAAAAGTATCATAAAAGGATACTTTGAAAAATTATATGCCAACAAGAATGATAATTTACAGGAAATGGACAAATTCCTAGAATATCATAAGCAGCCTACATTGATGACGAAAGAAATTGATGAACTCAAGAGTCCAATTACAAGTAAAGAGATAGACCCAGTCATCAAAAACCTCCCAACTAAGAAGTGTCCAGGACCACAATGGCCTCTTCAACAAATGGTGCTTGGAGGACTGTATATCCAAATCCAAAAGAAAGAGAGAGGAACGCCATCTCATATCTTATACAAAAATCAACTCAAGATGATGAAATATCTAAATATAAGAGCCAAGACCATAAAGACCTTGGAAGATAATGTAGGGAAGCATTTATTCCTATTATAGGACCTTGTATTAGGAAATGGTTTCATGAGCTTCACACCCAAAGCACAAGCTTCAAAAGAAAAAAAAATAAATGAGATCTCCTCAAAATTAAACACTTTTGCACCTCAAAGGATGATATCAAGAAAGTAAAAAGGGAGCCTACCCAATGGGAGAAAATATTTGTCAACCATATATCTGATAGGAGCCTAATATACTGCATATATAAAGAAATACTACACCTTGAAAATAAAAAGACAATCAACCCATTTTAAAAATGGGCAAGCAAACTGAAAAGACACTTCTCCAAGGAAGAATTACACTCACTAAAACGCACATGAAAAGATGCTGAACATCACTAGCTATTAGGGAAATGCAAATCAAAATTACAATGAGATACCAACTTACACCCATTAGAACGGCAGCTACTAAAAAAACAGTGGACTTTAAGTGTTGGAGAATATGTGGAGGAATAGGAGCACTTATCCACTGCTGGTGTGAATGTACAATGGCCCAGCCATTGTGGAGGACAGTTTTGCAGTTCCTCGGAAAACTAAGTATAAAACTTCCATATGATCCAGCAATTCCACTGCTGGGTGTAAACCCAGAAGTATTGAAAGCAAAGACATGGACAAATATATGCACACGAATGTTCAAAGTGCCATTATTCACTATTGTCAAAAGTTGAAATCAACCCAAGTGTCCATCAACAGGTGAATGGATAAACAAAATGTGGTACATAAATACAATGGGATATTACTCAGCTGTAAGAAGGAATAAAGTGCTAACACATGGATAACATGGATGAATCTTGAGGACCTTATGTTGAGTAAACAAGCCATGCATTGAAGGATGAACAGTACATGACCTCACTGATATGAATTAAGCAAATTAAGCAGACTCAGAGAGTTATCATCTGGAAGATAGGTCTATTAGAAATAGAAATGGAGAAGAAGGTTGTGAACCAACACCCACACAGACATAATCTATATTAAGGTGCTAGTGTGTAGTTGCAAATTGAAGGGATATGACAGGAGGTTAGTGATATTATTGGGTTGATTGGTGCAGGGTTAACAGGTGGGTAGATTGGGAAGGGTGGGTTGGAAGTTCCAGGGTACTTTTTAGGGGAGGGTTGAGAGAGGACCAGGTGAACACTGGGGATTTGCAGGTATGTGGTTGAAAGCACAAAGTTGAGAATGCTCTTATGGCAATATGACAAGGTAGGGTTACTGGTTTAGGATGTTGGATGGGCAGGCATTCAGGACAGGGTGCACCTGGAGCAGGCTTTTGGGGAGTGTGTGAGTGATCTTTCTGTCATAATGTGTTGTGTCAGTGGATGGAGACCCACAAATGAATGGGAAGGAGTTGGACTCCCAACCTTGGGAGGTCTGATTTGTTCACAAATAGACATACGGGAGTCTCTCAAGAGCGTGGGTGGTTCCTAATAGGGGAGGACAAACCAGTGTGTCAAGACATCAGTGTTGTTGCATGTAAATATGAATCTTGTCTTCCAAGGAGTGAAACCAGGTGTTGCCATGGGCCCTGATGGGAGGGGGGTAGGAATAGAATAGATCCAACAGGGGGCATTTAGTGGGCAGTGGAAGTGTCCTACCTGATCTTACAATGATGGACACAGGACAGGGTAAATATAATCAAAATTTATTAAAGTGTATATTCTAAAATGTAAACCATAATGTAAACCATTGACCATGTTTAGTAGCTATGTTTCACTATTTGTATATCAGCTATGACAAAGGTACCATCCACATATAAAAAGGTATTAATATGGCCAGCAAGATGGCGCCGTCCTCGTTGCTGCGTCCGTACTCCAAACTGCTGGCCTTGTCCCGGTTCCCTAGCAGTCTTTCAGCGCGGTTAAAGTTCTACGTTAGGGAACCGCCGCATAGCAGTCCGGACTGGGTGAAGGTTGGCCTGACCTTCGCCACCACCGTCTTTCTGTGGGGCTATCTCATCAACCAACATAATGAAGATGTTTTAGAGTATGAAAGAAGAAATGGGTTGAAATAAACTTTTGAAATACTAATATAGTATGCTCCGTGTAGTGATTACATCAGTTCCTCTGAGTCCACCAATCTTTTGCATTATAAATGTAAACAAAAAAGTTGTATGTGAATATATAAAGTCAGCATTTGTGTGTTGCATCTTTAAATGAAAAAAGAAAAATATCTCTATTCTTCAGATAATGCATATCGTGACAACTTATAGAAAATACCAATTCTAAGGTACGTCGTTAGAAGTATTTCGGTGTGGAAAATACATTAGCTTAAATATACAAATTGAAAAATGTAATCAATAAACAGAAAGTTCAGTGTAAGTTCAACCTGCTACCTAATGTTGAATAATTGAGGTGATTTTTTTAGGACATTGATTATTCTTACCACCTGATAACAGGGTCAGTAGAAATTGAGGCCATGGTCAGAAAACTTGTTATGAAGATACATCAGCTTTTAATTTCCAGTCAAAACATCTATTTTTTAGTTTCTTCTAACCACATAGCATTGAAGTTGGATGATTTACAGTTGGATAATATTTTTTACTGACTATCTATGGCAGTGCCAAGTCTGTTCCTTTTTTTGCTAATTTGACTTTCATCCAATGGTTTAGCAAGCTTTTTTTTCCTAACAAATCAAATTTATTGATACATATTAATAAAGCATACAATCAAAAAAAAAAAAAGGTATTAATATGGGGGAGAGAAAAAGGGAAGGATTTCGGGTATCTGAGAGTCTCCTGTATTCTGTGTGTGACTTTGCAGTGATATAAAATTTCTTTAAAAACAAAAAGAAAAATAGTGAGACACTGAGGAATGGGTGGCAGAAGGTGCCATGGTACAGACAGGACACGAGATATTGTGATGACAAAAGGCAAAATGTGAAAAAAAATTTTTTTAATATTTTCCATTTTTCCATGTCCCAATCTTATTTTTAGTTTGTTAAATTTTTTATGTATTTTATTTCTTATAATTAAAGTTACCATTGTTCCATTTTCTTATTAATTGTATTTTCCTATAGCAATGATTTCATTTTTGAAGAAGCTTTGGAACAGAGTATGGTTACAATTGGGGTGGGGGAGGATTTTTCGTGTGGGGTGTCAGTGATGGAGGATGCATGGGAGGAAGTTCACCTAAGCATCCATATAAGGCATGTAAAAATGTTCAAATGCTCACGGGGCACTGTCACAGTGGGTGGAAACTCACATAATAACCATGACAATATTGAATTCCCAACCTGGAGAGCTCTACCACATTATCTAAGGGAGCAGCAACTGTTCCTCAATTGCAGGGGCAGTGACTGCCGAAGGAGTATGATCCACTGATGTGCCCTTGATATTGATGACTAGGTTTATGAACCTTTGCTCTTGATATTGAAACTTAGCCTGTTTTTCTGGGGTGTCTAAGGGTTGCCTCCTGAGATCCTCCTTGTTGCTCAAATGTGACTTAACTCTAAGTCAAACTCAGCATATGAATGCATCACTTTCTCCCCAGTACGGACATGACTTGCAGGGATGAGCCTCCCTAGCACCGAGGGATTTCTACCAAGCACCAGCTAGCATTGCAACTGGAAAAAGACCTCAAATAACAGGGGGAAAAGATAAAGACAGATGAGTTTACATGCCTAAGAGTATTCAAAGTGAGTCGGGAAGTCATCTTAGAGGTAACAGTTCCATACATTCAGCAGGATCTCATAGACTTCCAAAGTGGATACTACCCCAAAGAGTGGGGCTCCTGAAGGCTCTGGAGACACCCAGATCCTAAGGTCAGTGCAGATAGCTCTGGATTTTAGTGCCTTGCCAGGGGGCCCTACTTTGGTGTTTGTGCTCCTGAGAGTGACAGGGTTGGACTCAATTATGTCTACCCTTCATATGACTCATCTGTACCTTGTATTTAAACCTGTATTTGCTGCTGGAGTTTGTAGGTGTACATCCAGAAACTCCAGTCTTTGGGCGTCCATGTGCCAGATGGGCCCAGAACCTCGAAGGATTTTCAACACCTAGTCTACAGATCATTGGACTCAACAAGGACAACTGGCGGGGAGATGATGATGGGCATCCCTGGAATGGAGAGAGTCTGCAGCTGAAGGCAGGATAGTCCCATCCATCTTCCCCATGGGATGTAAGCCCCTTTTCAATTGGAGGTGGATTAGCCATCACCATCCAAGAATCCTTGGGATTGAGAGAAGAGCTATGGACTAGAGTGGACTTATTGATATTCTACTATAGACATATTTTGATTCTAGCGATGAAAGAAATTATAACATTGATGTGGAGTCAGTGGCCACTGTAGGCTCTGAGGGAGGGGAGAGGGAAAACAGCTGTAATACAGGGGCTTTTTCTGGACTTGGGAATCACCCTGAGTGACGTTGCAATGGCAGATATAGGCCATTTCATATAATCGCATAACATGGAGAACTGTGTAGGAGAGAGTGTAGACTACAATGTGAACTATGGTCCCTGCTGAATGGCAAAGCACCAGTATGCATTTATCAACTGCAGTGAATGTGCCACACTAATGAAGAATGTTTATATGGGAGGGTGTGGGATTTGTGCAGAGAGGGGCATATGGTAATCCTTATATTTTTTGTGTAAAATTTATGTAATCTAAGTATCTTTTTAAAAATAAAAATAAATAAAAATAGAAAGAATTTTTTTATGAAAATATGAGTGTTATAAGTCTAAAAGTTGACTGATCATATCTTTAAAACATTTTCTGAGTTTAAAAAATTAGAAACCCAGCTTTATATTTTTAGAAAATAAAAATGAAAACACTTCAGAAGGTCATATATCATTGTGACTGAAATTGTAAAATTTACCAAAGAAACATGTTCTCATGTTTCATTAATTAATATAACCTTGATTTCACTCAGAACAAAATTTTTTGCTCATAAATATTTCACCCAGATCTGGCCATGTAACTAAGGATTGCCTATTGGCTATTGAGATTTAAGTAAGAGTTATGCTTGATTTCTTTGAAAATTGTCATAATGAGCTGATAAATCTAGAGGATGATAGATTTTTACCCAACCTAATTTTTCAGCCTTGGAATCTAATTGTGATACAGTATTTCACAGGGTTGTATTACAATCACTTAAAACTGGATGAAAATGAAAAAATTACCAAAATATTAATCCTCAAATTATTTATATTTCAGAAAATGACAGTAGTATTCAAGGGACTGTACTTTCTAGGACCTATGTACTTAATTTATTAGCACATACACCAAAAGTAAATAAATTTATCCTCTTTAGAAACTTCCTTTACTATATACCTTCTTTGTGTTCCTTCATGGACTTCCTGATATCATCTTAATATTGCCTGGTTTTGGGAGACTGAATGATATTGTCTACTTTGTGGAGACCTTAACTGATAATCTCCTAAATTACCACAACAAGGGATGACATCCACAAGTCACTCTCTGCATATAAAATCAACTGATAGCACACCTCCATACTGTGCATATTTCAATGGAAATTGGTGCTGGAAAATCATTGTGTTCTGCTTCATCTTGGCAGAAGACCAGACAAAAGGAAACCTATCACTGTATTAAAAGAATGTGAAAAACAAATCTACGGTGCAAAATAGGCTCTAACACTTTAAACCAGAGAGGTTCCTAATATGCATAATTTTGCCCTGATTTTTATTTGTATTCTGAGTAAAAAACAAGGAAGCTCTCCGTTCTTAAAGACTTTTGACTACAATTTCATTTCAAAAGGAACACGAAAGCATTTAAAAAATAAAATAAAATACACTGTTTTTGGAGAACTTTGGGCCACATTTACTACAAACCATTGAATGAAGACCTTATAAATCTTTGTTGCTTTAAGCCACTATGTTTATATCTATATAGCTCATGAGTGTTAATGACTGGTAGAGATCCAGCTGAAGAGAGGGAACAAAACTTATTCTTTCTATTATTAATGAAGGAGAAATAAGAAAGTTGTAACAACAACCTATAGGGGCACTTGTAAATTTTCATAAGACACTTCCAATTAAAACCCTTTGACAAGATGTCAGTCTCATGAGAAAGTCAATGAAAGTTATTAACCATGTTAGCAGACAAAAAAAAGAAAAGAAAAGAAAATATATGTTATGTCAATTGAAAAGGGAAAAATTAAAACTCAATTTCTGAAAATAATTCTCAGTAAATTATAAATATAAAGGAACTTTATCATGAACTCACCAAGGCCAGCCATGATAAAACTACAAGTAACATCATAGATAAATAGTTTTTTTCCCATTAATATCTAGAAAAGACAAGGATGTCTTCTCATGATCACTATTCACAATTGTATTGGGGCTTCAAGTAAGTGTAGTAAGATAAGAAAATGAAATTAAAGGCACCCAGATTGAAAATGGAAGAAGTAAAACTGTGTTTATTAGCATATGACATTATCCTCTGTGCATTAAAAATAGAATCTACAAAAAAGAACCAATAAATGTTAAACTGAACTTGATTCCTTGTAATAGACCACATTGGTCATGAGGTGCTATGTTTTTTTACATATTGCAGATTTGATTTGCTAAAATTTTATTAGTAATTTCATCATCTATGTTTTTGAAAAATGTTTATGTTATCAAAGTATTGTTGACCTTACCGAATGATTTGGGACATATTACTTCCATTTCAGTTTCCTGGAAGATTTTGTTTATAACTTGGTTCTCCTTTAAAATATCATTTTAAAAGCATCAAAAAAATTGAAATTCTTAGGGAAAAATCTGACAAATATGTATGCCTTGTACACTAAAAACTAGAAAACATTGCTCAGAGAAGTTATAGAACACCAAAAATATATGGAGATATATACCACATAGAGCAATTGTGAGACTCAGCATTTCAAGAAGCTAATTGTCCCCAAATTATTCTATAGATTCAACTCAATTCTAAGCAAAACCCTACCAAAGATTTTTTTTCCAGAAAAATGACAAGATTTCTTAAAATTTTATGAATAACTGCAAAGGAATTAGTATACTCAAAAAAAAAAATTTGAAAAGGAAGAATGAATTTGGCATGCTTACATCATCTGTCTTAGTTTGCTAGGCTACTATGACAAAAATGACACAATGGGTTGGCTAAATCAATTCAAGGAGATGAAGGAAAATGTGGCTAAAGAGATGAAAGATATTAAGAAGACAATGTGCAAGCATAAAGAGGAACTTAAAAGTATAAAAAGAAACAATATAAATTATGGGGATGAAAGGCACAATAGTAGAGATTAACATAGAGGCATGCAACAGCAGATCTGAACAGGCAGAAAAATGAATCAGCAAACTACAAGACAGGGCAATCAAAATCATAAGTCAGAGGAAGAGATAGAGAAAAGAATAGAAAAAAATTGAGCAATGCCCCTGAGATTTAAGTGACAGTATAAAGCACACAAACATATGCATCATGGGTATCCCAGATGGAGAAGAGAAGGAAAAGGGGCAGCAAGACTATCTGAAGAAATAATGGCTGAAAATTTCTTAACTCTTATGTAATACATACATATAAATGTCCAAGAAATGCAACATATTCCAAACATAATGAATCCTAAGAGACCTACTCTGAAATACATACTAATCAGAATGTCAACATGAAAGAAAAAGAGAGAATTCTAAAAGCAGGGAGAGAAAAGTGATTCATCACATAAATGGGATCCAAATAAGGCTAAGTGTTGATTTCTCATCAGAAAAAATGGAGGTAAGAATGCAGTAAAGAAATTGAATTAGTCATCAAAAATCTCCCAACACATAAATGCCTAGAATCAGAGGCTTCAGAACTGAATTCTACCAATCTTTCCAAGAAGAGTTAAATCATTCCTGTTGAAACTCTTCCAAAAAATTGAAGAAGAGCAAACAGTATCTAACTCCTTCTATGAGGCCAACATTACCCTAACACCAAAATCCAGATAAAGATACTACAAGAAAAGTAAATTACAGACCAATTTTTCTTATGAATAAAGATGCAAAAAGTACTTGCAAATTGCATCCAACTGCACATTAAAACAATCGTACATCATGATCAAATGGGTCTTATTCCAATTATGCAAGGGTAGTTCAACACATTACAACCACATTACAAAACAATAGGAAAAAACTAAATGATTATGTCCATTTATGCAGAAAAGACATTTGAAAAACACAGCATTCATTCTGATAAAAATGCTTAGAAAAATAGGAACAGAAGGAAATTTCCACAAAATGTTAAAGGTCGTATTTGAAAAGTCCACTGCTAACATCATACTCAATGGTGAAAGTTCAAGTTCTTTCCCTCTAAAATCTGGAACGTGAGAAGTATTCCCACTGGCACCACAGTTATTCAGCATTGTACTGGATGTCAAACCAGAGCAGTCAGGCAACAAAAAGAAATAAAAGCCATCCAAATTAGAAAGGAAAAAGTAAAACTTTCACTATTTGCAGATGACATGATCCTATATATAGAAAGAAAAAAAAATTTTTTTTAAAGTACAACACAGCTACTAGAGAAAATAAACAAATTGAGCAAGTGGCAGGGTAGAAGATCAATATGCAAAAACTGGTAGTATTTCTAAGCACTAGTAATGAGCATTATGAGGAAGAAATCAAGAGATAAATTTCACTTATAGTAGCAACTAAAAGAATCAAATATATATGAATAAATTTAACCAAGGATATAAAGGACTTGTACACAGAGAACGACCAAACATTGCTAAAAGAAATAAAATAGACATAAGCAAATGGAAGGACGTTTGGTGTTCATGGATTGGAAGGTTAAATACCATGAAATATTTCAATTCAATTATCCAAAATAATTTACAGATTCAGCAAAATCCCAATCAAAATTCCAACAGCCTTCTTTGCAGATATGGGAAAGCCAATTATTAAATTTATTTGGAAGGGGGGGGGGACCTGAATAGCTAAACCTATCTTGAAAAAGAGGAATGAAGTTGGAGGACTCATGCTTCCTGACTTTAAAGCATATTACAAAGCAATGGTAGTCAAAACAGCATGGTATTGGCACAAGGTTAGATATATTGACCAATAGAATCATATTGAGAATTCAGAAATAGACACTCAAACCTATGGTCCACTGATTTTTTGTAAGGCTGCTAAGACAACTCAACTGGGGTTGAATAGTCTATACATCAAATGGTGCTGGGAGAACTGGATATCCACATGCAAAAGAATGAAATAGTACCTGTATCTCAATCCATATACAAAATTAATTAAAATGGATAAAAGACCTAAATATAAGAACTGGGCTTATATAACTGTAGAAGGAAATGTAGGCATGCATTTTCAGGATCTTGTGTTAGGTAATGGTTTCTTGAATTTCACTCCCAGAGCATAAAAAACAAAAGGAAAAATAGATAAATGGGAACTCCTCAAAATTAAAAACTCTTGTGCATCAAAAGACTTTGTCACTTTAGTCAAAAGGCTACCTACTCAAAGAGAAAAAAATATTTGGAAGCCACTTATCTGATAAGGGTTTAATATCCATAATATATAAAGAATCCTACAACTCAAAAATAAAAAGACAAACAATCCAATTAAAAAATAGACAAAAATCTTGAATAGACATTTCTCTAAAGATGTAATATAAATGGCCGAAAAGCACATGAAAAGATGTTCAACATCACTATCAATTAGGGAAATGCAAATCAAGACCACAGTGACATATTTCACAACCACTAGAATGCCTGCTATTTAAAAAACAGATAACTACTAGTGTTAGGATATGGAGAAATAACAGCATTTCATTCATCACTAATGAGAATTTACAACAGTGCAGCCACTGTGAAAGACAGTTTGGCAGTTCCTCAGGAGGCTAAGTATAGACTTATGACGCAGCAATCCACTACCAGGTATATACCCAGAAGAACTGAAAGCAGAGACTTGAATATCTTCAGAGAGATGTTCATAGCGGGAATTATTCTCAATTGCCAAAAGAAGAAAACAACCGAAGTATCCATCAGTCAATGAAAAGATAAACAAAATGCTGTGTATACATACAATGGAATATTATTCAGCTATTAAAAAAGAATAAAGTCCTGATGCATGCAACAACATGGATGAACCTTGAGGGCATTATGCTGAGTGAAATAAGCCTGACACAAAGAGACAAATATTGTATTTTCTCACTGATATGAACCAATTATAATAAGCAAATTCACAGTGTTAGAATCTAGAATATAAGTTACCAGCAGGTAGATTGGTGTTAGATAATGGGGGTTGATGCTTAATTTGCACAGAATTTCTATTTTGGTTGATTGTAAAGGTTTGGACATGTATGGTGGTTATGGTTGCACATTATTGTGAGTGTAATTAATAGCACTGAATTATATAGGTGAATGTGATTAAAAGGGGAAACTTTAAGTCATATATGTTACTAGAATAAAAATTAAAAGATAATACATAGGACTGTATAAAAATACATTGAACCCTATTGTAGATGTTAGGCAATAGATAATACAAGTATAAGAATATACTTTAATGAATTATAACAAATATATGACACTAATACAAGGTATTAATGTTGAGTGGTATGTGGAAAAATACACTTAATTATACTATGGACAGTAGTTAATAGTACTATTTTAATAATTTTTTATCAATTGTAACTAAGGGAAATGTATTTACAAATTAGTAAAATTTCCAATAATGCTACATTTATAATAACAAATTTTCCACACCAATGCAAGCTATAGTTAGTGGGATAGCATATGGAAATCCTGTTGTATATGGTGGGTGTGTAGACCCACAAACACTCTACTAATTTTTTTTTTATAATATTCTCAACATCATTAGTCATTCAAGAAATGCATGTTAAATCAGTATTTTTTGCTTTATTCCCAAATGTGAATAGACTACTAACAAACTGATAAAACATCTCTGATTTTTTAAAAAAACTGACAAATATAAACAAATATAAAAAACAAACCGATTGGGAAGAATGATATTTAGGGACCTGAATAAACATTGAATTTGTAGAAGACAGCAAAGTTTAAAGAGAAAATAAAAGGCAAACAATAAAAGCAGAATCAAAAATACTAAGAATGCACAAATAAGTCTGTATTATAATTTTAATACATGTGGATTTCAAGTGTAAACAAACTAATAATAATCCTCATTTCATGCCAGGATATCATTTGTGGGCACATATGGACATTATGACTAATATCTAGCCTCATGCTTTCCTTTCACTCCACATGTTTCCTCCTAGGCACAAGGTAATATATTCTGATTCTCTTGTTAATCATTCACTTGTAGATTTTTATTTTTATTTTATTTTTAAAAGATTTTATTTATTTATTCATTTATCCCCACCTTGCTGCTTGTGCTAGCGGGGTCAGCTAACCACACCGTGCGGGCGGGCTTGCCTTCACCAGGAGGCCCCGGGAACCGATCCCGGGACCTCCCATATGGTAAACGGGAGCCCTACTGATTGAGCCACAGCCACTTCCCTGTAGATCTTTAATATATGTTTGATTGCATACATAATTCCTAATTTTTTATTCTTTTCACTTTTATTAAAAGAACATCATATATAGTAATTTTTCGATTGTATGCTTTTTATTTATATATTTATTTTTTCAAAGTTATTTAGATTGTATAAATGATACATAAAAAAATAGGAGTTCCCATATGCCCCACTCCCCACATTGCCCACATTTACCCACATTAACAATATCCTTCATTAGTGTGGTTATCATTGTAATTGATGAACACATTTTGGAGCACTGCCACTAATCATGGATTATATTTTACATTGTGGTTTACACTCTCTCCTACACAATTCTGTAGGTTATAGCAAGATATACAATGATCTGAATCTGTCGTTGCAATGTCATTCAGGACAATACCCAAGACAGGAAAATGCCTCCGTATTACATTTGTTTTCCTTCTCCCTGACCTCTGAACTTCCAGTTCTCACTGCCTCCACATCAATGATTATAGCATTACATACAATTTAGGCATATATTCCCACCTCTAGGAAGTGGAGTTTAACTCTCCTATCTATAAGTGTGAGTTATGCTTAGTGACTTGCTTCCTAAGGCTACAGTATGAAAAGGGGAAAAAATAACTTTACAGGGAGACATCTGCCAAACATTTCCTCAGCCAAGTGACCAAGGATAACATATTCTGGGATAAGTCATTTGAGAGTATGTTGCTGGCTAAGATGCCTTGAAAATGGCACTTCATTGCTGTGGATGGTCTTCCTTCCCAAAACCCAGAACTTCAGGCTAATTATGTGAAAAACCTCAGAAAAACCACAATGGTGGGGCATTCTGCAAAGTACCTGACTAGTATACCTCAAAACTGTCAAGGCCATCCAAACAGGAAAAGCTGGAGAAACTGTCACAGTCTAGTGCTAAAAGTCATGGTAGTAAAATATAATGTGGTGTGCTGGATGAGATCCTGGAACAGAAATAACATACTAAGGAAAAACTAATGAAATCCAATAAATTATGGACTTATGTTTTTAAAATAAAGTGTTTTATATGTAAACTTTTGGGACTTTCCCCCTTAATATATTCTTGCTTAGACTTATTCTTACTGTAGTTGTATCCATGATTTATTTGTTGCCTAATAGTTTATTGTTTTATACACTATTTTTCATGTACCAAAAATCCTACTGATGGACATTTAATTTCTTTCCAGAATTTTTATTTTGTTAACTCTGCCATTAAGAATATTCATATACATATCTCTCCTTCTTCAAGTGCAAGATATTTTCTTGGGTATATATTCAGCAATGGATTCCCTGGGTTATAAAATAATGTCAAATTCCCAAATTATTTTCACTTATTACCAACTACAATATATAAAATAGAACCTATGGGCCACCTGGAGACTCAAACTTATTTTTTCATTATCATACCTCAAGAGCCCATTTAATAGATTTTTTTTCTAATCACCACCATGAAATTTTAATACCACATAACATACTATATATCTGTTTATGTGTTGTAGATATATATACAAAAATATTTTATTTATTCGGTTATCCATAGCCCATCTTCTACCACAGGATTCATTTGTGTTATACAGTTCCATGCATTGTACAATCCATTCAAAGTGTACACCCAGTGGAACTCACTTTCATCAGAGTTGTGCAGTCAACTTTAGAATGTTTTCATTACTCCAAAAGTAAAAATCCTGTACTCCTTTATACATCCCCACTGTTCCTTAGAACTGATATATCTTCTTTGTCATTGCTGCAAAAATATTACAATGTTACTGTTAAATATAATCCATAAATTGTGTTAGTTGTAATTTTCCCACGTATAACCATATTTTTAACATTTTGTAAAATATGTTCTTATACTATTAATTAACATCTCCTTATACTATTAGTCACAGTTTTCATGCACCACCAAAATCGCTATGTTATATAGTCCCTACATTATTCTCTAGCTTCCTTTCAATTGAAGTATTACATCCACAGACTACCTCTTTCAGCTACACTGAACTAATATGAGAACATTCTCTCATGAAGTATACCAAATATGTAATACTAATATAGCGTGTTAATTACCAGTTGGGGGGGGGGAATACACCAAATGTTAGATATTGGCTATTAGTTAGTATTACTATTTTGATGATGTTCTTTCACAGTTCGTAACAATTGTTCCACAGCAGTGCAAGGTGTTGGTGGTATGTACTATATGGGAGCCTTGTAGATGATATGCATGTTTATTTTGTAAATTCACAACTTTTAATATACACTTACTGTTTATGGATGTTCATGTATGAATGATAAACCTCAATAAAAAAGATAAGAAATATTTTTTATTTGAATATATGTATAAGAATATGTATAGGAAAAGAATATTATACCTAAAAGGATACAATTATTTTATACCCCCAAAAAACTATTTTCACCACATTAGGGAAAACGTTGTCTCCATTGAGAATATAGGCCGTAGATTATATCCTCTCCAGCTTTGTCATGGTCTGGCATTTTTTCATTTTTTTCTCAATTGAATAGTTGTAAAATGGAATTTTCTTGTGGTCTTGACATCCAATTCTCTGACAACTATTGATATAAAATCTCCTGATACTTTTTATTGAGCATTTTGCTTGCTCTTCTGTGAAATGTGTATTGATCTGTTTTGCCCATAAAATTTTCGTTTGGTTGTGCCTTCCTTTTATATTTATAGGAGTTCATTACATATGTTTTTCATTGTGCATATTTTGAACATATCCTCTCTGCTTACACCGGATCACTTTACTTGCTATAAAGTAATCTTTGATAGGCACAAAAATATTAATTATATTATATTTATATGTGCATATATTATCTTACATGGTTGATGTTATTTGTATTTTTGAACAATATTTACTGCATGAGGGCAAGAATTTTATAGTTTCTCATGTCGAGGTCATATACATATTTTGTTAAAATTAATCCTGAATACTTGATAATCTCTGATACACATATAAATGGTATTGTCTTTTCAACTAAATATTGAGGTTGTTTATACTTGATGTATAGATATGTAATTGAATTTTTTTTGTTATGCCGCTTTATTTTTGTAATTGAATTTTATACATTAATCCAGAATCTCCCTAAACACTTCTTTAAACTTTCTTTATAAGTGATTATGTAAATGATTGTTTCACCCCACATTTTGATTCCTTACACTTTTAATTTCTATTTGTTATCTTAGTGCTCTGGCTAGATTCCTAATGGAATGGTGAACTGCTATGGGGTAATATTCATTTTGTCTTTTTCCTAAATTTAAAGAAAATATTTCTAATGATTTTCCATTTAGAATAACATTTATTCTTCCAATTTATATACAGACAAATTTTATCAGGTTAGTAAAGTTTACTTTGTTTATAAGTTTATTATTTTTTAATCATAAAATGGTGTTGAGTTTATCAAATTTTTTTACATCTTTTATGATAATAAGGTTTTTAATCTTTAAATCAATTAATATGGTGAAAGTAATTTTGCAATTTCTAATACTAAACTATCTATGCCTACCTGATATGAACATAAATAATTCAGAGTGGTTACTTTTATTTTATTTTATTTTTTATTTTTATTTTTAAAGAAGCTTTAGATTACATAAATTTACAACAAAATTATAAGGGAATCCCATATTGTAGGACTCAGTTTGCTAATATGCAAGAGAATAGACAGTCTTTTCTTAAATTCATGGAATATTTACAAAAAATGTATTATCTCCTCACCCAAACATTGTAACTAAATAAATTCCACCAAAAATGCTTTGAATTTAAATTTTCTGAATTTAAGATAAAACTAGAAATCAACAGTATTTTGTCTAAAGAAATTACCTACATTGAATTAATATACCATGTAAATACTTCTTGATTAAGAGAATATTATTTGTAAACTTATAAAAATAAAACACATTATATAAAAAACTATGCAATATATTTAAACATAGTTCATTAAAATGAAAACTGAAAAAAAAAATAACTATCAGCAAATAAAGTTGGAAAAAGAAGGCTAACTAAGTAAGATGATGATAGGAAATTAAAATAATTGTGATTTGAAAATGATATAGAACTCAAACCTCTAATGTTATGAAGTAAAACTCTTAGCAAGTCTATATAAGGAAAAAAGTTGCACAAAATTCTCAGCTTTAAATATTATAAAGGATATATAACCACATCATTGAAAGGATTAAATTACTAATTAATTATTATATGCAACTCTGTTGTGATTAAGTTTCAAATCTAGAGGAAAATAAAGATTTCTACCAATACATAATTTGTGAAATATCCCAAGAACATATAAACTAATAAGACCTGTATGCATAAGTACTACTAGAAATAATATCAAATATTTATTCTGAAAACTCCAAGACCAGATAGTTTTGCACCAACTATAGCACATTTATTTTTGTTGCTTCCTTATGGAATCATTCTTGTTTGAATGATTTCAAGGCATTGTTGATGCAATACTTGTCAGCATTGTTTTATATAATTATTTGGCACAGAAATCATTCACATTACAGTAACACTTGCAACGGTCATTTGCAAAAATTGAATAGTGACATACATACTTGATTATTATTTGGATAAAATGCAGAACAGAGAACATTCAGCATTCTCTCTCTACATATCTCCCTCTCTCTTTCTTATTCTCCCCCTTCCCCCAGAAAAATAGATGGATATTTAGATATACATCTATAAAAGAGATGTTATATTAATAAATTTCATGTTTTAAGTTTTAATTTTGTAGTATTCTATTTATGAGTTGCAATTCTGAATACATTTGAGCGAAACAAAACAAGGACAACAAACATATATAATACCTAGGAATAACACCATAAAATACTTAAGTAGGAAAATAAAAAGCCATTTTCAGTTTATATTTCATTTTTAAAGATTTCACTAATGATAATTAAATAAAGTAAACTTTAATCTCCAGAACTTTTAGATGCCATTGGTAGAAACAATTCCAAATCAAGTTATTGAAAGTTTTGCTTTTAATCAATTCTTTTACTCCTGAGCTTTATAGATGGCTGGAGGTTACAGAAAAGTTATTCTTCTTAACAATATCCTTTTTACCACATTTTTCACTTCCCTATTCCTTAGACTATAAATCAGAGGATTTACATAGGAATGATGAGTATAGAACACAGCTATAATCTTGTTTTTCTCTGGTGAGGAGATAGCCCCAGGTTGGGCATACATGAAAAACACAGTCCCATAGAATAAACTCACCACAGTTATGTGAGAGCTTCAGGTGGAGAAGGTCTTACTTCTGCTTGGGTTAAGGGGATTTTCAGGACAGTGGAGAGAATATAAGCATAGGAAACCAGAATGATAGTTGCAGTGGTGATGAGGATGAGAGCAGGGAGAATAAACAACACAATCTCTTTCACAAGAATTCTCGTTCTCATTCACACATGAGATTTGATCAGCACTGGGACATCACAGAAAAAGTGGTCCAGTCTGTTTTCTCCACGAAAACGCAAACTGAAGGTGAAACCTGTTTGGATCATGGAGTTGATACATCCACATATGCCTGCTGAGACATACGTACAGGATAGTGGAAGGGTGGACAGAGGGCTGAGAAGCAGTCATATGCCATCACTGCCAGAAGGAAGCCTTCAGTTCCAACAAAGAAAGCAAAGAAGAAAAAAAAAAAAAACTGTCCTGCACAGCCATTGTAAGAAATTTTCTTCTCCTTGGACAAGAAATTAGCCAGAGTGTTGGAGGCAATGACTGTGGAGTACAGATTTAAATAGAACAAATTTCTGAGAAAGAAATACATAGGCGTGTGAAGTCTGAAATCTATTTTAAAGACTACTATCATGCTGATATTTACCACTAAAATGACCATGTAGATAAAGAATAACAGTAAGAATAATAGAAGCTGTATTTCTGTAGATGCTCTGAATCCCAGCAGAATAAACTCTGTCAACTCTGAGTAATTCCTATTTAGCTCAGTCTTCATAGCAGACACCTCACTGAGAAAATGATCACAAAGCCTGTGAAAAGCCTTGGCTGCCTTTTGGCTCCTGAAGTTTCCAAAGAGAAAAAAATATTAATATAAGTTGGGGTTTTCTTAGCAATGGGTCTGACAGCATAGCTTTATATTTGGAAGTAATCAATGTCCAACCACAATGTGATTGTTTATATATTTTTAAAATATATTATTTCAGTATTATATAAGAATGTGGATGGCAAAGACTGCCTTAAGTAGTGACAAGTTATCAGTTGTCAGTTAACTGAAAGACCCCAAGATGACTAATTATTCTTTCAGTATCTCAAGTTCTCCTATGTTAAATAAGAGTTACTCACAACACCCACTTTATAGAATTGTTGACGGTTTTACATGAAACTGAGTGTTGAAATCAATATTCACATTGACTAAAACATCTAAAGATTTAATAGATATTAGTAAATAAGTGCACAAATTGTTCAAAGTTCTTTTGTTTTAGAAATAGAGAGTTGGGTAAACAGAGCAATTCTTTTTTCCACTAAAAGATAGGATTAATTAGATTATCTTTAAACATTCTGTTATGTAAAGAAATGAAGTAATATGAGATTGCTGTTTCATAAGTTAGAATGAAGCTCCAGTCTTGAAGAAAGGCTTCAGAAGTCATAAGTCAAACTCTTGCTCTTTAATTATACACTGTTCTATTTCTATTTCTTGCTTCATCCACCACTACTCTCTGATTTCAGGTGTTTCTGATTTAGCAGTCAAACCCAGCAGGTCTTTTCTTTTTACTGTCAAGGAGCTAATATCTTTCATATAAGATTTTTTTTTTTTTTTTGGACTAGCACTATGATTGAAGTAAAAGATGAATTTTCCCAACCGGAAGTATTTTTTCATGTACATATTGTAATGAAACAGAAGACATTCATGCAAATAAATAGAGCAAAAACATAAATATGTTGCATATGCTCTGCTTTTCAACTTAACTGTTTTTATAACTATGAATGCTTAATTTCAAATACATAAGGGGCATGTAGATAAAATATTAATGATTTGAAGGATCTATGAAAAATAAATCCAAAGGTAAATAGGAAATTTTTTTATGTTAAAATTCTGTGGTTCATTACTACATTTAATTTTTAAATTAAATAAAAATTCCTTCCTTTCTCTATACTTAATGTCACATTTGAAGTTACCTATTTTTACCTGAAATGTCCATGAAATTAAAACCAAACTAGATTCAGGAGAAGTGAAATGGATTTAGCCTCTTTTACTTTTTCTTTTATGAAGGCATAATGTTTTCTTGGTTAAAACCATCATCTTTAAATTCACATAAATCTGAGTTTCAATCCAAGCTCTACAAATCACTGTGAAAATTGTTGAAATTCCATGGGCCTCTGTTTTCTTCGTTAGCCAAACATGGTTAAAGCATTTACTCTATAGGATTGTTGTTATAAGGATTAAAGTAAATATGTTTGTAAATCAAATGAAATATGTGGCAACTGGAAAATAGAGATTGCTCAAAAAGTAATGGTTATATGAGAGAATAAACAGAGAAAAAGAGAAATTTTGTTGAACTAAGAAAAAAGTCTTCAGAAAAATTTATGATTATATAAAACCAGATAACTTATTTGAGATGCAGCAGATTACAAGGGAAGACTCACTGAATTAAGAGGAACTTTGAGAGAAGTGTAGATTTTTTTTTACTAAAATGCTTACCAGTATATATTATATTTATTCAAGTTTCTCAGTAAACTAAACAAGTAGACCAATTTATTTCTAAATCTCATGTACCTCATTCTTATTTATTAGAACCAAAAAAAGAATCTTAGACTAGGTCTTTATTCTATTCAAAGAAAGAACTGAGAATTCCTCCTACACATTATCTTCATAAATTGCAAGTCCTTTGATCGAGCCATAAAGTTATTCTTAAAACCAGAAAAACAAATTAGAAAAAAATATATAAATGTGTGGTCTCTTTGAAAACTGAAAAGGATGCTGAAGATCAATTAGTTTAGTGGTTACCAAACTTCCCTATACCTAGAATCACCTGGGGAGGTTTGGTTTTCCTTTGCTTCTAATACCGATTCCTGGGTCACACCTAATTTTTAATTAATATGACTCTTGAAAAATGTCTATGAGTAATATGAGTGTGGGGAAGGATTCATTTATTTTCAGGTTTCCAAACAGACTCTAACGAAGTCAGTCCCTAGATAAAAGTTTGAGGGCCTGTGAATTAGTTCTTCATATTTCTTCCAAGCAAAATAGCAATTTTCCCCCTCAAAATCAAAGTCACCATTAATTCTAAAGTCTCCTCTGAAAAGGTATTCCTCACAATTCATTGCATTTTTTTGAAAATCTTGCCTTCAGAAATCTCTATATTTATTCAACATAGATTGTTTATTCAATAGAAATATGTAATATACCTAACCCATTTCTTGTTTTTCTGGTTGAAGTACAATCAGATACTAAGACTAGTTGATACCTTAATTTAATGGTGATCCCCCAATGCTGCTGATATATATCAAACTCACTCCCACTTCTCAGGCATTCCTGTAGTTTCCTTTTTAAAAAAAAAAATTAAATAATAATTCAGTTACATAAATGTTACAATAACAATGTAGGGATTTCCCATATGTCCCACTCCCCACACCTCCCACACGTTCCCACATTAACAATATCCTTCATTAGTGTGGTACATTTGTTAAAATTAATAAACATATATTGGAGCATTGCCACTAAGTGTGGATTATACTTTAAATTATAGTTTAAACTCTCTCCTGCACAATTTATAAGTTATGACAAGATACATAATGGCCGGTGTCTGTCAATGCAATGACATTCAGGACAATTCCAATGTCCCTAAAATGACCCCATATTACACCTGTTATTCCCTCTCCTTTGCTTCAGAACCTCCGGTGGCCACTGCTTCCACATCAATGATAAAAGTTCTTCCATTGCCAAAATAAAAATTAGTCTATAGTATACTAATAGTAAGTCCATTGTAGTCCATCATTCCTTCCCCAATTCTGAGGATTCTGGGATGGTGTTGCCCAATTTGCCTCTAATTGAGAAAGGGCTTAGATCCCATGGGGTAGATGATGGGACTAATTGCTTGTAGTTGTAGACTCCCTCAGTTCCTTAGGGTGGTTGTTGTCCATCATCATCTTCTTGCTAGTTGTCCTCAATGCATTGAGTGCAATGTATTGGAGAGTAAGTGTCACAACTCTGTTGAGATTAGGGAGGAGTTTCACCTGTGGCATACTTATAAAGAATATGAACTAGTTCAAGTGTTCATGGGGCATTTTCATGGTGGGTGGAGATCAACACCATAACTGAAAAAAATATCCAATTCCCATTCTGGGGAACTATGCACATTATCTAATGTGACAGCAAGAAGACCCTGACTTCTGGGGAACTCTGCATATTATCTAATGGGACAGCAAGAAGACCCTGACTAATGAAGGATGATGGACCATTAATGGGCCCTTGATATTGATATTTTACTTGTGAAACTTTTTTTTTGAAATTGAAACTTAGCCTAGTATTATGGGTTGCTTAAGAGTTACCTCCTGAGAACCTTCTTATTCTCCAATGTGATCTCTCTCTAATCCAAACTCAGCATAGAAATGCATTACCTCCCCCCCTGCTTCCCCATTGGGGGACATGACACCTGGAGATGAGCCTCCATGGCACTAAGGGATTACTACCAAGGACCAACTAACAATGCAACTGGAAAAAGACCTTGACCAAGAGGGGGAAAGTGTAAAGACAAATGAGTTCATATGGCTAAGAGACATCAAAAGGAGTCTGGAGGTCATCCCAGAGGTTATGCTTATGCATGTTTCAGCAGGATCCTATTGACTGCAACAGTAAATAATACCTCAAATAATGGGGCTACTGAGGGCTCTGGAGAATCTAGACACTATAGGCAGGGCTGACAGCTCAGGAGTTTGGCGCCCTGCCAGGGGGCGCTACTTTAGAATTTATGTTCCCCAGTGTGACAGATTTGGACTTGTTTTGGTTTCCCTTAACATGGCTCTTCTATCCCTTCTATTTGAACCTATAGTTAGTACTAGAATTAATAGTTGTATGTTTAAAAGACTTAAATCTTTGGGCTTTCCATGTGCCAGTCGGGCTCTGAATGCTATAGTTTCTTACATTTTCACTTAATCTACCTTGCTTTTTCTTGGATGCTGAAAGAGATATTAATAAATGGTATAAAAATAGATAGAATACTTTATATATTATATATATTCTTGGCTGGAATCTTTAAATGAGCTTCTGAGATTTTATGAAACCCCAATAATTATAAGTAAAATTTTGTAAAAATATATGATGGATAGTTTTCAGGATTTATATAGAAGTCCGAAAGCAATCCCTTATCTAAAATGATTAGGAATAAAAATGAAAAGTGATACAATTATTAACTGAAGAATAATGGGGTAAAGGAAATGAGAATATGTTTTTTATTTTTTATCCTTTCAAATCAGCCAAATTCTTCTTAAAAGGATTCACTCAGTCATCTGATTTCCCAGTAATTGCTACATAATTGGTAATATATTTATTATACCTACTTATTATTTTTTTAATCTGTTGGTATATTGAAAACACATATTTTACAAAATATCTTCTACTAGCAACCAACTACTTACAATTCCATAGCACATCTACTATACTGATCTACAGTTGCTTGAGTATTTTTGACTAATGTATTGACATTGTCTCAAAATATTCTCATTTTGAATTTTTATTTAAATCTATCAATATTTGAATGCTTTTACACTCAACTCTAGCAGCAATTACAATCTTTCCCCAACATAGGTCAACAAACACACACTTTTCACTTTTATTTTACAATATCACTACTTTTTTTTCATTTTCAAACTACATGTGTTCCTTATCTGTAAACTGGAGATAACAATACTACCTATCTCCTAGAATTGCAGTGTGGATCAAATATATATATATATATATATATATTAGCTATTATTTTACATCTCACATATATAATGAAAATATAAGCTACAATTAAAATTTCAACAGTAGTAGTTACTTTAGCACAAGGAATATTCAGAATAAACCAGAAAAAAAATATGAGTCCGCACATGAAACATGAAAAAAAGTTGCAATCCTTTGGTGGAAAATTATTTTTAAGAACCCGACCAGAACAGACCAATCACCTCTAAAGTTCGAATCAGAGAATATGATGCTTTATGAAAGAAATATGTTATATATTGTATTTCTTCCTTGAATTCATGGAGGCATCCAAAATTTACCTCAGTTGTTTTGAAAAAAGTAAATTGTTATTGAAGCATGAAGGAAGTTTCCTCCCCCAAAATGAGAATGTGGCAGTGGAGAGTCTATTGGAGATCATCAGTGTAGTTTTACTGTCCAAAATGAAGATTGACAATAACTATTGTGATTAAGAAAGAAAAATCTGAAACCCCTGCACTCAAACATGGAGATAATGATACTTTTGATCTTTTTTCAAGAATAATGAAAGATATATATATATATTGGTGCTGTAGGTTCCTGGAAAGGAAATATGGAATTTCAAATCCTGGTCTATGAATGGTGGATACCAAAGTTATTTAGGTCATAGAATCAAAGAAGATTCTTGAGTACAGAATAGAAAAGGCTGAGAACAAAGAGTTGTTCTAAAGAAAAAAGTGCCATCTTTGACAGAAATTTCCTTTAAAAAAATGGGACAATATTTCAAAAAAAGCTATTGAAATATACAAATTTCTTCTTTGAACATTTTGATGTCATTACAAAAACCTGCATCAATTATAGACCAATTTTACCAATATGAAATTTAGATTTAATTGCCATCAGTAACTGTGTTGCGATGAGAAACAATGAATTTATGATATTGATCATACCTATAGAAGTCCCAAGATAAACTTTCTTGATAACAACTCTCAGCAGAAATTTTCCTCAACTAGATATAATATTTAATGATAAAAGATTAAATCATTCCCTCATAAGATCAGGAAGAAAAGGATGACTGTTCTCAACACTTGTATTCAACATTGCATAGAGGTTCTAGTCAATACAATCAGGCAAGAAAAACAAGTAAAATGCATCCAGAAAAGTAGAGATAAACTTCTTTATTTGCAAACAAACTGATCATTGAAGTAACAATCCAATGGAATATATAAAATTCTATTACAACTAAGACGCAAACTTATTAAGGCTACAGTATATCAGATCAATACACAAAAATCAATTATATTTTATATCCTAACAATAAACAATTTAACATTTAAATTTAAATATACTATCTACATTTCATCTAATTTTTGAAATATTTACCAAGAAATCTGATAAAAGATGTGACAAATCTATATGTTGAAAATTACCAAATATTGCTTATAGAAATTGAAAAATATTTCGGTAAATGAAGAAATACACCATGTTTATTAGTCAGAAGACTCAATATTGTTACAATATAATATTGATGCAAAATTCTAGTCAAAATTAATTGACAAGCTGATTCTAAAATTCATATGGAAATCCAAAGGATCTAAAATAGCTAAAACAACTTTGAAAAAGAATAACAAATTTGGATAATAACTTTACATCAAACAAGACTTAATATAAAAGTTAAGAAATACAGGTAGCATGTTACTGAGGTCAAGGACAAACAAAAGAACAATGGACTACAATAGAGAGTTCAGAAACAGACAACTGATTCTCATCAGAGTTATAAAGAGGTAAATCAGAGATATATCCACATCAGCAAATGGTATTGGAACATTTGAATATTTATATGCAAAAGTCAATTTGATACACGTATTGCACTCTGTATTAAAACAAGGCAAAATGATCATTAACCTAAACACTATAACCTAAAATTATAAAACTTAAAAAAGAAAATAGGAGAAAATATTTGATGATTTGGATTCGGCAAAATCTAAATTAAACTAAATTAAATTAAATGTAAAAAAAATAAAATAACTTAAAAATTTGTTTCATAAGAAAAAACTAGTAAGTGAACAATAACTGCAATATAAAATCTTGTAACAATAAAATATTTAGAAAAAATATTATAAAATGGAAAATCTGCAAAGAATTCAGTGAAGGGATATGGTTTGGATAAAATATATTGAAATATATTGAAAATAACAATTTTCACCAAATTCATTTGTAGATTCATAGTAAACTCAATCAAAATGCATGATAATCTCTAATATTTTAGAAGAGTAAATTATATAAGCCAAGAGGAGCAATAAAATATTTTAGAAGTATGATAAAACAAGAGCATTTATACTATGAGAAACCAAGACCTATTCTAAAGCTCAAATAAGTAATGCAATGAGGAGCTGGCAAAAACTGAGACAAACAGATTAGATGGACTGAAGAGAGTTTTTTAAAAAAGGACCTCACATATGCAATTTTGGTCCACAACAAATTGCTATAAAATCTAGCAGAGAAATGGTTATTTCAATAAATTAATTTTAAATGCACATGGAGAAAAGTGAATTTGAATCCTACTTAAAACCTTATAGCAAAATGAACAAAGTTGATCCTAGACCTAAATGTATACTTATAGAGAAAAAACTACTTATTTAGGTAACACAGGACAATACATCCAGTAACTTTAGTAGACAAAGATTTTCTTCAAAATCGGGACAAAACCACTAATTGTAAATAAAAATTAAAGAATTAATAATTTATGAATGAATAATTTATTAATAATTAATGAATTGATAATTGTAGTTGATTATAGTGTCAATATCTAGTTCACTTCTCTTACTATAAATAACAGTGTTTATAATTCTGAAATTCTCACTCAAGTACTGCTATACTGTATTAGTCAGAATCCTCCAGGGAAACAGAACAGATGATATATATATATATATATATATATATATGTAAATATTATAACATTTATTATAGAATTGGCTCATGCGACCATGGGGATTAAGAAGTTCTAATTCTGTAGGTCAGGCCACAAGTTGGGAACTCTGATTAAGGTTTTAATGAATTCTCCAGAAAGCTGGATGACTGAAGTAGAGATAGAAATACTTCTTTCTCACTGCTGAAATCATCAATTCTCCTTGTAAAGCTTTCAACTGATTGTATCAGACTTCACTTATTGCTGAAGGCAGTCACCTTTGTTGATTGTAGATATAATCAGCCATAGGTACAATCGGCTGGCTAATTATTTAAGCCCAAGAAATAGCCTGACAGTATCATTACAGCCAGTGTTTGCTTGACCATATTAATCATCAGAGTCCATGCCTTCTCAAATTAGCACCCATACACATCTCCTTAAGCCATAATTAATTTCTGAATTAAAACAATGGCAGTCATACATTTGCTTAACATAATTTAACTGTCTTGTGTGCAACTGGAAACGCAGTATCTCTTTGCCCAGAAGATGATGCAAATCCTTGAGTCATATTCACTCTTAAACTTGATATACTGTAATTTAAATACTATGACATAGTTAATACAACTTATGTGATAATGACAAGGGGAAAATAGGAAAGAAAACAAAGATATTTGTTTTGTGTGTGTGTGTATGTGTATATATATATATATATATATATATATATATATATATATATATAGAGAGAGAGAGAGAGAGAGAGAGAGATTCCTAACTAAACAAGGAAGAAATACTCAAAACCATTATATTCCTCATTTCTGCACCTGTCACATGGACATAGCCCATATGAATAATTATCTACTTCCACCAGCCATTCCATATTCCTCTTACTGTCAGCAAGTACCTCGGCTAGTCTTGGTTCTTTGCCTGATGTGATGACTCAAACCTCCATTCCTGGAGCGTCTGGGTCATTAATAGTCTTGCCTGGATTGGGTTGCTGCAGTTCATTAACTTTAATCACAGGGCATGGTAGGACTAGTGTATACTCTAATAAGCTCCCGTGTTCCAGGAAAACTCTTCTTTACTTCCATTGTGCATAGCAGTCCTATTTTCCCTTGATAACTAGGATCAGTTACCATATACAGTACAGTAATTCCCTTCTTTGCCTGTTAATTCAGAGCATGAGGATCCCAAAATGGTCAGATATCAGTTTTAACTTCCAGTTCAATGGAATCATTGTTGTATCTTCTGGTGGAAGTACTCCTCTTTTGGAACTAACATCTGTAGTCCAGCAGAGCTTAAGGTTGTGGGGACAAGAAACAATTTTTTTTCTAGTGGCTCACTGAGGGAAATAGTGAGTAGTGTCACTCCCATTTCCACCCCTTGATTCTTAGAACTATGAATCCTGGCTATGAGAAAAATATCACCAAAGAGTAGAAACTGATATAGAGCACATAAAGCCTCCTGGAAAACATTGTTCCAGCCCTGCAAGGTATTGCTGTCCAGTTGGTGTCATGACTGAGTCTTCAAAAAGCCCTTCTATCAATCCAGCTGCTTCAGGATGATGGAAAACGTGGTAAGATCAGTGAATTCCATGAGCATGTGCTCATTCCTACACTTCATTTGCTGTGAAGATGGTACTTTGATCAAAAGCAATGCTATGTGGAAAACCATGGTGATGAATAAGGCATTCTGTAAGTTCATGGCTGGTAGTTTTGGCAATATCATTGTGTGCAGGAAAAGAAAGTCTGTATCTAGAGTATGCATCTATTCAAGTAAGAACAAAATACTGTGCCTTCTGTGATGGAAGTGATCCAATGTAATCAACCTCCCACCAGATAGCAGACTGATCACATTAGGGAATAGGGTCCTGTCAGGGACTGCCAGTCTTTGCTAATGAGTGATTGGGCACTAGCAGTGGCTGTAACCAGATCAGCCTTGCTGAGTGGAAGTCTATGTTGCTGAGCCCATATGTAACCTCCATCTCTAAAACCACAATCACTTTGTTCATGAGCCCACTAAACAATGACTGGTATGGCTGGAGTAAGAGGTCAACTGATATCCATGGAACAATTTACCAAATCTAATTGATTATTAAAATTGTCCTCTGCTGAAGTCACCCTCTGATGAGCATTCACATGCGACACCAATATCTTCATGGTTTCCACCTATTCAGAAAGACCTATCCACATACTTCTCTCCCACATCTCCTTATCACCAATTTTCCAATCATGTTTCTTTGAAGGCCCTGATGTTTCAGCCAAACCATAGGCCACAGCCCACTAATTAGTATACAAAAGCATACCCATCCAATTCTCCTTCCTGGCAAAATGAACACCACTGTGTCAAGGATGTCCCATAAAGGGGCTGTAGTGCTTCATATGCCCACTTTTTGGGTGTTAACTGTATATTATGCAGATCTGCTTATAAACTGGCTAAGTATTCTCTTCATCAGTCAACTGATATAGCAAACTCCCCATAAGGCCAGAAAAAGAGACGTTATGTGTCAGGAGTAGAAGTCATGGGCATTTGGACGACTTCTTCATATAACTTCCTGTGCCTTCAAGGCCTGCTCCTTTTAATGATTGAATGCTACTGTGCATGTCCAGCTTTATGGCTTGGTGGGTCAGATAATTCCCAGTTCATGATGGACAACTACGGTCTCATGGTAATTTGGTAGACCATGGTTAAGCATTCAGTCTCTACTAAGGCCCAGTAACAGGTCAAAAGTTCTTTCTCAAAAGGAGAGTAGTTATATGCAGAGGATGGCAGAGTTGTGCTCCAAAATCCTGCAGCTGCCCACCAAAGGCTCCAAACAGCATTTCTATTTTCTACTGAAACTTTCAGCACCATTGGGTCTGCTGGATCTGATGGCCCAAGTGGCAGAGCAGCTTGTACGGCAGCCTGGATCTATTGCAGAGCTTCCTCTTATTCTGGTCCCCATTCAAAACTAGCAGATTTTTGGGTCACTCAGCAAATGGGCTGGAGTAACACATTCAAATGAGTAATATGTTGTCTCAAAACCAAAGATACCAACTAGACATTGTATCTCTTTTTTGCTTGTAGAAGGAACCAGATGCAACAATTTATCCCTCACCTTAGAAGTGATATCTGAACATGCCCAAGTCACTAAATGCCTGGAAATTTCCCCTGAATTTTTGTTGGATTATATCTCATGCTCTGACATACAAATGTCTTATCAATAAGTAAGTCTAGAGTAGCTGCTACTAGGACAAATCAACATAATGTCATCAATATAATGGATGTTTTGTGGAAGGGAAAAGTGATTAAGAGTCCTATGGACTATATTATGACATTGGTCTGGAGAGTTGATATATCCCTGAGGTAGGACAGTGAAAGTGTAATGCTGGTCATACCAGCTTAAAGAAAACTGCTTCTGGTTGACTTACAAAAATGTATGAGGAACACAGGGGGCTCAAGTTATTGGGTGCCTCTCTCCCACATGGGAAGTCCCTGGTTTGGTTTCCGGTGCCTCCTGGAGAATGCAGGCAATCAATGAGCAGACAGATGAGAGAACCATCTGGGGAAGGGGGGATGGATTTTTTAAAAATAAAAAGAAATAAAAATTTCTTAAAAAGTAAATAAATAAATCTTTAAAAAAAAGTTTTGTAGACTAAAAGCATCTGCCAGATTAAAAGCTGTGGTCTATGGTTGGTGGCAAGGCTCCAGGATGTGTAAGTTCATTGAGGTTGGTGGGCCACACTGTGGGAGATGTTTGTGTGGGATGTGGTGGGAGGTGTGGGAGGTGGGCAACATGGGAATCCCAGTGGGTTCCGTGTAATATTTTAGGTAATCTAAGCACCTCTTAAAATATATGTATATATATATATATATATAAATAACATTTTTGTAAGCAAATACACATATATGCATATATATTTATATATCATTTTACAAATGTTTGTATGTATTGTGAGAATTTTGATTTTTACCCATAAAAAAAAAAAAAAAGCTGCATCTCATGTATCAGTTATGAGTTGATTTGCTGAAGCAATGATATCACATCTGGAACACCATCTGCAATTGAAGTAGCCACCTGGTTAAGTTTAAAATAATATGCTGTATCTTCCAAGATCCATCTGTTTTCTGCACAGGCCAAATAAGGAATGTTGAATAGGGATGTGGTAGAAATCACCTCTGCATTCTTCAAGTTCTTGATGGTGGCACTAATCTTTGCAATCCTTCTAGGAATGACATATTGCTTTTAGTTAACTATTTTGCTAAGTAGAGGCAATTGTAGTGGCTTCCTATTGGCCATTCCTACCATAATAGCCCTCACACCACAAGTCAGGGAACCAAGTGGGGATTCTTGTTGATGCTGTGTACATGTTCTTGAATTATGAATTATGTAACTGGGAAAATAACACACAATGTGTTCAGGGACCTACTAGACCCATAGGGAGACAAATCTGAGCTAAAGCTCCATCACCTGACCTTCCAAAGCTCCTACCCTGACTGGTGGAACAAAATGACATTTTGGTTATCCTGGAATTAATTTCAGTTCTGAGTCAGTGTCTAATAATGCTGAAATGTCTGATCATTTTCTTTTCCCAAATGCAGTCAGCCTGGTAAAAGCTATTGGTTCCTTTGAAGAAGGCTAGAAGGAAGGCCATCTCCTTACCAGAGAAAATCAAGATTATAGCTGTGTTCTATATTCTTATCATTCCTATGTTAAACCTTCTGATTTATAGTCTAAGAAATAGGGAAGTGAAAAATGTGTTGAAACGGATATTGTTGAGAAGACTATCTTTTCAATGACCTTCAGCCATCTGTAAAGCTTTGGTATAAAATAAATAATTAGAAGCAAATTTTTCAATAATTTTATTTGGAATAGTTTCAACCAAAGACATCTAAAAGTTTTGGAGATTAAACTTTACTTCATTTAATTATCATCAGTGGGTTCTTTTAAAACTGAAATATAAATTGAAAATAGATATTTCTTTTCCTACTTAAGTATTTTATGGTGTTATTCCTAGGTATTATATATGTTTGTTGTTTTTCTTTTGTTTTGCTCAAGTGTATTCAGAATTGCAACTCATAAATACAGTACTACTAAATTAAAACATAAAACATGAATTGTATTAACATAATATCTGCTTTTATATATGTATATTTATATATCCATCTATTTATCTGGGGGATGAGGGAGAATGAGAAAGAGAGAGATACATGTAGAGAGAGACTGCTGAATGTTCTCTGTTCTGCATTTTATCCAAATCATAATCAAGTATATAACTATTCAATTATTGCAAATGGCCCTTGCAAGTGCCACTATAATATAAATGATTTGGTTTGCCTAAATAATTATATAAAGCAATGCTAAAAATAGTGCATCATTAATGTCTTTAAATCATTCAAACTGGAAGCAACAAAAATAAATGTGCTATACTTGGTGCAAAACTATCTGGCCTTGAATTTTTAATAATAAACATTTGATAATCTTTCTAGTATTACCTATGTATGTTGGTCTTATGAGTTTATATGTTTTTGGGTCATTTTCTAAAATTATGAATCTGTAGAAATCCTTATTTTCCTCTAGATTTGAAACTTTATCATAATAGAATTACATACAATATTTAATTAATAATTTAAAATCCTTTCAACGATGTGGTTATATATTCTTTCAAATATTCAATGCTGAGAATTTTATAGAATTTTTTTCCTTAATTAAACTTGCTAAGAGTTTTGCCTCATAACATTAGAGGTTTGCAATCTATATCTTTTTCAAATCACAATTATTTTAACTTTATTTCCTATAAGAGTCTTATTTAGTTAGCCTTCTATTTTCAACTTAATTTGTTGATAATTATTTTATTTTCAGTTTGAATTTTAATGGATTATACAAAAATATATTTCATAGTTTTTTATATAATGTGTTTCCCTTTTATAATTTTACAAATAACTTTCTCTTAGATCAAGGAGGATTTACATAGGCATATTAATTAAATGTAGTTAATTTCTTTAGAAAAAATATTGTTGATTTCTAGTTTTATATTATGTTTTGAAATTTTAAACTCAAAGCATTTTTGGTGAAATTTATTTAGTTACAATGTTTGAATGAGGAGATAATACATTGTTTTGCAAATATTCAATGAATTAAGAAAAGACTGTCTATTCTTTTCCATATTAGCAAATTGAATCCTACAGTATGGGATTCCCCTATATTTTTTATGTAATATTTATGTAATCTAAAGCTTTTCTAAAAATTAAAATTAAAAATTGAAAAAGTAAAAGTAACCACTCTGACATATTTTGAAATTACTTTCACCATATTAACTGAATTAAAGATTAAGAGAATTATCACCACAAAAGATGTAAAAAAAACATTTCATAAATCTCAGCCCCATTTTATGATTAAAAAAATAATAAACTTAGAAAAGAAGTAAACTTCACTAGCCTGATAAAGTTTGTCTATACAAATTGAATGAATAAATGTTAGACCAAATGTGAAAGTATTAGAAATATTTTTAAACTTATCAAGAAGACAAAAGGTATATTATTCCCGGCAGTTCACCATTTATTAGAAGTCTAGCCAGAGCCTTAAGATAACAAATAGAAATTAAAAGTGTAAGTTTTAATAGAAATTAAAAGTTTGAAGAACAACCTTGGGCACATAGATGTCTTGCTCTTTATAAACATGTTATAATCAATGTTCTGATAAACAATGCACAATGTATTCACAATCGAACCATAAAAGATTGAAAAGTAACCTTGAGAATGTTTTAGATATAGATCACTAAATTATATGAAATGGAATAAAAAAAGAAACTCAGCAAAGAATAAAAGGACTCTTGTTTTAGCATTCAGGAGGGGTCTGTTTTCTTTCCATGGCCCTTTGTCTTGCGAGACAAGAAAGAATCCCACTCATGAATTTCCACATGTGATGCCTGAAAAGGTACCTGAAGCAGCAGTGAGGACAAGGAGTTTCCTGACTGGTCTCATTCCTAATAAGGGGAAGCAGGAAATGTCATGCCCACAACTCACTGTACTTTCTAAATAATGGGAACTCAGATTTCTAAGGAAAAATCAAAGTTTCTTAAAGTATTGCTTCAGCTTCTTAAGGCTTCAGGAAATAAAAAGGAGGAGGAAATTTTATTTTCTTTGTTTGTTACTCTATTCCAGTATTGCCCTTGATTCTCCAAAGGGGAAGCTTAGATCTTAAGGATTGGAAATGGGTAGGAGAAGTTAAACTATCATCAAGAAGCAGTTGGCTCTGTAACACATAATCATTTAGTCCTGTGGGGTTTGATTAAAGTGGCTTTAGTACCCATTCAGATTGACTCTGATATTGATCCACGTCCTTCTACAACCCTTTCTACAGCCCCAGACCTACTGCCTTCAATGGCTCCTAAAGCTTATGTAGTCAGTCAAGATGAAACTGAAACTGATCATAATTTTATCCCTCAGATGCAATGGTGTTTACAAGAAGGATTAAAAGAGGGTGACATTGCTGCTTCCTTGATCACTGTTGTTTTAAATCCTCAACAACAGCCGGTTCATAAGCCTCTCCCCTATAATGTCTTTAAGGAATTAAAGCATAGCATAAAAGATCATGATATGCACTCCCCTTATAATGAAGGATTACTGGGGGCATTAGCCACAACGTATGCCATGATCCCTGCTGATTGAAAAATTTTAGCATGTACTTTAACCACCCCTGCTCAATATAGCATTTCGTTAACAGAATATCGAGAGAGAGCAGAACAACAACATATTCAACATATTAGTAACATTAATCACCAAATACCAGTAACCCTTGAAGCCCTCCTGGGTGTTGGGCAATTTACTAATCCCCAAATATAGGCTCAGGTTGATCAACAATTATTTATGCAGTGTTCTGAATTGGCTCATAGAGCCTCGAAGGCCATCCCTGGAGGAAAAACTCATCAAAAATCCTTTGCATCTATCTGGCAGGGGGCACATGAACCATACATGGATTTTATTTTATTTTATTTATTTATTTTTTTTTTTTAAAGATTTTATTTATTTATTCATTTATCCCCCCCCTTGCCGCCTGTGCTCGCTGGGTCAGCCAACCACGCCGTGCGGGCGGGCTTGCCTTCACCAGGAGGCCCCGGGAACCGAACCCAGGGCCTCCCATATGGTAAACGGGAGCCCTACTGATTGAGCCACAGCCGCTTCCCATACATGGATTTTATTGATCTTCTTAAAGAAGCTACAGATAGGTGAATAGATAACAGCCAGGCCGCTGAAACACTGTTAATGCAGTTGGCCTATGAAAATGCTAATATAGATTGTCAACTAGTTATTCTACCTGTTAAATCTACGGCTGTCACTATTGGAGACTTTTTAAAAGCCTGTCAGAATGTTGGTACTGACACTTACAAAGCAAAAGTTTTAGCTGCCATTATACCTTCTAATGCCACTTGCTTTAAATGTTGAAAAAAAGGAGCAATCTACAAAAAAATTGTACCTCTCATTCTGGAGGACCCGAGCAGTCCCCTAATCAAATATACCCTCGCTGTAAAACAGGCAAATATTGGGAAAATCATTTTAAGTCTTGCTTTGATGATCAAGGATGCCCTTTGTCGGGAAACTTCAGGAGGAGTGGGGTTCCTGGCACTCCAAAAACATTCCAGGACAAACCACAAGCCTTTTGGGAAATGCCCAAATCACAGTCACTGACCTTAAAGCAGCCACCACTGGCAGCTCAGGGTTCAACCTATGCGTTGCCCAAGAAATAACTCTTAAGGAGCAAAATAAAAAGAACTAGCTCCTACTGGGGTTTGGGGTCCTCTCCCCGCCAACACTTTTGGCCTCCTCCTGGGATGTTCCAGTACTACCCACTCAGGGTTTGTTGTTCACCCGGGAATTATTAATAATGGTTACACTGGAGAAATTCAAATTATGCTCAGCTTTCCCTATTTCCAAGTTACACCTAAGGGACGGAAAATAGCTCAGCTATTACTTTTACTTCAACAAAAATTAACATCTGCTATAAAGCTATGGCAAGGAAGTTTTGACAGCATTAACTCTCAGCAGTTTTGGACCCACTCTTTACAAAGTCATAAGCCTATGTTATCTATTTCTATTAACAGGAAATTTTTTTTACTGGATTAGTAGACACTGGAGCTGATGTCTCAGTAATTTCTGAAGATTCCTGGCCATCTTCTTGGCCTAAGGAATCTTGTCCTTTTCCTTTGCAAGGCATAGGTGGATACACTACTACCCACTGAAGTTCCTCTCCCTTACAGGTTATTAGGCCAGAAGGCCAGGAAGGGCAATTCTAACCTTATATTGTCCCTACACTTATCAACTTATGGGGGCTAGACCTTCTCTTACAATGGGTGCTCAGGTTATCATTCCACATCTTTAGGAGTGGCCACTGGCAGATTAACTTCTCTGCCCTTAACCTGGACTTCTAATAAGCCAATTTGGGTTGGCCAGTGGCCCTTGTTAGAGGAAACACTCCATCATGCTCATCTTTTAGCTCAAGAACAATTGCCCAATGGTTGAGTTAATTTTCTCATAGTCTGTGAAATAACCCTTTACTTGTTATTCCTAAGAAGTCTGGAAAATGATCTCTGACAGATTAATAAAATTAATAAAATAATCCCACCTATGGGAGCCCTCCAACCTGGCCTCCCTAACCTGCCATGCTCCCTAAAGAATGGCCTCTTATCATTAGAGGTTTAAAAGACTGCTTTTTCACATTATCTTTAGATGCACAAGATAAACCTTGATTTGCCTTTTCCCTTCCTTCTTTTAAATATAACACTCCAATGCAGTGCTATCAAAGGACAGTCCTCCCACAGGGGATGTTTAATAGCCCCACAATTTGTCAGTACCTTATTCATCAAATATTGCAACAAATTCAAAGAAAATATCACAAGATAATCTTATATCATTACATGGATGATATCCTTTTCTCAGCCCCTACAGATAATTTTTTACAAATTTTATTGCAAGGAATTCTAAAGATTATCCAGGACAATGGACTCTTAATTGCTCAGAAAAGAGCCAAAATGTGGGACTATGGTAATATTTGGGTTAAATCCTTGCAAACCACACTGTAAGACCACAACATTGCAATTAACCTTGTCTTCTACTGTTACTTTAAATGATTTACAACATTTATTAGGCATTATTAACTGGATTCACCCAGACTTAGGCATTCCTACTTATCAGCTCCAGCATCTTTTTAATACCCTTCAAGGGGACTCTCAGCTAACTTCAGTTAGAACCCTCACTCCTGAGGCCAAAACAGAGTTATCTCTCATCTCAACTGCCATAACTAAAAAATATCTTCATAGATATGGTCCTGATTACCCTAGTCATCTTTTCTGTTTACTTACTCCACATTCTCCTAAAGGTATAGAGAGCTCACCTCTTCTGTGTGGATCTTGAATGGGTATTCTTAGCACATACACCAAAAAAACCTCTAACTCCTTACTTTCAATCCTTTTCTTTTCTAGTCTCCAATGGGTGACAATGTTGTTTACAGATCACTGGAAAAGATCCAGTTTATATTTTTATTCAGATTACCAGCAGGCAGTTTAACACACTTTTGTCTACTTGCTCAGATTTCCAGTTGGCTATGCTTGATTTTTATGGTGAAATAAAATTCACCCTGCAGTCAGATAAATTATTACAACAATTCTATTTGTTACCCTTCATTTTCCCCCATATTATCTCACATCAACCCATTCCGTGAGCACTTACTCTTTTGGTAGATGGATCTGGATGCAGCGGCAAAGCAGCTTTCACCTGGAGAACAACTGACGGAGGGAAATCCTTTGTGCTGTCTTGCCAAACAACCACACAAAAGGCTGAGCTTGCTGCTGTTGTTGCAACTTTGCAACACTTTCCTAATCAACCTTTAAATATTATTAGTGATTCTGCTTATACGGTCTATGTTGTTCATACCTCATTGATTAAGCTTTCTAATGATAAAGTTTTACACTCCCTTTTCCTTACTCTCCAGTCCTTGCTTGACCAATGTTCTTAGCCCATTAATATTGTGCATATTCATTCACATACTTCTTTGCTAGATCCACCTACTGAAGGAAATGACTGCCTTGCAATGATGTCAACCTTCGCCTTTCAACAAGCTCAAGCGTCTCATGTTTTCTTCTACAAAAACATCAAAGCCTTGGTAAAACAGTTTCATCTTTCCCATTCCCAGGCTAAACAAATTATTAAAGAATGTACTGATTGTCAAGCAATTACTTCACCCATTCCAGTTAAAGGCATCAATCCTCCTGGACTCCAGCCAAATGAACTTTGGCAAATGGATGTTCCTCATTTTCCTTCTTTTGGTAAATTAAAATATATACATGTTACTATTGATACTTTTCTCATTGCATATTTGCCTCCCTTCACTGGCAAACATTTTTCCCATGTTCATTCTTAACTGTTGCAGGCATTTGCTACACTGGGACATCCACAAACTCTCAAAACTAACAATGGCCCTGCTTACACTTCTCATAGTTCCATCTTTTCCTACAGGATTGGGGTATTCAACATATTACCAGAATTCCTCATAATCCTCAGGGCCAAGCCATTGTTGAATGTTCATATAATCTTCTTAAAACTTAATTAAAAAATCAAAAAAGGGGGAATAAATATCTACCTCCCCGTGATCAATTACAAAAGGTTCTATATACTTAAAAATTTTTAAACAGAGATGCACATTCTCACTCAGATATTGAAAGACATTTTTTAATGAAACCACAACATCATGAACATCCTCTGGTTTGATACAGAGACCCAGAAGCAAGGCCAGACTGGCAAGGGCCTGCCTCATTGATAACTTGGGGTCGTGGTTATGCATGTGTTTCTATCTCTACAGGCATTCGGTGGTTACCCGCAAGAAATATCAAACCTTACCATGGATCTGCCCGAGAAGGATCTCCAACAACCCACCTTCAAGCTGAACATGACCTTGACCACGGATGAGTTGGCTGTGCCATTAAAACGTATGAAAATTCAAGATAGACTACAATCCAAAGCAGACTCACAACCTCCTGTTTTTACATGGGGAGGATTAAAAAAGCTTGATCACCAAGTCTTACTTTTGTTAATTCAAACCAGTATAGATAGTGAAATCATGTCTAGATTAGATGCTCTAGAGTCCTCCGTCCTTTGGACTGGGCAACGGCAAGAAGCTTTCAATATTAGGTTAAAATTATCTTGTGTTTTCAATTTTTCACACATCTGTGTTACCCCCATTGCCCATCATATGGAATGATTCCTGGCAAATAACTCAACAAAAATTAACTAACTCCTTTCACCCCCATTTAACTAAAGAATTGCTTTCCCTCCAACAAGATTTGCATAAGAAACATCATATTAGCAACCTGAAATATTCTGCCACTATTGCATCTATTCTTGGTGATTTAAAACCTTCTCAGTGGCTCCCACATCTTAATATTCATGACTGGATTCAATCAATAATTATTATAGGTATTATTATTCTTTTAATTTGTGTGTGCTGCAAGGTAAAAACTCTCAAACGTAAAGATGATATCCCCTTTACTTTCATTAATTTAAAAAATAAGAAAGAGGGAGATGTGGTGTGTCAAGTAGATTCTCCGAGGCTGGATGGAGTTCATGGAACACCTTGAACATTGACGGCTGAAAACGGCTGGCGCCATCCTGTCCCGAGGCTTGTCATGACATCTTTTACCCCTTGATCTCTGTTTAAAGAACAAACTTGTGCACATAGGCATCCTGTTCTTTATAAACATGTTATAATCAATGTTCTGAAAAACAATGCACAGTGTATTCACAATTGAACCATAAAAGATTAAAGAGTAATCTGGAGATTATTTTAGATATAGATCAGTAAATCATATGGAATGAGATAAAAAGAAACTCAGCAAAGAAGAAAGGACACTTGCTTTAGCATTCAAAGAGAGTCTGTTTTCTTTCCATGCACCTTTGTGTTGCAGGAAAAGACAGAATCCCACTCGTGGATTTCCACAATTACAAACATCCTGAAGATACCCTCTGATACTGGTCACCAGAAGGCATTTTCTACGTGTTCATCTCAACTCATTGTGGTGTCCCTCTTCTGTAGAACTGCCAGCTTGAACTAACTATGGCCCAAATCTAACCAGTCATCTGAAAGCAAGAAACTAGTTTCATTTCCCTAGACTATCATTACCCCTGTGTTAAATCCCTTCATCTACAGGCTGAGGAACAATGAAGTGAAAGGGGCAGTGAAGAGGGCAATGAATCAAAAAGTATTGAAGAAGCTAAATGTATTTTGAGTGCTGTTTAGAGCGTTTCTACACAAAGGAGGAACAGATAAACACAATAACAAAAGCTTGGGATGAAGGAGTGGGAGATTTGCTCTAATTCTGCTGGTATCACTTACTATGATGGGTGTATCTCAGTTGTTTAGCAAGAATACAGATGGTAATCTTAAAATGGGATCATTAGGAGAAAATTTTCGAGGGGACTATTTTACAAATTGTGGGCAGGTTAAGACAATTGCCACACAGCTCTCAAAACGAAATTCCATTTTCTTTGTCTGAAAGGGTAGGGAGAAAGAGTATTGATGGAAATTGGTGTACTCAATGGTTGTAAGGAAAAGCCACCCTACAGGAGCTCTTTCCTTTCATAGAGAAAAGTAGCCTCTCCAGCTCTGCTCTGATCCTTTCAAATGTGCTGCACATGGCCAAGCCAAGTCAGAGAGGGCAAGGACACCTGTTGAGGTAGAACAAAAGGGTCGGCCTTCTGGAGCCCAGAGCAGGATGGAGAAACATAAAGTTATTAGGAGTAAATAAAAATATCCACCGCAAACTACTATATATTCCACAACGAATACGATTTTAAATGGTAAATCATGCAATGCATTTTACATAATTTAAAAAAATGTATCCAAATATGGAGACATGGAATTGCTTAGAATTCATTTGGTAAATTCTTTACATGGGCTGCAAGCTCAAATTCAGTTATTTAATAAAGTATCCTAGTATTAAATTTTGATGATATGATTCTGGATCTTTTTGAATAGTTGCTAGCCTTTCTGTCTATTACTTCTCAGAAATAAAATAACAAAGGTGTGTTTAACAACATAGCAAAGGGAAAGTGTAATTATAGTAATAGCCATCATGATTTATTGAGGTTCTTTCATTACCACATGCCCTTATAACAACCCAAGAGATAGTTCCTACTATATTTTACAGGATGAAAAACTAGGACCATATCATTTAAATAATTTGACAAGGCAAAGAGTTATTTAGAGTAGCTATTATTTGATATCAGTACCTCCTGAAGTTGAAATCCAATATGTTAATGTCTTAAAATATCTATCCATATTTTCATCACAGTGAAGTTATACCTTCCATGGGAATTTAGCCATGAGAAAACAGCAGAGAAAAACAAAATGAGACCAAATCAAGTTGAATTTTGAAAAATCCCTTGTATTTCCCGTAATATAAGCATATGTTGCTTTGAATATGCAACCTGTATATAATTGTATCTTTTCCTCTCAGTCCTCGTTGTGCTGTTTCTTTTAATCTACAGCTTCTACTTCAAGCAATGCCTACCTGCCATCATTCTTTGCCAAATTTCAGGAAAAGGTAAAAGCTATATTGAATTTGTAACTTGCAATGACGTTTTTTGTTTAGGTGTATTCCCTGAGTTATGTATTCATTGTGTGTTACAGGAATTCCAGTTAGGAATTCTTTGGTTTCCTTTAAATCTCTTTCTCTCCTTCAATAGCCTTTTTATTTTTTAAGTCTAACTTGTATTTTTTTTTCAGTTTTTTTCTGAAGATTTATTGGCTACCACACAGCAAGATAAAAATTACATTTCCTCCAAAACAGATGCTCAAAATGAGCCCTGGGGAAACTGCAGGAATGTTCATTTACAAACTCTCAAAGACAGCCCAGGCATATCCAGATTCCTGCGATCAAAGGTCCTTGTCCACCCTGAACTGTTTCCTGGCTAATCACTGAGGTCTGGGCAGATGCTGATGGACACAGTCCCTACGTGGCTGCTGCTCATTCTTCTTGAAGCTTTCTCCACCCACCTACAAAATGCTTCAAGAGCCTTTGTTTGCAAACCCTGACTTTCATGTCCAGACTGTCCCCAAAGGGAACATTCTTCCTTTCTCATTTCCTACCTGATTCAAGACACAGCTGTGCCTTCAATGCAATGTTACAGCTGAGCAAAGCTAAAATATTTTCTGAACCAATAAAGATGGTTTCATGCTCTATGGTCAGAGGTATCCCCTTGGATGGAAAGCATTTCAAAAAGACTTAAGACCACTTGTGTCTCTCCCTTTGGGCCACAAACTCTTAGTAATTCCAAAGACAAAGCTCCTCACACAAGGAGAGCAGAGAGTGAGGGGGCCTCAGAAGCCAGGCTGACTGCCTCTTACTTAGCTTGGCACTGAGTGAGCCAGCTAGGCACCAAAAGCCTGACATGGAATTGGCAGCAGCTCAAGCAGGACATTCGTCCCCAAGGAGACCGAGCACCATTCAGGAGCCAATACATGGCTCTCCTAAGGACAATGAAGTCCAGATGATGAAGTGGTAAACACCACAGTGGCCTCATGCTGGGAAACCACTGAGCACTGGACTCAGGCCAAACACAGCACAATTTTGTGTAAGTCTAGAAATGCTAATTGTCCTCAAAAACTGCTCAAATAATGAGAAAATTATATTGGCTCCATGTACTGCCAGCTCTCCCATGTGACGGTCTCCAACAAGGAAAGGTAGAGGTATGGGAGACTAGCTCATAGGATAAGGCAACCTGGGGCAAACTTTTAGAATCGGCCAAAAGTCTGAATGTTGCCACCTCCACCGTACACTTGCTGTGTTACCCTAGAGAGTCTCTTAACCTCTCTGAGCTGCAGCATCCTCACCTGGGATACAGGAACACTACCTCAACCTCCTGGGTGATCTGAAGGCTTACAGATGATGCGAAAACAGAGTCCAGCATGATGCTGGGTACACAGCAGACACTAGGACACAGGTAGCCCCTCCTAAGGGCTAATTAGAGGGACTCAGCAGTGGGAAACAGCTGGGGATGGGAGGGATAAGGAGTGCAAGGCTGTGAGCACCGAAGGGCACAAGAGACCCACTGGTCTCGTTCATCATTACTCACAAGGGCCAGAGACCTGGATGAAGACTCATTAGGAAAATAAATCTGGCCAGACATAAAGCCCTCCTAAGAGTAGATTTTTCCAAATTGCTCCTAATAGCTAACTTGGCAACTGCAGACATTTTTCTGGCATGATCCTATAGACCACACTTCCGATTCTCTGGAGTTAATATTTGGTCCCGGTTCTGCTCAAAGAGTTCTAACATTTTCTGCATATCGTGGTCAGCCTCAATCACCATAACAGGGGCTGCCACGGGGAAAAGGCTTCCTTGGATGAGCCATTCCTCATAGAGCTGGTGAACAGCATCCAGGTACTCCAGTGGAATGACCCTCTCCTCTTCCCTGCATCGCATCTTTAACCTCTGGTAACAGGTCTCAGGCGTGGTCCGGAGATAAACTATCAGATCCACAGACACGTCAATGTTCCTCACGATCCAGTCAAACCATTCTGACAAAACCACATAGTCCACTTCCAGCATCTTCCCACTTCTATACAGGTTTTCTACAAAAACGTATCTTGCGCTGTGAATCGACCTCTCCATCAACCGTACAGGCGATGTCTGAGGCCTAGTGTGCTGGTCCAGCATGGTGAGCTGCACGTATGTCTGCAGCGTGAGACCCCACCGACAGGCGTCACGGTACATCAGGCCCAGAGGATTATGGCCACGGACATTTCTCCACTTGGGCACAGGCTCTGTCAACACCTCAATATCTGTTGCATTGGAGAAGAACTCTAGGCACGTCGTCTTCCCACTGGCAATATTTCCCTCAACACAGATCGCTGATTTTTTCTCTTTTTCATTTTTTCTATCTTGATCCGGAGGCCAGGCCCGGCGCGGCGTCCCCCGCGGCCCGGAGCCCGGGACAGAGCTCGCAGGGCTCCCGCGCTCCAGCCCCGCGCGGTGCAGCGCCCGGGCCGCCCAGCCCCGCAGCGGCCGCAGCAGCATGCCCGGGCGGGCGCAGCCGGCGGGCCCGGCATTTCCTGCCTCCTAACTTGTATATTTTTGAATTAAGGCTAATAAGTTCAGTTATCATCTGGTAAGAATTTATTGAAATGGCTTCCTACTAGCTGTATGTGTCTCGTGAGTAGATTGAAAGGTTATAAAATCAATTTAATAATGGATGTGTATCCTTAATGATTTAGCAAGGTACAATATGAGGACAATAGAATGGAATGGAAGTTAATATACGAAAAGACCTTATGAGAGTGCTTGACACATTGGAAACATGATCTTTGTGTTTGATATTATTCTCAGAATAATAGAAATTATAGAAATGCACTGCATACATTAAAGAGTTATTTAAGCATATATTATTTACTGATTGGAGTTTAAAATTAATTTCTTCTTGTAGATGCAAGCAAACATATTCATAAGTCATCCACCTATTCCATATTCAGCATGATTTAAACTTCAAGGCTTCCTACAGGAAGTTGATAACATAATTACTATGATTTAAATAATTTTGTTAAAATTGATGTAAGTCACAGTGCTGTGGATTTTCATGGACTGAATTTTAAAGTTACATAAAATTACTTACAATAGGAGTTTACTGTGAAATAAATCCACAGACTTGATTTTATACAATCATGGATTTGAAATCATAATTGCACACTCTGTAACAATAGGACACTAATTAATTTCTTATCCTCCATTAATCATCAATTCTGCACGTTTGCTGTGAAATCACATGAGGTCATTTTATGCTCTTCCAGGTCAACATATTCCTACAGGAAGGGGCCGTGATCGTAAGGGGGGTGCTTAGCTTTTGGACTCCTCATTTTATTAGTTCTAGTGGAAGATAGAGGCAGTTTCCAATGAAAAAGATATGATAATTGGGGATTTATTTTACCAGACTCCCTTATAGCTTGTCTGTGGACACTTAACCTAAGCTCAACTAAACAGATTTTAACTGAAATAACAATGCAAAGAAATGGGGGTAGTGGAGATTCCCGTGGAGCTGGTGTTTCCTACTGTCCAGGAACAACAGAGAGCAGTGGCAGTGCTGCTGCCCAGGGTCCCAGGCTGGAAGTGCTTCATAAAATGTGGCATCAGGGTTCAGTTGTGGCCACAGCAGTGTTTTCATGCAATTGACTCTGCTGCATTGTCTTATATTTTCACTGTAGTAATGAATGGTGTAAGTCTCTCATATTCTTTCCCATTTTCTTTCTGTGCATGCTTTGACACCATTTGTATGAGTTAGGCTTCTCTAGGGACACAGAATAGTCAGGATACATATATATTACATATATAATATCATAAGATTTTTATAAGAATTGTCTCACAAGACTGTGGGAATGGACAAGGATAAGTCCATATTCTCCAGTGCAGGTAGCAAGCTCGGAACTCCCATGAATGTGTTTGATGAATTCCCCAGGAGAAGCTGTCTGGCAGAGGTAGAGATCGAAATTCTCTCTTTTGATGGCCGAAATTATCAAGTCTTCCTTTAAAGTCATCACCTGATTGGAGGAAATGTCTCTCAATGTTTAACACAATCTCAGTTGGTTGTAGATGTAATCAGCCATTGATGCAATCAACTTAATGATGATTTAAATCTATGAAATGTCTTCACAGTAACAATCAGGCCAGTTCTTCCTTGACCAAAGAACTGAACACCATCACCTGGCCATGTTGATGCATGAACTTAAACATCACACCTTTCAATATTTTCCACTCTGTAAATCAATAAGAGTTAGCTATGATTTGGGCAATGAAGAATCCTGATAGAAAAAAGTCAAACAAATCAGAAATCATGCAATGCTATTTGACTAGATTTATTTGTAAGTTCAATCAAAATGGCTCTTGTGGTAGCCATAGGGAAAGAAAACCCAGAATCTAAAGGCAAAAAAATGTGTGTGTGTTTATCTATACATACTTATTTGTCATATTAATCTTATTTAATAATAAATTAGACATGAATAACTTCTGTGTGTTTTTGAGGGGGTCTGGAGAGGGTGAAAAAAGAAATTTATAAATTACCTTTGGGTGTGGTCTTAAAGTTCATAAATTTTTGTTTTCATATTAAAGTTGTTTTCTTTATATACAACCGTGGGCAAATTTGTGGAGAAATGGTTGATAGAAAAAGGATGAAGATTTGCTCAACTAATTCAAAATATTGCTGTGAACAAAACCATGTATGAACAAAGCAAAATCAGACATATTTAGAAGACCAACTAATGTGAGTATCCAAAAACCTACTTCTTATTTTTTCATTAACTATCTTGGTGACCTTAGTGAAGTTACAATCTATTTGAGACTCACTTTAAACATCTTTAAATGAGAAGTATCTAAAATTATAAGAAACAAATTTAATAATAATAAGGTATGGATTATAATGGCAAAGGAGTTGGGAGTGTACATGGGTAAATTTGCAAATGGGATTTAGGTTTAAGCTGTGTTTTGAAGTGGATCAGGGTGAGTCCTTGCAAGATGCACGCTTAGGCAGAAAGAGAACTGAGACTTTGTGGGAGAAGAAAGAGCTTGACTGCAAAGCAAAGCCTGAGGAGGTAAGTAGACAAAGCCTCAAATCTGTCTCCCCAAGCTAGGGAGGCGACTTTATTAGATTAGAAAACAGGAGGTAGAATCAGGACATTGACACGTGGTAATTGGCTAGTAAGCATTTTTATTAAGGATTGCAAGTTGACTATAGCCATTGACTATGTCTATATTCAAATTAGGGATTGCAAGTTGGTTATTATCATTGGGTGATGATGAGTGGGCTTGTAGTCAGACATTAGACTGCATACTCTCTCTCAGGTCCGTTACTTTCCTTTCTGTTGTTCCTGCCCACTTTGATTCTGCTCCTATGGTAGGAAATGTTCAGTTAGTGCATGCTTCATTAGGTTTGGATAATTCTGTAGGGAAAGAAGAAAACAGGAACTTGTCGTGGAGTTCGTCGATTTCTTCATCAATAATGGGTAGTTTTAACAAGTTAGTAAGGGACAGGCTGTTCTAGTAGACTAGTGCCTGGCGTTTTCTCTCCTTTTCAGTTTGGCAAAGGGAACACAGACAGTGAAGCGAAATAAGAATGTGAAGAAAGCCATTAGTTTGCATGCCAAGTGACATTTAAAATATATATATTTATCTTTACAGATTGAGCTTTTACATTTTCCATAAAATCATGGGCTTTTATTTCTAGCCTATTTATATTCAGGGTATTCTATTTCTCTTAAACATTTTCCAATAAAAGACATATGAACACTGTTAGGCAATTCCGATGCCAGCTTCGCTAGGTTATGGGGTTCTGTTGTTTGGTCAAACACTCTTTTGCTTGCTACTGTGAGAGTATTTTATAGATAGAATTTCCATATATAATCAGTAGTTTGCACTTAAAAGCAGCAAAGGAAAACTGCAAAATTCTGATTAAAGAATTCAAAGATCTAACTAAATGGAGGCATAGTATATGTTCATCGATAGGAAGACTTAATATTTCTAAAATGCTGAGTCTACCCTAATTGAACTATAGATTCGAATGTAATTTCAATGCAATTGCCATCAAGAACCAGGCAAGTTACTTTGTGAATATCAACAAACTCCTTCTGAAGTTGTATGGAAAAGTGAAGGAATTAGCAAACATAATATTGAAGAAAAAATAAATCTGGAAGATTTGCACTATCTATTGTTTATTATAAAGCACCAGTAATCAAAGCAGTGTGGTAGAGAAAGCAAAGATAGACAGATAAATGTAAGAGAGAAGAGAGATCCCAGAAGTAGATGAACCTAATGATAGTTAACTGATCTTTGATAAGGAATAAAAGACATGTTTACACTGTAGACAACTGTTCATCCTTCAGTGCCTGGCTTGCTTCACTCAACATAAGGTCTTCAAGATTCATCCACGTTATTCCATGTGTTAGCACTTTGTTCCTTCTTACAGCTGAGTAATATTCCATTATATATATGTACCACATTTTGAAATGTTGGTATGTATTGTGAAAATTTCGATTTTTACCCACAATAAAAAATATGTATATATATATATATATATAAGACATTGTTTATTTAGAAAGGATAGTCTTTTCACAAATGGTACTGGAACATTGGAGAGCCAGATGTATAAAAGGAAACTGAACATTGACCTTACAACCTTTTACTAAAATTAACTGCAAATGGACCATCAATCTAATGTGAGAAACAAATCTCTAAATCTTCTAGGAGATATTATAGGCAAAATCTATGTGACCTTCAGTTTGACAATGAGCTTTTGCTAAAACCACAAGCACAACTCATGAAAGAAAAATTGCTAAGTTGAGCTTCATTAAAATTTAAAAACTTCTGCTCTTTCATAAACATTTTTAAAGAATGAAAGCAAATGCCACAGAAAAGGACAAAATATTTGCAAAACACATAATCACTATAGGAGAAACAAAAAAGCCTAAAATATACAAAGAAGCCTAAAACTCAGCAATAAGAAAACTGAAAATCAAATTAAATCTGTGCAATCTGTACAGAGACTTTACCAAAAAGGTATACAGAATAAATGTGTATATAAGTAGATGCTCAACATCATATGCTATTAGGGAATTGCAAATCCACTCAATTGGGAAAGAATAGTCTCTTCAACAAATGGTGCTTGGCAAACTGGATCTCCATTTTTAAAAAAATAAATAAAAGAAAGAAAGAGGATCCCTAATGTCACAGCTTATACTAAATCAACACCAAAAGGATCAAAGATGTTAAATATAAGTGATATAACCATCAAATTCCCAGTAGAAAACATAGGGGAGCATATTCAGGACCTCATGTGGGTGGTTTGTTAGATTTTACACCTAAATTGCAAAAATCAAAAATCACAAAAATCAAAAGAAAAAATAGCTAAATGGGACCTCATTCAAATAAAAAACTTTTGTTCCTCAAAGGACTTTATAATGAAAGGAAAATGAAAATCTACACAAAAGAAGAAAATATTTGTATACCACATATGAGATAAAATATCAATATCATGAATATTTAATGAAATCCATCAACTTACAACAAAAGATAAACAACCAAAGTTTTGAAAATGGGCAAAAGACTTGAAAAGACATCACTCTAAAGGAGATATATAAATGACTAAAAAGTGCATGAAAAGTTGCTCAGCATAATTAGCCATCAAGGAAATGCCAGTCAAAATTACAATGAGATATCATTTCACACTCATTAAAATGGCTGCTATTTAAAAATGGAAAATAGCAAGTATAGAGAAGATGTGGAGAAATGGAACACTCATTCATTGCTGGTATGAATGTAAAATGGTTTGGTAAAAGGTTTCAGTTTCTGTGGAAGACAGGTTGGCATTTCCTCAGATTGCTAAATATAAAACTGCCATATGACCTGGCAATCCCACTTCTAGATATATACCTAAAAAATTGAAATCAGGGAATTGAATAGATATTTGCACACAAATATTCATTGTGGCGTTATTCACAATTGCCAAAAGATGAAGCAGCTCAAGTGTCTATCAGTTGATGAATGGTTGAACATAATGTGGTATATATTGACAATGGAATATTATTTAGCTGTAAAAGGAATATGTCCTGATACATGCAAACACATGGAAGAACCTTGAAGACATTATGTTGAGTGAAATAAGCCAGACACAAAAGGACAAATATTGTAATGATCTCACTAATATGAACTAATTAGACTAAGCAAACTCACAGTACTAGATTCCAGCATATAGGTTACTAAGGGAAGGTGAGGATAGGGAATGGAAAATTAAAGCTTAAATATACAGTGTTCTTATTTGGGATGACAGAAATGTTTCAGTAATGGATGATAGTGATGGTGGCATAACAATGTGAAAGCAATTAACAGAACTGAAATATATCTTTGAATATGATTAAAAGGGGAAATGTTAGATTGTATATATGGTACAGAATGAAAATTTTTTAAAAATCCAAGGAACTACCCTACACAAACAATGAGCCCTAAGTTAAACCACAGATTTCAATTAATGGTACATTTTTTTAAAAAATGTGTTGTCATCAATTGTAACAAATATTCCATGCCAATGCAAGGAGTGGTGGTGGGGTGGCATATGCAAACCATGTTTTTATGCATGATTTTTCTGTAAATCCACAACTTCTTGAATAAAGAAAAAGAATGAGTGAAAAAGAGACTATTGTGCCACAGCCAGAACAACAGAGATAGTACATAAAAACCAACAAATATAAATCAGACATTTTCTTGTAAGCAATGCAATCAGAAGACAATGGAAGGACATCTTTAAAGTGATATAAAATACCATCAACACAGAATTATAGCTTTGGTGAAAATAACTTTCAAAAATGAAAGTTATATAGTCAGTACACTCTATCCTGTCACTGACATTTAATGCAGTTCTAAAACTCGGACAGAGTTCATGAAACAGCCATTTGAAGGTTTTGAAAAGTAAACAGAGGCAGGTATATTGAGGAAGAAGACGAAGATTCAAAGTACCACTGAATTGAGTAGATCATTTTTCCCTCGTATACAATCTTCCTCAATATGCTTAATTAATCGTACATTCCTTCTGTCTAAAACAAATATTCCTTCATATGGATTGCCCCTTAGTCCTGACACTGCCAAACTCATATATGCTGGTCACGCTGGCTAAAACTCCAGCCCTGGAACCCCACAATGCCTTTTGCACCAGATTTCAATGAGACTCAAATGACATCCTTGGCTGCTGATCGTTCTTGCAACTTTTGGCAATGCAAACATTGAAAATCATTTGTATCTGACTTTAATGTCATGGGTGATACAAATATCATATATTTTGTTGAAATAAATAAATCTGTTTTTTATTCTATAGTTATGATTGTTTAGTTGTTGTTTTATTTATTTATTTCTAAAAGAGCTTTAGATGGCATAAATGTTACATTGAAAATATAGGGGATTAACTTTCATAGCTTATCCAGTATTATCTGGTCCAATAACATATGAACACTACTCATTTACATTTAGATAAGGAACAGTAAACTTATATAACATAAATGTCATAGCATACAGATAGGTAATTAAAAGCTAATGATACTATAGCTATTTTCCTAATGCATAGAGTGCTATGGATAGCAGGAGTAATTCAGCAGTGCTGCCTGTCATGACACAAGCCCAAATGGAATATACTTCTGTACATGTTTCTCAGAATATATTGAGACTACATACGAGAAGTATTGTTGTGCCATCTAGTATGTGCGTGCTCAGATTTGACATCAATCTCCAAAATGTTTTAAAAAATGTTTGTGCTAATTTACATCTCCACCAGCATAATATGGGAACTTTGTTTTACTATCCATTTTTGTGGGTCTGTGGTATTATTACATTGTTTTTAAATTATTGTTTAGCTGATGACTAATAAATGTAAACAACTTTCTCATATATTTACTGACTATTTGGATATTTTCTATGATGTGCCTATCCAAGGTTTTTGCCTATTTTTAATGGACTATGTAACTTTAAATTTTTTAAATTAATTAATTACTTTTTTTTAACAACTTTATTTCAAATTCACAAAAATAAAGAACAGAAAAAGGTAGCTCAACAAGTTATAGAAACATACTTCTAAAAAGTTCTTTTCCAGGCACTTTTATTTCACCTAATTCCAACTGCTAAATCAGTTGTTCCTCTAATGTTCAGAAAGATACAAAGACATACACAGATGAGTAAAATGACATAGCCCAGGTCTCCTTATTAATGAAAAAAATGAAGAAGAGGAAAAAAATGATTAATCATATTCATATCTCACAAAACCAAGCCCCATATTCTTTTTTTTCCCTTTAGAATTAATATAATCCCAACATTGCTTTTGCTACAAAAACATTTGTTGTTGTCAACTTTAGTCCATAAATTACGTTAGTTATATTTTTTCCATGTATGGGAAATCCTATGGGCTATATATCTTTATTTTTCCCCAGGGGTTGGCAACTTTAGCTCATGTGTCAAATAAGGTATTCCATCTGTTAAAACAAAGTTTTACTGGAATAGAGCCATTCTCATTTGTTTACATATTATCTGTGACTGCTTTCAGGCTGCAAAAGCGGAGTTGAGTAGTTTTTTGTTAAAGACTGTATGGCTGTCAGTGGCTAAAATATTTACTAACTGGCCCTTTAAAGAAACGTTTGATGACCTTTGTTTTTATTAATATATAGGTGCTCTGGGTCAGTTCTGGATATGAGTCCTCTGCAAAAACATGCATTGCAGATGTATTTTATTACTATGTGGCTCGCCATTCTTATGTTCTTAGTGGTGTTTTTGGTGAGTAGCCTTTTAAATTATAATGAATTGTAAATCATTAATTTTTATTTATGATTAATGGTTTTGTCCTGTATTTAAAGAAAATCTTTGTCTGCTAAAATTAGTGAATATATTGTCCTGTATTACCTAAATAAGTAGTTTCTCTTTAGCTATACCTTTCTGTCTAGGATCAACTTTGTTTATTTTGCTCTAAGGTTTTAAGTAGGATTCAAATTTATTTTTCTCCATATACATATAAAATTAATTTATTGAAAAAATATTTTCTTTGCTAGATTTTATACTAATTTGTTGTGGACAACAAGATTTTGTATGTGAGAACCTTTTATTATAATCTCTCTTCAGTCTGTCTGATCTATTTGTCTCAGTTTTTGCCACCTCCTCATTGCATTAATTATTTGAGATTTAGAGTATGTCTTAGTTTCTCATAGTATAAATGCCCAGGTTTTATCCTTCTTCTAAAATATATTATTGTTTCTCTTGGCTTCTTGCTTTAAAAATTGTTATATAATTTATCTTTTACAATATAAGAAAATATGATACATTTTGATTGAGTTTACTTTGACTCTACAAATAAATTTGGTGAAAATTGTTATTTTCATAATATTTTATCCAAACCATAAATATCATATATTCCTTCACTAAATTCTTTGTAGAGGATTTTCCATTTTATAATATTTTATCTTAATATTTTATTGTTAAAATATTTTCTATAGTCGTTTTTGTTAACTTACTAATTTTTTTCTTATGAAACAAATTTTTGTTGTTTTTTTTTGTACATTTAGTTTAATTTAATTCAATTTAATTTTTTGCCTAATGCAAATCACCAAATATTTTCTTTTTAAGTTTTATATTTTTAGGTTAATTAAGTTTAGGTTAATGAACATTTTGCATTGTTTTCATACAGAGTGAAAATGTGTATTAAATTGACTTTTGCATATAAATATTCAATTGTTACAATACCATTTGTTGATGTGGATTATGTCTGATTCACCTCTTTTTAACTCTGAAGAGAATCAGTTTCTATTTCTGGACTCTCTATTGTAGTCCACTGTTCTTTTGGTTGAACTTGGCATCAGTAACATGCTACCTTTATTTCTTTTATTATTTTATTTTTTTTTTTATTATGGGTAAAAATCAAAATTCTCACAATACATACAAACATTTGTAAAATGATATATAAATATATATGCATATATGTGTATTTGCTTACAAAAATGTTATATATATATATATATATATACACACATATATTTTAAGAGGTGCTTAGATTACCTAAAATATTACACGGAACCCACTGGGATTCCCATGTTGCCCACCTCCCACACCTCCCACCACATTACCTTTATTTCTTAACCTTTATAGTAACTCTTGATATAAGGTAAAGTTATTACGCCAAATTTGTTATTCTTTTTCAAAGTTGTTTTAGCTATTTTAGATTCTTTGAATTTCCATATGAATTTGAAAATCAGCTTGCAATTCCTGCAGAAAACCAGCTGGAATTTGGACTAGAATTATATTGCATCTACAATTTTCAACAAAATGATGTATCAATTTTGAGTGTTCTGACTAATAAGGATGGTTAATTTCTACTTTTATTTAAATATTTTTCAATTTCTCTAAGCAATATTTGGTAAATTTCAACATACAGATTTGTCACATCTTTTATGAGATTTCTTGGTTAATATTTCAAAAATTTGATGATATGTAAATAGTATTTTTAAATTTAAATGTTCAATTGTTTATTGTTAGTATATGAAATAAAATTGATTTTTGTATATTGATCTGATGTCCTGTAACCTTGATAAGTTAGCGTCTTAATTCTAGTAGCATTTTATATATTCCATTGGATTTTTACATAGATGATCATTTAGTTTGCAAATAAAGAATATTATTTCTTCTTTTCTGGATGCCTTTTACTTGTTTTTCTTGCCTGATGTATTGACTAGAACCTATATTCAATGTTGAATACAAGTGGTTGGAACAGACATCCTTATTTTCTTCCTGATCTTATGAGGGTATGATTTAATCTTTTACCATTAAAGATGACATTAGCTATAGATTTTCCATAGATGCCTTTTATCTAGTTGAGGAAAATAGCTGCTGAGAGTTTTTATAAAGAAATGCTTTTTCTGCATGTATTGAGATGATTATTTGACTTTTTTAGATTGTTAATGTGGTAAATTGCATTGATTTTTAAAAAAATGTTAAATCAGCTTTACATTCCTTCTTGGTCATTTGTTGGATTGAGTTCATTAAAATTTTGTTTAGAAATTTTGCATCTATGTTCATGGCAGATATTGGCCTATGGTCTGCTTTACTTGTATTGTTTCTGCCTGGTTAATATCAACATTAAACCAGCTGCATAGAATTAGCAAGGAAGTATTCTGTCTTTTAAAAATTTTTGGAAGATTTTATGTAGATTTGGTGTACTTTTTATTTAAATATTTGGTAGAATTCATTAGTGAGCCCAACTGGGCCTAGAATTTTCTTTGTGGGAAAGTTAACTACAATTTCCATTCATTGAAATGATCTGCATGAAATAAACTGGGGCAATCATTACATTCACCTTATTTTTCTTCATGTCTCAGGAATCACTGTCCTTCACCCGTGGTGTCCCATATCTTGAAAGTATGTTAGCTGGTATGTGCGTGTGTGTGTGTGTGTGTGTGTGTGTGTGTGTGAGAGAGAGAGAGAGAGAGAGAGAGAGAGAGAGAAAGTGTGTGTGTGATGTATACACTGGAGAGACAGAGGGAGGGAAGAATAGAGGGGTAGGCATGAGGTAAGAGAAAGAGAGAGAGAGGGAGATAACTCTATGTTTTGCTATTGTCAATCTAGGCTGAGGTAAACCTGGTTCCTGTTACTTCACCTTGGATAGAATTCAATATCTCTTAGTCTTGTTTATATATTTATATATATTTATATATGTATTGTTTTAATATTTATATATTATTTACATATATTGGGGAAACTGCCTGAGTAGCAGGAAGGCTAGCATTTCCTTTAGGAAATTCTAGTATTTTTGTAATTATTGGTTTAACTTGGGTCTTCCACAGGCATGATCAATATCATAAATTCATTGTTTCTCATTGCAACACAGTTAATGATGGCAATTTAATCTAAATTTCATATTGGTAAAACTGATCTATAATTGATGTAGATTTTTGCAATGACATGAAAATGTTCAAGAAGAAATTTCTAAATTTCTATAGCTTTTTGATATGTAGTCTCATTCTTTGAATGGAAAATTCAGCCAAAGATGGAACTTTATTTCTTCGAATAGCTGTTCTTTGTTCTCAACATTTTCTATTCTGTACTCCAAAATCTTCTTTGATTCTATGACTTAAATGACTTGGGTGTTCGTCCACTATACATAGACCAGGAGCTGAAATTACATATTTCCTTTCCAGAAACCCATAGCCCTACATATATATATATATCATTCATTATTTTGAAAAAAAAATCAAAAGTATCATTATCTCCATGTTTGAGTGCAAAGTTTTCAGATTTTTCTTTATTAATCACTATATTAATTGTCAATCTTCTTTTTGGGCAATAAAGCTAGACTGAATACCTCCAAATTGGCTCCACACTGCCACATTCTCATAATGGGGAAGGAAGCTTCCTTCATACTTCAGTAACAATTTACTTTTTTCCAAACAGCTGAGGCAAATTTTGGATTCCTCTATGACTACAAGGAAGAAATTTAATATAAAACTTACATCTTTTATAAAGCATCATATTATGATTCTAGATTTAGAGGTGTTTGGGCTCTGTTCTGGTCTTGTTCTTAAAAATTATTTTCGACCAAAGGATTGCAACTTAATTTCATATTTCATGTACAAACTCTTTTTAACTTTTTCTTACAGTTTATTCTTAGTATTCCTTGTGCTACAGTAACTACTACTGTTGCAGTTTTAATTGTAGCTTATATTTTCATCATATATGTGAGATGTAATAATAAAGTTGATCTATATATTTCTCTGTGTATATATCTATATCTATATCTATATCTGCAGTATCTACAAACTGCAGGCCTTGCTGTGGCCTTGCCCGCGTAACATAACCCCCTCCCCCATTCCCCTTTTCCCTCTCTCCCTCTTCCTTGTTCCTTCTCACCAATCTGAGCTCTCGCCCCAGTTATTGCCTTTTTTGGACAACCTTGCTTCGCCCCTTGCCGCCCCCAAATTCTGCCCCTTCTCCCTAGCAACCCCTGACCCTAACCACTGCCCAATGATAAGCCTCCACCATCGGCTGAGGGACTGCCCCCAGCCTAAAGAGTATATATGCACTGTACTTCCTCAATAAAGGTTCTCTTTTTGCTTCTTCCCCCGCACTCAGAGGTCTCGAGTCTTTCTTTCACGCGCAGTCCTTACCAGATACCCCCCACACCTGAGCCGTGGAGACCAGGGAGCCCCCAACCCGACGCCGCTCCCTGAGAACCTCCTCACCCTCGCCGTTCCCGGAGTGCGCACCGGACGGCCCATAACTAGCCAGTGTCACCCCCCGGGCTGCAGCAGGGCTGATCACCCTCAGGCCCGGGAACAAAGCGGCATATATCTATATCTATATCTATATCTATCCATCTATCTATCTATCTATCTATCTATCTATCTATCTATCTATCTATC
>JAKSZT010054485.1:600537-672734 GCA_026826555.1 Tolypeutes matacus | reverse complement strand
ATCTATCTATCTATCTATCTATCTATCTATCTATCTATCTATCTATCTATCTAGTTATTTAATCCACACTGCAATTCTTGGAGATAAGTAATATTGTTATCTCTAGTTTACAGATGAGGAACATATGTAGTTCAAAAATGAAAAGAAAATTAGTGATAGTGAAAAGCATAACTTAAAAGTATATGTTTGTTGACCTATTTGGGGGAAGGTTGTAAGTGCTGCTAGAATTTAGTGTAAAAGCATTCACATATTGATAGATTTAAGTAAAAATTGAAAATGACAACACTTTGAGACAATGTCGATACTTTATTCAAAAATACTCAAGCGACTGTAAATCAGTATAGTAGCTGTGTTATGTAATTGTAATGAAGTTGGTCACTATTATAAGATATTTTGTAAAATATGTGTTTTCAATATACCAATAAATTAAAAGATAATAAGTAGATATAATAAAATAAATATATTACCATCTATGTAGCAATTACGGGGAAATTAGATGTCTGAGTGATTTTAAAAAGTAATTTGACAATTTGAAAGGATTAAAAAAAAACATTCTCATTTCCTTTGCCCCATTATTATTGAATTAATAGTTGTATCACTTTTCATTTTTATTCCTAATCATTTTAGATCAAGGGCTTCTTTTAGAATTCTATATAAATCATGAAAACTATCCATCATATATTTTCACAAAATTTTACTTGTGGGATTTCATAAAACCTCAGAAGCTAATTTAAAGATTCCAGACCAAGAACATTTACTATATATAAAGTATGTTATCTGTTTTATGCCATTTATTAATCTCTTTCAGCATCCAAGAAAAAGCAAGGTAGATTAAATTGAAATGTAAAGTAATTACAGGATTCATGGCATGACTGACACATGGAAAGCCCAAAGTTTAAAGTCTTTTGGACATACACCTATCAACTCTAGTACTAACTATATGTTCACATAGAAAGGGTAGAAGGCCATGTGTAGGGAAACAAAAACTGAGTCCACTCTGTCACACTGGGGAGCATAAATTCCAAATTAGGGCCAACTGGCAGGATGCCAAACTCTTGAGTTTTTGGCCCTGCCCATAATGTCTGGAGTTCTCCAGAGCCCTCAATAGGCCCACTATTTGAGGCAATATTTACTGTGGCAGTCAATGAGATCTTACTAAGACATACATAATCATAACATCTGGGATGACCTCCAGACTCAGTTTGAAATTTCTTAGCCATTTGAACTCATTTGTCTTGACCCTTTCCCCATCTTGGTCAATGTCTTTTTCCAGTTGCAGTGCTAGGTGGTACTTGGTAGTGGTCCCTTGGTGCCATGGAGGCTCATCCCCAGGAGTTAGGTCCCACAATGTGGTGAAGGTAAAGCATTTATATGCTGAGTTTGGTATACAGAGAGATCATATTTGAGCACAAGTAGATTCTCAGGCAGTAACTCTTAGGAAACCTATAATACTAGGCTAAGTTGCAATTTCAAAAGAAAAGTTTCATAAGTACAGTCATCAATACCAAGAGCCTGTCAATCATCCATCCTCCTTCCTTAGTCACTGCCCCTGAAGTCAAGGGTTTCTTGCTGTGCCATTAGATCTTGTGGCAGAATGCCCCAGAATGGGAATTGGATATTTTTCTGGTTATTGTGTGGCTCTCCACCCACGATGACAATGCCCTGTGAAAACGAAATAGTTCATATCCCTTATAAGTATGCCCCGGGTGAAACTCCTCCCTAATCTCAATGGAGTTGCAACACTTACTCTCCAGTTGACTCACCCAGGAAAACTAACAAGGATATGATGATGGACAACAATCATCCCAAGGAACTGAGAGAGTCTACAACTGCAAGCAATTAGTCTGATCCATCTGCTGCATGGGATCTAAGCCCCTCTCAATTAGAGGGGAAGTGGGCATCGCACCATCCCAGAATCCTCAGGATTGGGGAATGAATGATAGACTACAGTAGACCGACTATTATTCTACTACAGACTTATTGTTATTTTGACAATGGAAGAACTCTTATCATTGATGTGAAGACAGTGGCCACCAGAAGTTCTGAGGCAAGGGAGAGGGAAAAACAGGTGTAATATGGGGGTATTTTTGGGACATTGGAATTAACCTGAATGACATTGCATTGACAGATACAGGTCATTATATGTGTTATCATAACTTAGAAAATTGTGTTGGAGAGAGTTTAAACTATAATGTAAAGTAAAATCCATACTCCGTGGCAATGCTTCAATATGTATTCATCAATTGTAACAAATGTACCACACTAAAGAAGGTTGTATGTAGGAATGGGTGGGAAGGGCAGGGAGTGAGGCATATGAGAAATCCCTACATTTTTATTGTAACATATATGTAATCTAAGTATCTTAAATTTTTTTTTTTAAAAGACACTGCAGAAATGCCTGAGAAGTGGTAGTGTGCCTCATATATATCCGCAGCATTTTGGAATCTCCATTAAATAAGTTTATCAACTAGTCAAACAAGAAATGGGTTAGGTATATTACATATTTATGATGAATAAGTAATTTATGTTGAATAAATACACAGATTTCTTAAGGCAAGATTTTCAAAACAATGCAATGAAGTGTGAGGAATACCTTTTCAGATGAAACTTTAGAATTAATGCTGACTTAGATTTTGAGGGGGGAAATTGTTATTTTGTTTGGAAGCAATGTGAAGACCTAATTCACAGGTCCTCAAACTTTTACCTAGGGACTGACTTCATTAGAATCAGTTTGGAAACTTAAAAACAAATGAATCCTTCCCCACACTCATCGTACTCATAGACATTTTTCAAGAGTCATATTAAATAAGAATGAGGTGTGACCCAGGAACCAGTATTAAAAGCAAAGCAAAATAAAACCTCCCCAGGTGATTATATTGTATGGGAAAATTTGGCAAACACTGGCATAATTGATCTCCAGGGTTGTTTTCATTTTTCAAAAAGACCACACATTTATATATTTTTTTCTAACTTGTTTTTCTGGTTTTAAGAATAACTTTATGGCTTGATCAAGGACTTGCAATTTATGGACATAACATGTAGGAGAAGTTCTCAGTTCTTTCTTTGAATAATATAAAGGTGAAGCTATTTCTCAAGGTTCACCTGAAGGCTTAGTCTAGGATTCTCTTTTGATTCTAATAAATAAGAATGAGGTACATGAGATTTAAAAATAAATTGGTCTTCTTGTTGAGTGTACTCAGAAACTTGAATAAATATAATATATATTGAGAAGCATTTTAGTAAAAATCTACACTTCCCTCAAAGTTCCTTTTAAGAGAAAAATCTGCTTTCTTAATTTTTCAGTGAGTCTTCCTTTGGAATCTGCGGGATCTCAAATAAGGTACCTGATTTTATAAAATCATATTTTTTTCTGAAGACTTTGTCTTAGTTCATCAAAATTTCCCATTTTTTTCTACTAATTCTCTCATATAGTCATTACTAATTGATACTCTTTATTTTCCAGTTTCCACATGTTTCATCTATTTACAAACATAATTTAATTTAATCGTTATAACAGCAATCTTATAGAGGAAATATTCTAAACCATGTTTGGCTAATGAAAAAAACAGAGTCCCATGGAATTTAAACAATTTTTCCAGTATTACTCAGTAAGTTGTAGTGCTTGGATTAAAACTCAGATTTATGTGAATTTAAAAACTATGTTTTAACCAATAAAATACTATGCCTTCATAAAAGAAATAGTAAAAGAGGCTAAATCAGTTTCATGCCTTCTGAATTTATTTGGGTTTTAATTTCATGGAAATTTCAGGTAAAAATGTGTAACTTCAAATATGACATTAAGTATAGGGAGAGGAGAGAATTTTTATTTAATTTAAAGATTAAATATACTAACAAACAACAGAATTATAACATAAAAAAGGTCCTTATTTCCCACTTGGATTTATTTTTTCATATAGCCTTTCAATTATTGATATTTTATCAGCATGCCTTTTTATGTATTTGAAATTAAGCATTCATAGTTATAAAACAGATGAGTTAAATAGCAGAGCATATGCAATATATTTATGTTTTTGCTCTATTTATTTTATTAATGTTTTCTGTTTCATTAACAACATGAACAAGAAAAAATACTTACTGTTGCTAAAGTTCATATTTTACTTCAATCATAGTACTCCTACAAAAACAAAAATAAATCATATATGTAAGATATTAGCCCTTTGACAGTAAAAGGAAAATAACTATTCAGTTTGACTGCTAAATCAGAAACACCTGTGATTGGAAAGTAATAGTGGATGAAGCAAGAGGTAGAAATAGAGTAGTGTATAATTAAAAAGCAAGAGTTTGACTTATCATTTCTGAATCCTTTCTTCAAGACTAGGCTTCATTCTTACTTAAGAAACAGTAATCCCATATTACCTCATTTCTTTACATAGGAGAATATTTAAAGATAATCAAATTCAGTATAATTTTAACTGAAAAGGAATTGCTCTGTTTACCCAACTTTCCATTTCTAAAACAAAAGAACTTTGAACAAGTTGTGTACTTATTTACTAATATCTATTAAGTCTTAAGATATTCTAGTCAATGTGAATATTGATTTTCACACTCAGTTTCATGTAATACTCTCAATGTTTCCATAAAGTGGGTTTGTGAGTAACTCCCATTTAAGAGAAGAGGACTTGGGGATATTGAAAGAGTCAATAGTCACCTTGGGGTCTTTCAGATTGAAAGAGGTAAACTTTGAATTTCAGTCCATCTGATTCCAAGGCTCTTGACACTGGCATAAACTGAATGATAACTGATAACTTGTCACGACTTAAGATGGTCTTTGCTATCCACGTTCCTATATAATACTGAAACAATATATTAAATATATATATGAACAATCACACTGTGGTTGGACATTGATTAGTTCCAAATGCAAAGCTATGCTGTCAGACCCGTTGCAAAAAAAAAAAAAACAAACAAAAAACAAAAAAAACAAAAAACAAAACAAAAAAAAAACCAATTTATATTAGATTATTTTTTTTTCTCTTTGGAAACATCAGGAGCCAAAAAGCAACCAAGGCTTTTCCCAGGCTTTGGAATCATTTTCTCAGCGAGGTCTCTGCTACGAAGAGTTAGTTAAATAAGAATTACTCAGAGTTGACAGAGTTTATTCTGCTGGGATTCAGAACATCTACAGAAATACAGATTCTATTATTCTCACTGCTCTTATTTATCTACATGATTATTGTAGTGGGAAATATCAGCATGATAGTCGTCATTAAATTAGATTTCAGACTTCGCACACGTATGTATTTCTTTCTCAGAAATTTGTCCTAATTAGACCTCTGTTACTCCACAGTCATTGCTCCCAACACTCTGCCTAATTTCTTGTCCAAGAAGAAGAAAATTTCTTACAATGGCTGTGCAGCACAATTTTTTTTCTTCACTTTCTTTGCTGGAACTGAATGCTTCTTTCTGGCCATGATGGCATATGACTGCTTCTCAGCCATCTGCTCACCCTTCCACTATCCTGTATGTATGTCTCAGCAGGCTTGTGTTCATTTGGTGACTGGCTCCTATATCTGTGGGTGCATCAATTCCATGATTCAAACAGGTTTCACCTTCAGTTTGCATTTCTGTGGAGAAAACAGACTTGACTGTTGTTGTCAGTGTGAGGTGCAAAGGAAGATTCAGACAAGTTGATGTAGTTGAAGCAGAGGGCTGTAGCTCGCTCAGGCAGAACAGCACCGAGGTTATTGTGACCCTATTTTTATTCATTCAATATCATAACATCTAAAAATAGCTAGGCTTTATTATTATGGTTTTTAAGCAGTGACTCTTTTCTCATGCAAGCACATTGACCTTCCTACTTGTACTCCCTATTCTTTTAGAAATATAGGGAACTGTTTTCAGTTCCCACTATGTTTCTTTCCCACATTCTAGCTAGACCAGGAACTTCGTTCAGTTCCAGGCATGTGTTCTCACCTCGTGGGTTCATCTGAAGTTCATTTAACTGTCTGTTTCTTCCTTCATTTCCCCCTTATTTTTTAATTGAAATAGCATGATGTGCGCTGTAGCAGACTGCTGGTGCATTAATTGGTTTAGTTGTAGTGATCTTCTGCAGACTAAACAATATAAAAAGCACAATATTAATACAGTTATACATATGAACATAACAGATGCTGACAAACCATGTAACCACTGTTTAGGATGCAATTGTTTTAACCCGTTCATTAACCCTTTTAAAATCTGTTCCCCAGTCATAGCTTTTAATTGTTTTTCAAATGTCTGATGTATCTTCTGTTGCAAGCATAAGATTTCTTCAGTTAAATTATCATGATTTAAAAGATGTTTTTCACCGAGTCCCAAGGAAACTCAGTTGCATTGTAAAGCACAGGTGTAATACAAAAAGATGTTTGATTCCAGTCACATTTCATTTTCATTTGTAATTTCATAGCTTGAATCTGATCTCCTAACAGAATAACAGTTTGTCTTAAGTCTGCTAGTTCTTCATGTATTTCTGAATCTATTTGTCTTTGAGTTTCCCATAACTCTTCTGAATTTGTGGCCATGTTCACACAAAGTCAGCAGTTTGCACACCTTGTTGAAGGGCTATTCCTGCAGCAGTCGCTGTTGCTGTTATGGCTATAATACCCATAATTACAGCTATTAACATTCCTACGAATCTTCTTGCCCTTTTCAACAATCTATTAGATATTGAAGTTAATATCCCCATAACTGGGATGGTTTGCTATTCTTGATTCATCTGTACAGGTAACCATACTCCAATTCTTTCTCTTAAGATGTAAAGACTAGAGGTATTTGGGAAACTAATAAAGCTGATAATACATGTATATAAAGAGCAGTTGTTCATACATTCTATTGCCCCATTACTATTATTCCAAGTAATATTACCCAATATTAAAACATAAGGAAGACGCACACAAGCTCTAACCCATTCCTTATTATTATGACTAAAGTTAAGAATATAATTAGTACTTATATTTGAAATGTGCTCCCGCCAAGAATTAAGAGAGTGAAAAGCCAAGGCTAGTTTCCGCAGATGCGGTTGAGTGGGATGTCCCACCCTGAAAGGATTAGGAGGTGTAAATCCTCCCCCATACCAGATGATGGAATCATTTGCATGTGTACTTTTGCTTTGGTTCTCCTTATGCCATTTAAACAAAAGTAGGGAATTCTACACTAGTTTCTCAGCTTGGTGCGGGAGAGCGCTACCTGTTTCTGAGTTTCCAGACAATCTTTCATGGGAATTCAGACAATAACATCTGTGTGGTGAGTTCATTCCTCTCTGCCTCCTTCCACTGATATCTGCAGCATGCAGTGTCCTTGGAGACATTTACTAATGTTTCTCTGCCAGCAAGCATGCTTTTAAAATGCTTAACCCTTTATTCTGGCTCTCAGCATCTTCTCCAACAATTCCCCCTTTTTTGTTTTTTGTTTAGGGTGACTGTGTCTGTCTTAGGTTACCTTCTTCTGAAGGTCTTACCCATTTCTGGCCACCAGCCAAGCTGCCATGGACAGGGGTTCAAGAATTAAGGGTTTTAAGAAAAACCAAGTTGTTGGCATGGCTGGTTTTTTCAGCCCTGTTAATGCGGGACAACAGGGCTTTGTGAATGTCTCCTAATACAGTTAAGAATAGCAGAGCACCAATGATCACCACACAGAAGTTAGCAAGTACAGAGGTTGATTTCCACCAATGTAAGGGGTTTATTTTATTCAATTGATCTATCACTTATTGCCAAAATTTACTACCTGGAAGCATAGTAAGTTGATTCTGAGACATGCTTAAAATCTTCTTTTGAAATTCTGTAATTCTTATAGATAAATTTGTGTGGTGACCTATTAAATAACTTTTATTTTTTTTCATTCATAATGGGAATCATTGTATGGGAGAGGAGTGCTACAAAAAACACTTTCATTTCAATCACACTTCAAATCTTGTTTTAAATTTAGATTATATACCCGATCTTCCATTTGTGTAACAGCCACCTCTAAGTTTATAATCCTATTATTAGTTTGCTCACCTATATATGCCTGACTATGCCATAGCTCACTAGCATTATGATGCCAATTTTAAACATATTGTTGTCTTTGGACATTCTCATGTAGGGCAATTCCTGCTACAGAAGCAGCAGTAATAATACTTATAAGCCCTGCTCTGACCTAGATGGCATTAGTGTAGGAGGGCACACACTGCAGGCTCCCAGAGCAAGGCGGATTGTGGACGGGATCCTGCCTGGGATTCTGTGCTGTGCACGTGTGGAATGAGAAGCTTGGGACATTTATCTGTGTGGATCAATGGCGTGGATGGAACGGTCGAGAATCGTGAGCTTTAAGCCTGCCGTTGGTGGTTGGCATGGATGGCTAAGCCTCACGGTTAGGGAGAAAAAAATTAAACGGCAAGTTGGAGCCACAAGCGGGGTGATAAAATTTTATTTTCTGGGGATCTGGCTGCCTGGAGCCCTTTGGACCTTGGGTAAACAGAACAGCCGGAATGAATTGGCACCCGGTGGACAGGAGGGCTGATTCTGTTCGGGAGAGGGAGTTGATTTGCCTACCTGCCCAGGGATAAGCCCTGGGCTACCGTGGAGCCAGGAAGAGGGGACACTCTCCAAAAGAGGGAGAGTTCTGTTGGAGGACAGGGAAGGGGTTTTTTTTATTTTTACTTTTTGCCATTGATCTGGCTGCCTGGACTGCCCCATAGCTTTGGGAAGTAAATAAGCTGACCTGAAGCAGCATCAGGCTGAGAGGAGAGGCAAATTTGCAGTCAAATTGATTTACATAGCAACCCAGTGATGCTGGTGCTCGGCTCCAGAAGAGGCAGAGTTGGCCGTCTTTAGCACTCTGCACTGACTAACATCAGAGCTACAGCTAACCTTGGGAGTCCAGGAAGTGGGACGTGCTTGATTAATTTCCATGAGCACAGCTAGGGTCCCTTCTGTAAGGGGGTTGGTCTAGAGGAGGAATTATTTTGGGACCTTTATTTGGCCAAAAAAAAAAAAAAAAGAGAAGATCACTTCAATAAATGAAAAATAAATTCTTTTTAATTTAGTTTAATAGTTAAAAGCTGTTTCAGGACCTGCATATAGAACCCTGCGGGGAAATTGATTGATAAACACAAGCAGGAAGAGAGGATCCACGTGGACCCTAGGGGAATCATAACTATCCTTAGCTCTGTTTGACTGCTTGCCTGTATGGATTTTTGGTTTTTCTCTGTTTATTTCTGGACTCTTGTTTTTCTTTCCTCTTCCTTCCCCCTTTCTTTTTTCATTCATTTTTTTTTAAATTAGGTGCTGCCAGCTGGTCGCATCTTTGCTGTGCTTCTTCTTCAGTAATTTCCCACTCGCTGTCTATATTGATTTTGTATTCCAAACTACCACTTATCCTTCCTTTATCTTTTGCATACTGCTTTCTGTTGTGGCTCTTAGATAGAACATTTTTTCATAGGCCAACAAATTAAGGGTGTCAATTTCTATTCCATCTATTTTGCTTTCTTCTTTCTTTTAAAATTAGTATTAACTTTTTCCTATCAGACCTTTCTTTAGTATTTCTCTCCCTCCTCATAATTCTAGCCTTCTAAATCACTATATATTTTCCTCCATTTGTTTTCCCAGTCCATTGTAGGAACTCCACTTTTTTTCCTATTACTCTACACTGCCTACAAAAGTTAAATATTCATCACATTAAGTCTCATTTGGCCCCTCTTCTAAATTTTATCAATATTACTATTATCCTTCAGCCTTCCTTACATCTTTTGATTCCTCTGGCCCTAATCTTTTCCCTTCAAGGGAACATAGAAAGAAGTAAGGAAGTAAAATAAGAAAAAAAACTGCCAAAGAGAAAACTTAACTCTCACTCAGAACCAACAGCTAAATAAAACTCTAGAGCATAAGAAAAGCTAAGCAACTGAACAAACCCATCAAATAATATAATGACCAGAGGGCAACAAAAAAATACAAATGACTCTGAGAAACAGGAAAACATGGACCAGTCCAATGAACAAAATAAAAACCAGGAAGCGATGCAGAACATAGAACAACTAATCAAAGCTATCCAAACAAATATCATGGACCAACTTAAAGAACTGAAGGAAGAGATTAAGGATATAAAGAAGACACTGGGAGAGCATTCTGAAGAAATTGCAAACATGCCTAAAAAGGTGATGGATATGATGATGAACAATGGCACAATACAAGAAATCAAAAAGACGCTGGATTCAAATAACAGCAGATTTGAACAGGCAGAGGAAAGAATTAGTGATATGGAAGACAATACAGCTGAAATCAAAGAGATAGTAGAACAGATAGACAAAAAGATAGAAAAAATCCAGCATGGACTCAGGGAATTAACTGATGACACAAAATGCACAAACATATGCATTATGGGCATCCCAGAAGGAGAAGAGAAGGGAAAGGGAACAGAAGCAGTGTTGAAGGAAATAATGGCTGAAAACTTCCCAGCCCTATTGAGAGAGATGGATGTGCAGATCCAGGATGCACAGCACACCCCAAATAGTATAAATCCCAACAGGCCAATTCCAAGATATATACTTGTCATAATGTCCAATGCTCAAGACAAAGAGAAAATACTCAGGGCAACAAGAGAAAAGAGACCATCACATACAAGGGAAGCACAATAAGATTAAGTGCTGATTTCTCAGCTGAAACTATGAAGGCAAGAAGAAGTGGTATGACATAGTCAAAATACTAAAAGAAAAAAACTTCCAGCCATGAATTCTCTATCCAGCAAAACTGACATTCAAAAACAATGGTGAGTTCAAAATATTCACAGATAAACAGAAATTAAAAGAGTATGTCAATAAAAAACCAGCACTTCAAGAAATACTAAAGTAATCTCTACAAGTTGAAAGGAAAAAACAAGGGAGAGAGAGAAGGAGGAGAGTTTAAAACCAAATGAAAAGACAAAAAGAGAAACAAAACAACATATGACATACATTAAACCAAAGAAAAAATGGCTGAAGTAAGAAATCTGTTACCAGTAATAACACTGAATGTTAACGGGTAAAATTCACCAATCAAAAGACACAGATTGGCAGAATGGATAAGAAAATATGATACATCTACATGCTGTCTACAAGAAACCCACCTTCGACCCAGGGATTCAATGACGCTGAAAGTGAATGGCTGTAAAACCATTTTGCAAGCTAACAATAGTCAAAAAAGGGCAGGAGTAGCTATTCTAATATCAGACAAAATAGACTTTAAATGCAAAACTCCTGTAAGAGACAAAGATGGACACTACATATTAGTAAAAGGAGTAATCTCTCAAGAAGAGAGAACAATCATCAACATTTATACACCTAATCGGGGTGCCTCAAAATACGTGCAGCAAACTTTGGAAAAACTAAGAGGAAAAATAAATGGCTCTACAATTATAGCAGGGGACTTCAACACACCCCTATCATCATTACACAGAATATCTAGAGAGAGAATCAATAAAGAAACTAAGGCACTCAACAATACATTAGAAGACCTTGACTTAATAGACATATACAGAAAACTACAACCAAATCCAGCAGGATTTATATTCTTCTCGAGTGCACATGGAACATACTCCAAAATAGACCACATGCTAAGCCACAGAACAACTCTCAATGAATTCAGAAAGATTAAGATTATACAAAGTAATTTCTCTGACCACAATGGAATGAAATTGGAAATCACTAAGGGCCAGAGAAACGGGTTAGGCACAAAGATATGGAAGTTAAACAACACATTCTTAGACAAAGAGTGTGTCAAAGAGGAAATCTCAAAGAAATCAGTAACTACCTTGAAACTAATGAAAACGACAACACAACATATCAAAACCTATGGGATGCAGTGAAAGCAGTCCTGAGAGGAAAGTTCATAGCCATAATTTCATATATTAAAAAAGAAGAAAGAACTAAAATTGAAGACCTAAATGCACACTTAGAGGAATTGGAAAAACAACAACAAATTAAACCTAAAGGAAGTAGAAAGAAGGAAATAACAAAGATTAGAGCAGATGCCGCTTTGTTCCCGGGCCGGAGGGTGATCAGCCCTGCTGCAGCCCGGGGGGCGACACTGGCTAGTTATGGGCCGTCCGGTGCGCACTCCGGGAACGGCGAGGGTGAGGAGGTTCTCAGGGAGCGGCGTCGGGTTGGGGGCTCCCTGGTCTCCACGGCTCAGGTGTGGGGGGTATCTGGTAAGGACCGCGCGTGAAAGAAAGACTCGAGACCTCTGAGTGCGGGGGAAGAAGCAAAGAAAGAGAGAGAGAGAGAGAGAGAGCTTTATTGAGGAAGTACAGTGCATATATACTCTTCAGGCTGGGGGCAGTCCCTCAGCCGATGGTGGAGGCTTATCATTGGGCAGTAGTTAGGGTCAGGGGTTGCTAGGGAAAAGCGCAGAATTGGGGGCGGCAAGGGGCGAAGCAAGGTTGTCCAAATAAGGCAATAACTGGGGCGAGAGCTCTGATTGGTGAGAAGGAACAAGGAAGAGGGAGAGAGGGAAAAGGGGAACGGGGGAGGGGGTTATGCCGCGCAGGCGAGGCCATGGCAAGGCTTGCGGCTTGCAGATACTGCATCTCCACCCTTTTTTCTTTTTTTTTTTTTAAGCCAACTGATAGGGAGCTGGGCCTGTCTTAGGTCATAGCCGGCTGAGGCACTAGTAGCTCTTACCCGTCTTTGGGCTATCCCAGCAGCAGCTGTGCATGAACAGTAGGGACTGTGCCTGTCTTAGGTCAGAACCATGCAGAAAAAGGGGGCTGGATCTTACCCGTCTTTGGAGACTCTAGCAGCAATGATTGAGCCAGGCGCCATGGCAACAATCGGCTAGGTTCCTGTCTTAGGTTGTCCAGCGGTGCTAGTATAAGGTTCAGTTGCCCGTCATAGGACAACAGCCCAGCAGAGCAACAGCGGCTGGTGCCCTGTCTTAGGTTGGCTACCTTTTGTGCCTGGCTAGGTTGCCCGTCATTGGCTCACCAGTTCAGCTCTATCTTAGCCAAATTGTAATAGGTGGAGAGGTTTGTTTGGAAAGGGAGGAGGGACAGGGTAGGGGTCTAGAGGGGTGAGTGATCGGCATGGATTGGGCGATTGAAGGATTGGTTGTTGTTGGAGAGATGTAGATAGTCGACTTCACGGGTTTGGACTCGCTGATAACGGACGGTCATTGGCTTGTCGAAGAGAGAGTTGCGGATCGCCTGTAAAAATTTTTTAAAGAGGGTAGGTCCTAGAGAGAGAAGGAGCAGAATGAGTATTAAAGGGCTAAGGAAGGGGAGGAGGTAAGGGAGGAGTTTGTCAAACCCCCAGGAAGTCCAGGAGTTGTTGTTAAGGGCTTCATACTCCTTTTTACGCTTAGCCAGGCCTTCCCTTAGCTGGGCCATATTGTCTTTTATGAGGCTGGAGTGGTTGGCATAAAAGCAACATTCTTCTCCTAACGCGGCACACAGCCCCCCCTGTTTTAGGAAGAGGAGGTCGAGTCCTCTACAATTTTGGAGGACTACTTCTGACAAAGAGTTTAAGGATTTTTCCAGATGAGAGATAGAAGTTTCTATACGGGCAATATCTTTATCCACAGCCATACGCAAGGAGGAAAGAGCGGTCTGTTGTGAGCCGAAGGCAGCAGCTCCGAGGGCGATCCCACCGATACCTAGGAGTGAGGCGAGAGTTATTGCAGTGATGATCTCACGTTTCTGTATATGGTCCGGGAGTAGTTGATGCTGCCAAGATGCAAAGAATTGATCGTTAGTGTGGAAGTAAACGCGGGGAAGGATGGTAACGAGTACACAGGTTTCTCCATTGGTGTGGAGGGTGGCGACACTCAGGCACGGTGTTAGACCTGTTGAGGAGCAGAGCCATTTTGTATTATTGACGGTTGTGTTTGGGGTAGAAGCGGTAAAATTGAGCGTAGCAGGCACTTCAAATTAACAGCTCTAGAAGAGGTGAGTTGGTTATGTATGTTCAATAAGTGTAATTATGATGTGGTATCTTACCTTGACCTAATACTTTATCTATAATTAATTTATTGTAAAACCACCATGTCCATAGTTTAAGTTTTGGCAGCATCTTCAACTCTAGACTTGATTCTTCTGGAGGGGATCCACTGTTCTTCTCCTGTTTCTGTAATGATAAGAGTAAAACCTCGGCCCCAAAAGTTTACCTCTTCTTTTTCTCATTTATTGGTTGTTTTGTTTTTTCAATATATTGGTTGTCCACATTTTTTATTTTAATTTTTTTTTTTAACCTCCCAATGTTTTTCTGCTGCTGTGGCATTAGAAATTTGTTGTTTATTAAGAAAATTTAAGGTAAGCAATGTTCTAGACAGATAAGCAGGCCCATTATCAGTTTTTAGCTGTGCTGGCAGGCCTATTACTGCAAAACAATGTAATAAATGAGAACGTACATGTGAGGCCTTTTCACCAGCTTGAGCAGTTGCCCAAATAAAATTAGAATATGTGTTCCCTGTCACATGCACATATAGAAGGCAGCCAAAAGAAGGCACATGTGTAACATCCATTTGCCAAATTTCATTAGGATGTTCTCCATGGGGATTAGTTTCTGGAGAGAAAGTGGGGGCATTTATGGGCCCACAAGTAGGACATTGTTTAACAATCCTTTTACTTTCTTTTATTGTTAAGTGGGGATATTTATGATGTAAGCCAGAAGCATTAGTATGTGTAAGTTTATGATAATCAGAAGTTTTTTTGTATTTTTGTTAGGTAGGAATATTTATTCTATTATGCCATCCTCTTGTTAAAGTATCCCAGTAGGGGAATGGCAAGATGGAAATATTAAAAGAGAAATTGGAAGATTTACAGTTATTTTTGTTAGTTGGCTATTTTGCACTCTTTTTCCAGCCATTTAACTTTTTTTTTGCTTCTGGGCTTAAAATGCGAGGACTATTTAAGTCAGGGTTTTTTGTTAGGGTAAAGCATAAGTTGGAATTCCTAAAGTAGGCCATGCCCAATTAATATCACTCAGTAATTTTTGAAAATTATTTAAAGTACATAAATTATCAGTTTGAAACTGGACCTTTTGTGGAGTTATAACATTTCTATTAATAGTATGACCTAAATATTGAAAAGGAACCTGTTTTTGAATTTTTTTTTCTGCTATTTGCAACCCATGTTGAGGAAGAATTTCTTTAGCCAGCTGAAATGATTGTTTCAGCTCTTAAGATTGCTCAGCGGCAAAAAGAATATCATCCATATAATGAATAATCATAACCTTAGGAAATTGTTTTTGTAAAATTTGTAATGGAATGTGAATAAAGGATTGACATAATGTAGGTAGGACTGGTTATCATTCTCTAAGGTAAAACTTTGAACTGATATCATTCAGTAGGAGCTGAATGATTAATAGAAGGAATAGTAAACGCAAATTTTTCTTTATCATTTGGATTAAGAGGAATAGTAAAAAACAATCTTTTAAGTCAAAAATAATAATATGTCAATTACTGAGTATTTTGCTAATTCCTGAGGAAGGGGCCAGCCTCCCCAGGAAGGAACACAACACTCCTTGGGCAGTACATTTCAAGGTTTATGCATCAGTCCCTGGGAGAGTGGCCAGCTCCTCCAGGGAGGAATACAATACCTTTTGAAATATACTTTATCATTTTTAATTTGTTACAAAACATCCTTGATGCGTTTACTATTTTAGTTTCCATTTATTATTATTATTATTATATATAGCAGAGGTGGAGTAAATCAGACAAACTTAAGTTAAAGCACCTGCCTTTTGATTTTTAGGCAGAGAGGTAGTTTTATAACATATTATATTTTAAAATAATTAAAATTATGATTAATAACAGTATACTTTTGTTTAATATTACACTGAAACATTATTAAATTTTCAGCAATTTTATACACCTTTAAAGCATTTATATGAACCTTTTATTTATACAACTTTAATTGTCATAAAATTAGAAAACTTCTTTTAATTGTATAACACTTTTAAATATTTTATTTAACTTTTATCACATGAACTTAACTACTTTCAGTATTCCACCCCCTTTCAGGGAACAAACCAAACCATTTGTAACAGTGTGAAACAAAAAGCTTTTTTGAGAAAGCTGGTTTAAACATCATGTTCCCCCAAAATTAACAAAACCTGTCTCTCCAAGGAAACGTCAAGGCCAAAGCACAAGAAGCTACTTTGATAAAACATCTTCCCTCCTGCACACTGATCACCCAGGAGAAAAATTCTGTGCAAACTTCCACTAAAACAGACCAATGACTTGAGAAACCCTGAGAAAGAACAAAACTCCAACCCTGTTTTAATAACTTAGTCATTTTATCTTATGATAAAATTACTTTCTTTTAATAATAAAAGCACATTCTATATACCTTCTTTACTTAAGTTACCACAATGATTTTAGAAACTGTATTTAAGTAAACTTCTGACAACATGCAATTACCATTAACATTAAACAAACTTGTTAGAATAATGGTTTAATTTGAGTATAACTATTTTTATTATTTTAAACTAATATCCATATTTATTAATATAAGCGCTTATTTAATTTTTGGCCATTTGAATAGAGCTCTTATAATAATTTTTATTCATTAAATTAATATTACTATCCGGAGGTATCAAAATATACACTGACACTGAACAACCAGACAAACACAATACAAGTTACAACACGTCAATAGAAACATATATCTCTGAATTCACTGCTTTTGAGAATTTTATATTGCGGATAGGGAGTGGCCGGGGCAGAGGTGCCAAGGCCGCTGGGGAGAGAAAGGGGCGGGGGGTGCGACAGGGGGGAGGAAGTGGAAGCAGGAAGTTGGGGGTGGTGACTGAGGGTGGATGGAGGAGGGGCGGAGGGTAAAGGGGGGTAGAGGGGATGTGACGTTGAAGATGGAGGCAGGGCATCGGAGAGGTTCCGGTTTTTTGAGGAAGAAGAAGGAGGAAGTGCGCCATCTTTTAGGTTCCACTTTTCGGGCAGGGAAGAAAGGGGACACGCTAGAAGGCCCGCCAGAGCTCAAACCTGTGGCGCTTGGTGCTAGGAAAAGGAGGCCCCCATGTCTGGAGGCTAGAAAGGAAACAAGGACAAGGAGGAGAATGAGCAGCAGGAGAGAGAAGATTGTTAACAGGAACAGGGTCTCAGAGGCGCTAGGGAAGCAGTGGAGCAAGATACGAAAGGCGAAGAGAAGAATGATAGGAAGCAAAAGGAAGATAACAAGGTACATATGCTCTCTAGCAGCAGGAGAAAGGAAACAGTCGCGGCCGAAAAGGGGAAATTTACAAGGGACCTCTGTTTGCTTACCAGATCCGGAAGACCGCGCGTGATCCTATCCCGCCGGCAGTGCCCCACGTTGGGCGCCAATTGCCGCTTTGTTCCCGGGCCGGAGGGTGATCAGCCCTGCTGCAGCCCGGGGGGCGACACTGGCTAGTTATGGGCCGTCCGGTGCGCACTCCGGGAACGGCGAGGGTGAGGAGGTTCTCAGGGAGTGGCGTCGGGTTGGGGGCTCCCTGGTCTCCACGGCTCAGGTGTGGGGGGTATCTGGTAAGGACCGCGCGTGAAAGAAAGACTCGAGACCTCTGAGTGCGGGGGAAGAAGCAAAGAAAGAGAGAGAGAGAGAGAGAGAGCTTTATTGAGGAAGTACAGTGCATATATACTCTTCAGGCTGGGGGCAGTCCCTCAGCCGATGGTGGAGGCTTATCATTGGGCAGTAGTTAGGGTCAAGGGTTGCTAGGGAAAAGCGCAGAATTGGGGGCGGCAAGGGGCGAAGCAAGGTTGTCCAAATAAGGCAATAACTGGGGCGAGAGCTCTGATTGGTGAGAAGGAACAAGGAAGAGGGAGAGAGGGAAAAGGGGAATGGGGGAGGGGGTTATGCCGCGCAGGCGAGGCCATGGCAAGGCTTGCGGCTTGCAGATACTGCAAGCAGAACTAAATGAAATAGAGAATAAGAAAGCACTGGAAAGAATAAACAAACCAAAAGCTGTTTTTTCGGGAATATCAATAAAATTGACAAACCCTTAGCCAGACTAACAAAGAAAAAGAGAAAACAGATGCAAATACATAAAATAAGGAATGAGCAAGGAGATATCACTACTGACCCCAAAGAAATAAAGAGTATCATAAGAGGATACTTTGAAAAATTATAAGCCAACAAGAATGATAATTTAGAGGAAATGGGCAAGTTCCTAGAAACACACAAACAGCCTACATTGATGAAAGAAGAATTAGATGAACTCAACAATCCAATTACAAGTAAAGATATAGCCTCAGTCATCAAAAAACCCCCAACTAAGAAGAGCCAAGAACCAGATGGCTTCAGAGCTGAATTCTACCAAACATTCCAGAAAGAGCTAACACCAATTCTACTTAAGCTCTTCCAAAAAATAGAAGTAGAAGGAATATAAGCTAACTCATTCTATGATGCCAGCATTACCCTAATACCAAAACCAAATAAAGATACCACAAGAAAGGAAAATTACAGACCAATTTCTCTAATGAACCTAGATGCTAAAATCCTTAAAAAAATACTTGCTAATCGTATTCAAAAACATATCAAAAGGTTTATACACCATGACCAAGTGGATTTTATCCCGGGTATGCAAGGATGGTTCGGTATAAGAAAATCAATCAATGTAATACACCACATAAACAGATTGAAAGAAAAAAACCACTTGATCATCTTTATAGATGCAGAAAAAGCTTTCAACAAAATGCAGCAATCTTTCCTCATAAAAACATTACAGAAGATAGGAATAGACGTAAACTTTCTGAATATGATAAAGGATATATATGAAAAACCCAAAGCCAACATCATTTTCAATGTTGAAATCCTAAAAGCTTTCCCTCTGAGATCGGGAACTAGACAAGGATGCCCACTATCACCACTCCTATTTAACAGTGACTTAGAAGTACTTGCATAAACACTGAGACAAGAAAAGGACATAAAAGGCATCCAGATTCGAAAAGAAGAAGTAAAAAATTTCATTATTTGCAGATGACATTATCCTATACATAGAAAACCCTGAGAAATCTACAACAAGGCTTTTAGAACTTATAAAGTTCAGTAATGCTGCAGGTTATAAGATCAATGCTCAAAAATCAGTAGCAATTCTATACACCAATAACGCGTAAACTGAGGAGAAAATCAGGAAAAAAATACCATTTACAATAGTAACTAAAAGAATCAAATACCTAGGAGTAAATTTAACTGAAGATGTAAAGGACTTATATACAGAAAACTACACAACACTGTTAAAGGAAATCAAAGAAGCTTTAAATAAATGGAAAAATATTCCCTGTTCATGGATAGGAAGACTAAACATCATCAAGATGTCTATCCTACCCAAACTAATGTACAGATTTAATGCAATCCCAATGAAAGACAACACTGTATTTTTTAAGGAACTGGAAAAACTAACCACAAAATATATTTGTTTGATAGTTTCTTTGTTTTTTCCTGACTTTCCTTATGTTTGTCTCTTGCATATAAGCTTTTCATTGTTGTTTCTTTTTTCTATTAAGTGTATTTGATTATTTTATGGACTACATGTTCATGGAAGATTTAGATCACAGAAGGGTTACAATGGGTACTGCAGGGGATTATTGGTGGGGGGTGTCTGGGAATGGGGATTCATGGGAGTGAGTTCATCCAAATACACATGAAAGATATACAAAATTGTTAAAATGATCAAGGGATGGGGCATGGTCACGGTGGGTGGACAATCACACAATAAATGAGGGAATCTGAATTCCTAGCCTGGAGAGCTCTGCCACATTCTCCAAGGGAGCAACAACAGTACTCTGAGTGCAGGGACAGTGTCTGTCATAAGAGGATGGCCCACTGATGAGTTCTTTTTATTGATGACTCCCTTATGAGTCTTTGCTCTTGTAACTGAAACTTAGCTTACTGTTATGGGGTGACTAAGGGTTGCCACCTGAGAGCCTCCTTGTTGCTCAAATGTGGCCTCTCTCTAAGCCAAACTCAGCATATGAATGCATTACCTTCCCCCCAACGTGGGACATGACTCCCGGGGATGAGCCTTCCTGGCAACGAGGGATTAATACCAAGTGCCAACTGGCAACAAAACTGGAAAAAGACCTTGAATAAAAGGGGAAAAAGGTAAAGACAAATGATTTCAAGTGGCTAAGAGACTTCAAAGAGAATCGTGAGGTCATCCCAAAGGTAATGCTTACGCACACCTCAGTATGAGCTCATAGAACATCAAAGTGCATATCACCCCACACAGAGGGGCTCCTGAGAATTCTGGAGACACCCAGGTTCTATATAAGGGGGGATAGCCCCAGAGACTGATGCCTTATCAGTGGGCTTTATTTTGTAATCTGTGGTCCTGAGAATGACAGAATTAGACTCAAATAAGTCCTCCCTGCACATGGCTCATCAGTCCCTTCTATTCAAACCTATATGTCATGCTGGAGTTTTTAGGTATACTTCCAGAGACTGGAGCCTCTGGCCTGCCTATGTGCAAGGTGTGCGTGGAATCTCGGTGGAGCTGCAACTCCTACCCTACAGTTCAATGGACTCATCCAAGTCACCTGGTGAGGAGACAATGATGGGCAACGGCCATCCCAGGGAATGGAGAGGTCCTGCATCTGCAGGCAGGATCATCCCACCCACCATATCCATGGGATATAAGCCCTGTCTCACTTGGAGGTGGAGTGGACAACACCATCCCAGTCCCCTCGGAATTGGGTGAAGAACTATGGACTAGAGTGGACTTGATGATATTCTGTTGTACACATATGGTGATTTTAGCAATGGAAGAAATTATAACAGTGAGGTGGAGCCAGTGGCCACTGGACACTTTTGGGGCAGGGAGGGGTTGTGCAGTTGAAATACCGGGGCTTTTTCGGGATTTGGAGGCGGTCTGAGTGCCATTGTGTCACGGACGTAGGCCATTTTACATCAGCAAACACCACTCAGAACTGTGTGGGAGAGAGTGTGGTCTACGATGTGAATTGTGGTCTATGGTTGATTGCAAGGCCCCAGGATGTGTAAGTCCACTGAGGGTGATGGGCCACACTTGTGGGAGATGTTTGTGTGGGATGTGTTGGGAGGTGTGGGAGGTGGGGAACATGGGAATCCTAGTGGGTTCTGTGTAATATTTTAGGTAATATAAGCACCTCTTTAAAAAAAAAATTATATATATATATATATATATATATATAAATAAAAGAAAGAAAGAGGATAATCTAGGGACTGATAAATATAGTGAACCAAGAGGTGGATGAGAATTGTTGTTAATAGTACAAATACAAGAATGTTCTTCTATGAGCTAGAATAAGTGTATATCACTATTACAAGGTGGTAAGACTATGTAGATGAAGGGGGAAAATACAATTCATGTAACCTATGGACTTTAACAGCAATATTATAATATTCTTGCCTCAATATCAAAGAAGTACTGTGTTAATAATAGGGGTGTGTGGAAAAATATACCAATTGTATGCTATAGACCATAATTAGTGGTAATAGTCTGGTGATATTATCTCATAATCTCTAATAAATGTTTTACAACAACAACAACAACAACAAAATTCTTATAAGCCCTAATACAGCAGCTATAATTAATCCAACTAAATGTCTGGTTCTTTTCAAATAATGATTTAGAAGATGCCAAAGGATTTGGCTTTCAGGGGAAGACAGCCAGCAGCGATTCATGCGACTTGGAAGCCATATTCCACAACTCCGTTTTCCCATTAGAACTGCAGTAGAATTCTCCTGTAAAACAGATTCTGATACACAAGTTTAAAAGTAACAATTGCTGCAGAAAAACCATGTTTGATTAATGCTCATTCTTCCAATTATAAAAACAATGGGATCCTGTACACATATTTCAAGAAATTATTGGATTTTCTTTTTAAAATGGTAATATTAGTTTTACTGCCTTGCAATTCAAAAATTGGGCTAGTTCCCAAAAATAATTTTTAGCTTTGTTAAGTTTAGTGTTCGATAGTTGTGGGATAAATCTTCCCTGATGAGTCCAATTTAGTGACATATTTATACTTATGACATCCCCAAAATTCTAAAAATAATGGTAGCTTTTATTAGTTGTTTTTGTTGAATTGCTAATTTTTCAACTTATGGCTGTGTTTACATTAGGTTTCAGTATCTCTATAAGGGCCCGATTCTTTACAATTCTATAGGAATTATTAAATAGCACAAACTCATATGAAACATGGCATGTATGCCATTTATCATTTTGTACTATGATTTTGGGACTGTATACATGGATCAATGGATTCTATGCAGATAGGTCATTCAAGAAAAGGTCAAATTTTTAATAAATTTCCCTTCCTCTTAAGGTTTTAGAGGAAGGTGAGAATCAACAGGCCCAGGAAAGTGAAAAGACTAATTAATATAAACAGGTTAGGATTTGTCCCCCTAAGTGAACAATTTGAAAAGAGGCGAATTAGTAATATAAGCCCAATATGTATAATTATGTGAAGGTGCACTACTTACTGCTGTGGTTGTCAAGGTAAGCATAGCAAAGAATAACTGTGTTAGAGTGACATTCTGACTTTTATAAGTTACCATCTTTTTTGCTTCTTGTGTTAGCTTCTTCAGCTTGTTTATGTCTAGGTTTCAGACATTTGGACAGGACCCAAAGCTGGTTTTCTTCATCTGTAATGATAAGAGCAAAACCTCGACCCTATATCCTAACTTAACTTCTGCCTTTTCCCATTTATTATTACTTTTAAGCTTTTTATATACTAGTTGTCTAATATTTGTTTCTGTATATTTGCCTGATTTCTGCCAGAAATGCTCTGCTGCTGGTGTATATGATTCTGACCTTTGGCTTAAAATAATGCTTGATATAATTGTTTTTGCACCTCACCATTTTCCTTTCTTTTTTTTTTTTTGTAGCATTTATAAATAAAGGTTTAACTGTTAATTTTTTATGATAATTATACATATATTCACATCGTTACTAAATCAGGGGATACACTGATATTATTGGTTTATTTTTGGTTAAAGTTTTAAATAGATACAAGATAAATGTTAATATGTATATTTAGTTTAATAAGCTTATACTGACAATTAGGGTGAGAAACATAAATAACATAACTAATTAAAAGATTAAGTCAATATTGTACAAAGTTACAGAATGACAGATAAATAGAACAGTCATATATATATATACTTACCAATATTTACCTTTTAGCTGAGAAGTGTTGAAGAAGCAACTGATACTAGAGTTTTGGTTGACTGTGTTTAGAATTAATGAACTTGATATTACAGAGGCCAACTTGTGAGTATTTTGCTAATTCCCGAGGAAGGAGCCAGCCTCCTCTAGAAGGAACACAACATTCCTTGAGCAGTACATTTCAAGGTTTATGCATTAACCCCTGGGAGAGTGGCCAGCTCCCCCAGGGAGGAATACAACACCCATTCAAATGCATTTTATCTTTTTTAATTTGTTACAAAACATCCTTGATGTGCTTATGATTTTAATTTCCAATATTTTTCCTGAAATGTGAAAAGTGTTAACTAGCAAGGCATTGGTTTGTAGGTTAACAAAGTTTTCTGCATGATGCTTTACTTTAGGTCTGAACAATACTTACCAAACTTTTTTTTAATACATTCAGTTTCAGAACTGTTCAAATTCAAATCAAGAGATTTATATATATATTTATACTTAATAGAACACCTTTATGTGTGACACACAAGTCATTAAATTACTTATGTATACAATGTATTGTATTAAAGTTTCAATTAGTATTTAAGTATATTATACACAATTCATAACTATAGTAGATTATACAACAACTGACATCCAATGAATAAACTTATTTTTTAAACATTTAAAATTTTTAGTAGCATGATTAGAATGATCTCAATTTCTTTATTTTGTAGTTTAAGGCATAGGTAAAAACAAATTAGTATTTTCTATTTGGGCTGTGGTGTAATACATTAACTTGTAACTTTAATACTTGCATTGCTTTTGTTATTAACATTATAATTACAATTGGGGCTGTTGCTGACAGTGTTGAATATAAACTTAGTAATTGTTGGCTGTTTTACAGGAAGAGGAATATGGGCTGGCTTGACTTGTTTAAGAAAATATTAAAGAAAGCTTTAGCAAGTTTTAAAACAAACTGGATATTAATTTTTTGCAACAAACTAGCAATATTTGGGACCACTGCAAGTGGCAGGTGTGTTATTTTATTTTACTATATTTTACTGTTATGCACTACGCTGGCAGCCTCTAATGGCTTCTTTCCTTTTGTGATTATAACTAAAAATTATGATTTATAACATATTTTATTTAATATTATATTGAAACATTATATTTTCAGAAATTTTATACACTTTTAAAGTATTCATATGAACTTTTTATTCATATAACTTTAGTTGTTATAAAATTAGAAAATTTCTTTTAATTATACAACAGTTTTAAATACTTCATTCAACTTATATCACATGAACTTAACTATTTTTAGTATTTCACCTTTTTCTAGGTAAAAGACTAAATCATTTGTAACAGTTTGAAATAAAAGCTACTTTTCAGGATTTGACTTTGAGAAAGCTGGTTCGAACGTAGTGTTATTTTTAAAAGTGATAAGACCTGTTTCTCCATTGAACAATAAGGTTAAAGTACAAGAAGCTATTCTAATAAAACAGACTTTTTTATTGCATACTGATTATTTAGGAGAAAAACTTTGTAAACCTTTAGTAAAACAGACTACTGACTTAAGAAACTTTGAGAAAGAATAAAACTTCAACTTTATATTATTACACTGTTTGACATTAAAGTTTTTAAATTTTTACAGACAGACTGCTTAAATTTTACTTAGCTTTGACCACAAAACCTATTAAAAGGGCACTTGGAGTGTGGTAATTAAAAATAAGGTTGAGTCTACAGGTGATCTATAGGTTCTATTTTATATTGTAGTCGGTAATAATTGAAAATAATTTGGGAATTTGGCATTATTTTATAATCCAGAGAATCCACTCCTGAATATATACCAAAGAGAATGTCTTGCACTTGTAGGGGAGAGATATGTATATGAAAATTCTTAATGGCTGAGTTAACAAAATAAAAATTCTGGAAACAAATCAAATGTCCATCAGTAGGGTTTTTGATAGATGAAAAATGGTGTATTCAGACAATAAACTATTAGGCAACAAATGTATTATGGATTCATAATTAACCTACAATAAGAGTTAAACTAAGCAATAATATATTAAGGGAAAAAGCCCCAACAGTTTACATATAGAACATTTTATTTTATTTAAAAAACTTAAACCCAAATTTATTGGATTTCATATATTTTTTTCCCTTAATATTATTTTTCTGTTCCAGGATCTCATCCACAACACCATATTGTATTTTACTGTCATGACTCTTAGCTCTAGACGGTGACAGTTTCTCCAGCTTTTACTGTCTGGACGACCTTGACAGTTTTGAGGTGTACTAGTCAGAAACTTTGCAGAATGCTCCTCTGTTATGGTTTGTCTAAGGTTTTTCTCATAATTAGACTGAAGTTCTATGTTTTGGGAAAGAAGACCACCCACAGTGATGAAGTGCCATTCTCATGGCATCTCGGCACAGCTACATGCTCTCAAATGACTTATCGCAAATGATATTATCCTTGGTCACCTGGCTGAAGCAATGTTTGGCAGATGTCTTCAATGTAAAGTTATTTTTCCCCTTTTTCATAGTGTACTCTTAGGAAGCAAGTCACTAAGCATAACTCACACTTATCAAGAGGGTAGTGAAGCTCTGCTTCCTAGAGTGGGAAAATATATGCCTAAATTGTATGGAATACTGTAATCATTGGTGTGCAGGCAGTGGCCACTGGCAGTTCTGAGGTCAGAGAGAGGGAAAACAGGTGTAGTACAGAGGCATTTTCCCGTCTTGGGAATTGTCCTGAATGACATTGCAATGACAGATACAGGCTACTGAATATCTTGTCATAACCTACCAAATTGTGTGGCAGAGAGTGTAAACTACAACGTAAAGTATAATCCATGCTTAGTGGCAATGCTCCAAAATTTGTTGATCAATTGCAATGAATGTACCACACTAATGAAGGATGTTAATGTGGGTAAATGTGGGTGGTGTGGGGAGTGTGGCATATGGGGAATCCCCTTATTTTTTATATAACATTTATGTAATCTAAATATCTTTTAAAAGAAAGTATACAATTGAAAAACTGCTGTATATGATGTTTTTTAATGAAATAAAATTGACTAAAATAAAAAATTAGGAGTATATATATGCAATCAAATATATATTAGAAATCTACAGCTGAATGATTAACAAGGCAGTCATAATATGATACCTTGGGCTGTAAGGAATCAGGTGGGATGAGAGCAGAGCATGACGCTAAATATTAGTCTGAATGCCCATATGCATCCACAAATGATATCCTAGCATGAAACAAGGATTATTATTAGTTTATATACACTTGAAATCCACATGTATTAAAAGTATAATACAGACTTATTAGTGCATTCTTAATATTTTTTCTTCTGCTTTTATTGTTTGCCTTTCATTTTCTCTTTGACCTTTGCAGTCTTCTACAGATTAAATGTTTATTCAGTTCCCTAAATAACATTCTTCCTATTGGTTTGTTTTTTTATATTTGTTTATATTTGTCAGTTTTTTTAAAAATCAGAGAATTTTTTTTTCAGTTTGTTAGTAGTCTATTCATATTTGGGAACAAAGCAAAAATACTAATTTAACATGCATTTCTTGAATGGCTAATGATGGTGATCACAATATCATTTTTAAAAAAACTTTTTGGTAGAAAAGTTGTGGGTTTACAGACCCATCATATACAGCAGGATTCCCATATACCATCCATCTATCTAGAGCTTGCACTGATGTGGAAAATTTGTTACAATTGAGAATAGCATTTTTGGTAAATTTAGTAATTTGTAACTGTATTTACCTTTGTTACAATTGATGAAAAAGTATTAAAATAGTACTATTAACTATTGTCCATAGTTTAATTAAGAGTGTTTTTTCCATATACTACCCAACATTACCACCATATATTAGTGTTGTATATTTGTTATAATTCATTTAAGAATATTATTAAATTTGTATTAACTATAGTCTATCACCTAAAATAGGGCTCACTGTAATTTTATACAGTTCTATGTTTTATCTTTTAATTTTTATTCTAGTAACATATATGACTTAAATTCTCCCCTTTTAACCACATTCACCTACATAATTCAGTGATGTTAATTTCACTCACATTAATGTGCTACCATAACCAACATACATTTCCCAACCTTTACAATTAACCAAAATAGAAATTCTGTACAAATTAAGCATCAACTCACCATTCTTTAAAGCAATCTATCTGCTGGTAACTCATATTCTAGATTCTAACACTGTGAATTTGCTTATTATAATTATTTCATATCAGCGAGCAAATACAATATTTGTCTCTTTGTGTCTGGCTTATTTTACTCAGCATAATGCTCTCAAGGTTCATCCTTGTTATTGCATGCATCAGGAAATTATTCTTTTTTAAGGCTGAATAATAATCCATTGTGTGTATATACTGCATTTTGTTTATCTGTTCATTGACTGATGGACACTTGGGTTGCTTTATTCTTTTGGCAATTGAGAATAATGCCCACTGTGAACATAAATCTGAAGATATTTATTCAAGTTCTTGCTTTCAATTCTTCTGGGTATATACCTAGTAGTGGATTGTAGGGTTGTAAGTCTTTACTTAGCTTCCTGAGGAAGTGCCAAACTGTCTTCCACAGTAGCTGCACTGTTTTACATTCCCACTAGTCATGAATGAAATCTGTTATTTCTCCACATCCTTTCTAACACTTGCAGTTTTCTGTTTTTTAAAGAGTGGACATTCTAGTGAGTGTGAAATGATATGTCATTGTGGTCCTGATTTGCATTTCCCTAATTGATAATGATGTTGAGCATCTTTTCATGTGTTTTTCAGTCATTTATATTTCCTCTTAGGAGAAGTGTACCTTTAAGTCTTTTTTCAATTTTTTAATTGGGTTGTCTGTCTTTTTATTTTTTGTTGTAGTATTCTTTATATATTCTGGATAGTAAACCCTTATCAGATATGTGGTTTCCAAATATTTTCTCCATTTGTGTAGGTGGTCTTTTGATTGAAGTGACAAAGCCTTTTGATGCACAAGAGTTTTTAATTTTGATGATGTCCCATTTATCTATTTTTTCTTTTGTTGTTTATGCTCTGGGAGTAAAGTTCAAGAAACCATTACCTAACACAAGATCCTGAAGATGCATCTCTACATTTCCTTCTATGTTTGTATAGGCCTGGTTCTTATATTCAGGTCTTTCATCTATTTTAGTTAATTTTTGTGTATGGGTTGAGATACAGGTCCTATTCCATTCTTTTGCATATGCATATCCAGTCCTCCCAGCACCATTTGATGTAGAGACTATTCAACTCCAGTCGAGTGGTCCTAGCAGCTATACAAAACATCAATTGACCATTGAATTGAGGGTCTATGTCTGATTTTGCAATATGATTCCATTAGTCAATGTATCTATCCTTCCAATCCCATGCTGTTTTGACTACCATTAATGTGTAATATACTTGAAAGTCAGGAAGTATGAGTTCTTCAATGTCATTCTTCTTTATCAAGATAGCTTTGGCTATTCAGGTCCCCCTCTTCCAAATAAATATTATAATTGGTTTATACATTTCTGCAAAGAAGTCTGTTGGAATTTTGATTGGGATTGTGATGACTCTGTAAATTATTTTGACAATAGAATTGACATTTTTTAATGATATTTAGTCTTCCAATCCATGAACAAGGAATGTCCTTCCATTTATTTGGTCTATTTTATTTCTTTTAGCAATGTTTAGTTGTTTCCTGTGCAGAAATCCTTTACATCCTTCCTTAAATTTATTCAAAGATATTTGATTCTTTTAGTTGGTCTTGTAAGTGGTATTGATCTATTGAGTTCTTCCTCATATTGTTCATTACTAGTGCTAAGAATTAGTACCAATTTTTGCATGTTGCTCTTGTATACTCTGCCACTTTGCTGAATTTGTTTATTTCTCTAGTTGCTTTGTTGTAGGTTTTTAAAAATATTACTTTCTATATATAGGATCATATCCTCTGCAAATAGGATCATGGAAGAAAGTTTTAATTCTTCCTTTCTAATTTGGATGGATTTATTGCTTTTTGTAGCCTGACTGCTCTGGTTTGAACTTCCAGTGCTGAATAACTGTGGTGACAGTGGGCATCCTTGTCATGTTCCAGATTTTAGAGGGAAAGCTTTTAGTCTTTCACCATTGAGTGTGATGTTGGCAGTAGGCTTTTCAAATATGACCTTTAACATGTTGAGGAAATTATCTCCTATTCCTATTTTTCTAAGTGTTTTTACCAAGAAAGAATGCTGCGTTTTTCAAATTTCTTTTCTGCATCAATGGACATAATCACGTAGTTTTTTCCTATTGTTTTGCAATGTGTTGTAATACATTAATTAATTTCCTTATGTTGAACTACCCTTGCATAACTAGGATAAGACCCACTTGATCATGGTGTATAATGTTTTAATGTACTGTTGGATGCCATTGCAATTATTTTTTGAGGATTTTTGCATCTATATTCAGAAGAAAAATTGGTCTGTGATTTACTTTTCTTGTAGTACTTTTATATGGATTTTGGTATTAAGGTGATGTTGGCCTCATAGAATGAGTTAGATACTGTTCTCTTCTTCAATTTTTTTGGAAGATTTACAACAGAATTGGTGGCAATTCTTCTTGGAAAGATTGGTATATTTCACTTCTGAACCCATCTTGTTCTTGGCTCATCTTGTTGAGAGATTTTTGATGACTAATTCAATTTCTTTACTGCTTTCTTGCCTCGTCTTTTTCTGATGAAAAATCACCAGTCTTATTTGGATCCCTTTTATGTGATAAATCACTTAACTCTTGCAGCATTTAGAATTCTTTCTTTTTCTTTGATGTTCGACCTTCTGATTAGTATGTGTTTCAGGGTAGGTCTGTTAGGATTCATTATGTTTGGGATATGTTGCATTTCTTGGATATTTATATGTATATCTTTCATAAGAGTTAGAAAATTTTCAGCCATTATTTATTCAGATATTCTTTCTGCCACTTTTCCTTCTCTTCTCCTTCTGGGATACCAACGATGTATATGTTTGTGTGCTTCATCCTTTCACTCTAATATCAAGGACATTGCTCAATTTCTTTCTATTCTTTTTCTATCTGCTCCTTTGACTTATGATTTTGATTGTCCTGTCTTGTAGTTTGCTGATTCTTTCTTGTGCCTGTTCAGATCTGCTGTTGCATGCCTCTATGTTAATCTCTACTGTGATGCCTTTCATCCCCACAATTAATGTAATGTTCCTTTTTATACTTTTAAATTCTTCTTCATGCTCATACATTGTCTTCTTAATACACCTTATCAATTTAGCCACATTTTTCTTCATCTCCTTGAGTTCATTCAGTCAACCCCTTGTGTTGTATTTGTCATAGCAGCCAGGCAAACTAAGACAGATGATATGAGGTCTCCAAATTTGTTCTTCCTTTTCAAATTTATTTTGGCTATACTAACTCTTTGCAGTAATTCATAAAAATTTTATGAAAATCTTGTCGTTTTCTAAAAAAAAAAAAAAACTTTGGTGGGATTTTTTTAAGAATTGAGTTGAATCAATAGAATAATTTGGGGACAATTAGCCTCTTAAAATGCTGAGGCTCTCGATTGTTTTATATTTTATATCTTTCCATATATTTCAGTGTTTTAAAATTTCTCTAAGCAATGTTTTCTAATTTTTAGTATACAAGGCTTACATATTTGTTAGGTTTTTCCCTAAGGATTTAATATTTTTTGATGCTTTTAAAATGGTATTTTAATGGAGAACCAAGTTATAATAAAAAATTTCCAGTAAACTGAAGAGGAAGTACTAATGTTAGAGTCTATTTTGCATTGTAGATTTGTTTTTCACGTTCCTTTAATACAGTGAGAGGTTTCCTTTTGTCTGGTCTTCTACCCAGATGAAGCAGAACACAATGATTTTCCAGCACCAATTTCCATTGAAATATGCACACTATGGAGATGGGCCAACAGTTGATTTTATATGCAGAGAGTGACTTGCGGATGTCATCCCTTGCTTAGGTAATTTAGGAGATTATCAGTTAAGGTCTCCACAAAGTAGACAATATTATTCAGTGTCCCAAGACCAGGCTATATTAAGATGATATCAGGAAGACTATGAAGGAACACTAAGAAGGTATATAAGTAAATGAAGTTTCTAAGGAGGGTAAATTTATTTAGTAGTGGTGCATGTGATAATAAATTAAGTATAAAGGTTTTGGAAAGTACAGTCTCTTGAATACTACTGGCACTTTCTGAAACATAAACAATTTGAGTGTGCATTCATTTGGAAAATATGTATAGTTTTAAGTGATTGTAATATAACATGTGTAATACAATATCACAATTACATTCCAGGGCTGAAAAAATTCGGTTGGGTGAAAAGGGATCATCCTCTAGACCTATCAGTGCCATAGAACAATTTTCAAAGAAATCAAGCATAACTCATACTTAAATCTCAATAGCCAATAGCCAATCCTGAGTTACATGGCCACATCTGGGTGAAATATATTAGCAGCAAGAATTGCCATTCTAAATGAAATCAAGGTTATATTAATTAATGAAACATGATAGCATGTTTACTTTGTGAATTTCACAAAATCAGTCACAAAGATATATCACCTTCTGAAGTGTTTTCATTTTTATTTTCTTAAAATATAAAACTGGGATTTTAAATTTTTAAATCTGTAAGTGTGTGATATGATAAATCAACTCATACTTATAAACACATAATTTCATCAAATAAACTTTTTAAATAAAAGAATCTTTTGATTTTTTAAAAGATACTTTGCTTACATAAATTTTACCCCCCAAAATTTAGGGATTCCCATATGTCCCACTCCCCACTACTCCCACACCCTCCCACATAAACAACCTTCTTCAGTGTGGCATATTCATTGCAGTTGATAAATAAATCTTGGTGCTTTGCTATTCACCCCGGACATAGTTCACACTGTAGTCTACACCCTCTCCCACACAGTACTGCATGTTATGGGATGATATTAAATGGCCTATATCTGTCTTGCAATCTCACTCAGGGTCATTCTCAAGTGCCAAAAAAATCCTTGTATTAGAACTGTTTTTCCATCTCCCTACCTCCAGAGCCTCCAGTGGCCACTGATTCCACATCAATGTTGTAATTTCTTCCATTTCTAGAATCACAATATGTCTATAGTAGAATAGCAGTACGTCAAACCTAGTCCATATCTCTTCCCCCAATCCCAAGGATTCTGGGATGGTGATGTCCACTACACCTCCAATTCAAAGGGGGCTTATATCCCATGGGGAAGATGATGGTACTATCCTGCCTGCAGCTGAAGACACTCTTCGTTCCCTGGGACAGCCATTGCCCATCAACATCTCCCCACCAGTTGTCCTGGGTGAGTTCAATGAGCTATAGAGTAGGTGTTGCAACCCCGTTGAGGTTCTGGGCCAAGCTGGCACATGGACAGCCCAAAGACTCAAGTCTCTGGACGTACACCTACAAACTCCAGCACCAAATATAGGCTTAGATAGAAGGAACAGATAAGCCATGTGCAGGGTAGACAAAATTGAGTCCAACCTTGTCACTCTCAGGAGCACAAACTCTAAATTAGGGCCCACTGGCAAGGCACCAAAATCCAGAACTATCTGTCCTGACCCTATAGCCCTACTAGTTGGGGTAGTATCCACTTTGGAAGTCTATGAGATGCTATTGAGATGTGCGTAAGCATTAGCTCTAGGATGGCTTCCAACTTACTTTGAAGTTTCTTAGCCATATAAACTCATTTGTTTTTATCTCTTCTCCCTTTTATTCTAGGTCTTTTTCCAGTTGCAATGCCAGTTGGTGCTGGATAGAAATCCCTCGGTTCCAGGGAGGCTCATCCCTGGGAGTCATGTCCCACTCTGGGGGGAAGGTGATGAATTCATATGCTGAGTTTGACTTAGAGAGAGGTCACATTTGAGAAACAAGGAAGCTCTCAGGAGCCAACCCTTAGGCATCCCACAATAATAGGCTAAGTTTCAACATCAAGAGTAAAGGCTCATAAATCTAGTCATCAATATCAAGGGCACATCAGTGGATCATCCTCCTTCTACAGTCACTGCCCCTGCACTTGGGGAACTGTTGCTGCTCCCTTAGATAATATAGCAGAGCTCTCCAGGTTGGGAATTCAATATTCTTTTGGATATTATGTGAGTCTCCATTCACTGTGACAATGTCCCGTGAACATTTGAACATTTTTACATACCTTATATGGAGGTTAAGGTGAACTTCCTCCCATGCATTCCCCATCACTTACACCCCACACAAATGATCCTCCTCCACCCCAATTGTAACCCTACTGTGATCCAAACCTTCTTCAAAAATGAAGTCATTACAATAGCCAAGCACAGTTAATAGGAAAATGAAACAATAATGATAAGTTTAAATAAAGGAAATTAAATATATTAATTTTTTTTCAAACTAAAAATAAAATAAAATTAAAGATTTGGATATTAAAAAACAGAAAGTATTTTAAAAGTTTTTTTGACATTTTGCCTTTCATCACCACAATATCTAGTGTCCCTTCTGTACTGTGGCACCTTCCACAATTCATTCCCCAGTGTCTCACACTATTTCATTTTGTTTTCAAAGAAGTTTTAGGTCACAGCAAACACACGAACAGAATACAGAAAACCTTCATATACCCAACATCCTCCCCTTTTCTCCCCCCTCCCATATTAATACCTTTATATATGTGGGTGGTATCTTTGTTATAGCTGATATACAAATAATGAAGCATAGCTACCAAACATGGTCAGTGGTTTACATTAGGATTTACATTTTAGAGCACAAACTTTAATAAATTTTGATGATATTTGCCATGTCCTGTGTGCATCATTGTAAGATAAGGTATGACACTTCTACTACCCACTAAATACTTTCTGTTTGAACTATTCTATTCCTCCTTCCCCCTCTCCTTGGGGCCCATGGAGACACACTGGCTTCATTCCTTGGATGACAAGATTCATAGTTACATATAACAACACTGAGGTCTTAACACACTGATTTGTCCTCCCCTATTAGGAGCCACCCATGTTCTCGAGAGACTCCCATCTGTGTATTTGTAAACAAATCGGTCCTCCTGAGGTTGGGAGTCCAACTCCTTCCCTTTCATTATGTGGGTCTCCACCCACTGATACAATACGTTAAGAGAGAATGATCACTCACACACTGCCAAGAAACCTGCTCCAGGTGTACCCTGTCACAAATGCCTGCCTATCCAACACCCTAAACCAGTAATCCTACCTTGTTATATTGCCATAAGATCATTCTCAACTTTATACTTTCAACAACATACCTGCAAATCCTCAGTGTTCACCTGGTCCCTCTCCCAACCCTGCCCTCAGTATGTGGACCTTCCAATCCACCTGTCCCAATCTACCCATCTGTCAACCCTACACCACCCAACCTAATAATATCACTATCCTCCTCTCATATCCCTTTAATACACAACTACACACTTTCACCTTACCATAGATTACATCTGTATGGCTGTTGGCTCACAAACTTCTACTCCCTTTCTATTTCTTATAGACCATCAATTCCAGATAATAACTCTCTGAGTCAGCTCAGTTTGCTTAATTCATATCATTAAGGTCATGTGCTCTTCATTCTTCAATTCCTAGCTGGCTTCACTCAACATAAGATCCCCAAGATTCGTCCATGTTATCCCATGTGTTAGCACTTTATTCCTTCTTACAGCTGAGTAATATTCCATGGTATGTATGTAACACATTTTTTTTTGATGGACACTTGGTTGATTCTAACTTTAGCAATAGTGAATAATGCCACTATGAACATTCGTGTCCATATATCTGTTTGTGTCTTTGCTTTCAATTCTTCTGCATTTATACCCAGCAGTGGAATTGTTGGATCATTTTGAAGTTCTATAGTTAGTTTTCTTTGGAACTTCAAAACTGTCTTCCATAGTCGCTGGACAATTGTACATACCCACCAGCAGTTGATGAGTGCTTCCATTGCTCTACATCCTCTTCAAAACATAAGGTCCGCTGTTTTTTTTAATAGCTGCCATTCTAATGGGCATAAGATGGTATTTCATTGTAGTTTTGATTTGCATTTCCCTAATAGCTAGTGATGTTAAGCATCTTTTCATGTGCTTTTTAGCCATTTGTATTTCTTCTTTGGAGAAGTGTCCTTTCAGGTCGCTTGCACATTTTTTAAATGGTTGTTTGTCTTTTTAATTCCAAGGTGTAGGATTTCTGTATATATGCAGGATATTAGGCTCTTATCAGATAATGGTTGCCAAATATTTTCTCCCATTGTGTAGGCTGCAATTTTACTTTCTTGATAATGTCCTTTGAGGTGCAAAAGCTTTCAATTTTGAGCAGATCTCATTTACCTATTTTTTTCTTTCACAACTCATGCTTTTGGTATGAAGTTCATGAGACCATTTCCTATTGCAAGGCCCTGTAGATGCTTCCTTATATTATCTTCCAAGGTTTTATGGTCTTGGCTCTTATATTTAGATATTTCATCCATCTTGAGTTGATTTTTGTATAACGTGTGAGATAATGTTCCTGTCTCATTCTTTTGGATATGGATATACAGTTCTCAATGTACCATTTGCTGAAGAGGCCATGCTCGTCCTGGACTCTTCATAGCTGGGAGGTTTTTGATTACTGAGTCTATCTCTTTACATGTAACCGGACTGGTGTATTCATTAATTTCTTCTAGTCAATGTAGACTGCTTGTGAATTTCTAGTAATTTGTCCATTTCCTCTACATTATCATTCTTGTTCACGTATAACTTTTCAAAAGATCCTCTTATGATAATCTTTATTTCTGTGGGGTCAGTGGTGATATCCCCTTCCTCATTTCTAATTTTTTGTATTTGGATCTGTTCTCTTTTTTTCTTTGTTAGTCTGGCTAAAGATTTGTCAATTTTACTGATCTTCTCAAAGGTTTTGTTTATTCTTTTCTAGTGCTATCTTATTTTCTATTTTTTTTTAGTTCTGCTCTAGTCTTTGTTATTTCCTTCTTTCTACTTCCTTTGGGGTTAGTTTGTTGTTGTTTTTCCAATTCCTCCAGGTGCTAAGTAATGTCTTCAATTTTAGCTGTTTCTTCTTTTTTGATATATGTATTTATGGCTATGAATTCCCAATCAGTACACCTTTTGCTGCATCCCATAGGTTTTGGTATGCTGTGTCTTCATTTTCATTCATTTCAAGTTACTTACTGATTTCTTTTGAGATTTTCTCTTAAACCCACTGTTTTTCTACAAGTTTGTTGTTTAACATCCAAATTTTTGTGCCTAATCTCGTTCTCTGGCTCTTACTGATTTCCAATTTCATTCCATTGTGGTCAGAGAAATTACTTTATATAATCTCAATCTTTCTCAATTCATTGAAAAATTTTCTGTGGCTTAGTAGGTGGTCTATCTTGGAGGATGATCAACGTGCTCTTGAGAAGAATGTGTATTCTGCTGTGTTTGGGTGTAGTGTTCTGAATTTGTCTAATAGGTCCATATCCTTTAATGTATAACAAAAAGTCTTTGTTTTTTATTGTTTCTTTGTCAAGATGTTCTATCTAATGGTGATAATAGTGTATTAAAGTCCTCCACTTAAATGGAGAAGCATTAATTTTAAGCTATGGAAAATTCAAAATATTTCTCTGTGGTAAAAGAAATTTATCTGGCCTATCTTAGTGAAAGACCTTGGAGGGGGAAAGTTAAATTCAGAAAGATACTGGGCCAAGTTCATCTGAGCATTCCAACTTCAGGTTAAAATGAATATTATTTTGCAATTTACTATATGTAAATAATACATCAATAAAATAATTTATAAAAATAAAATTAAGACCAGCATGCATATTGAACATATATCTACAATATATATCTATTTCTTGAGTCACATTGTTGAGTCTCAGTGGTACAATCTGGATTACAGTCTTCTAGATGTATTGTAGACTTTATATCCTGAAATCTCACTTTGTTATCATTTTTCAGATTCTCTTTGAATCTCTCCAGTTTTAAATATCGACCTTGTCCCTGGTTTATTCTCCCCTTTGGTGGAGCACATGCTTAAGAAGCCTCTTGAGAAGTGTGCATTGTATGCATAGTTTTGAACTTTGTCAAAAACTTTACCCTCTTTCTTGATGGATGATTTTACATGGTATAGGAGTCTAACTTTGAAATAATTCTCCTTCCAAATGTTGATAGCTTTCTATTATGGTATTCTTAGTCCTAGATTTATGGTTAAGAACCCAGACCATTCTAATGAGTGTCATCTTTTCACTCTATGAAATTTCATAATAGATGCAAATTTATGTTTTCAACCATTTCTTTTTGAGTTTTGGTAGGGCTCTTTCAATTAAAAATGTTAGATCCTTCAGTTGTGGGAAACTCTACAGAGATATTTTGTTGATCATGACCTTTCTTGTGCTCCCTGTGCTGTTAATTCTTTATATCATTCTTATGGTCTTTACATTGTGTTGTCTCTAATATTCATATCTTTCAATAACATCAAAAGTAATCATTTTAACCAGACTGGGAATATATAAATATCCATGATAAAAGCTTAGAATTAGGACCAAGCCATGATTTCCAATTCCCTCCAAATTTCTACACTGAATGTGTTTACATGGCAGTCAAAGTGGCACTGAATTAGTCAATTGACTCTTGTTAAAAATGGGAGTACATCTTTTCCGAAATGTAAAAAAGTGCCCTGCCTGGTGTTGATGTAGGTACCTGAAGAATTTTGATTTTGTTCAGTGTATTCATTTTATCAGACTACTAGACTCAGGGGGTAGAAAACCTCTTCTTTAGCCTCTAATATCAATCAATATTTCCTCAGAAACATTGATTCATCATCACAACTAGTCTCAAGATTCTCAATGCACAGTTTGTGCACAGACTAAGTCTATACTCCTCATGTTGTTTTTCAGATTTTCTCAACCACTTCCGTTCCCCACCCTTTCATAGGTACAGAGATGGCAGAGCAAAAGCCTTCTGTGTCATAGAACATGTAAGGATTTTTAACTTCAATTTCTGGCACAAAGTCACTGAACTGATGATGACTAATTCTATGAAATAAATGAAGTACACTGTTGATACTTTTGGTTGAATAAACATCATGTATTAAAAAATTTCCTACAAAGAACTTGTATAATATAACCGAATAACCATGGATTTTAAACATTTTACATTTTATCGAACCAAATTTATCTAACTGAACTGTTGATTGACACATATTTTACTATTGTTTGTACCAAACACATATTAACAGATTCTTCTTGAGGTTGTAATGAATTATTAATTATTTCCAATTAATAATAATTAATTATTATTTGTAATAATTTCTTAGAAATTATTTTTGGTTCTAGTATTTCCACATAGATTTTTCATACAGGCTAATTCTTTAATTGCCTCAAACCTGATTTATATTTAAATGTTCATCAGAGATATTTTAGGTTTTCAGAGAAATCATGCAGAAAATACAGAGTTCTTATATACATCCCTCACCACATGCATTTTCCCCAATTATTAAAGCTTTGATTGAGTGTGTAATAATTAATGAAACTATTATAATTAGATTATTAATTGTTGTCTATAATTTACATTTGAATTCACTCTTTGGGTTGTACAGCCCTATTTTTTATTTATTGTACTAGTACTATATATACAAACTAAATTTTTCATTTTTTAACCAAATTCAAATAAATAATTATTTTTGCAGTATTTTACTACCATCACCTCTAATCATTACCAAAACTTGTCCATCATCCCAAACAGAAACTGTATGAATATATTCTTCATTACTCATTTCTGATCCCTACCCCTGCCCTTGGTAACCTGTATTCTAATTTCTCACTCTTTGCATTTGCTTATACTAATTATTTCATGTCAGTGAGATCATATAATATTTGCCCTTTTGTGTTTGGCTTATTTCACTCAACATGATGTCTTCAAGTTTCACCCATGTTGTGGCACATATCAGAAGTGCATTTCTTTTCTGATTCAATTGAGTTGATCATACAGATAATTTACTTTGTTCTGTTAATATGGTATATTTCCATAGTTGATTTTCTTATGTTGAACCACCCTTGCATTTCTAAGATAAGATCATGGTGCATAAATCTTTTAATGTGCTGCTGGATATAGTTTGCTAGTAGTTTGGGGAGAATTTTTTACATCTATATTCATAAGGAACATTGGACTGTAATTTTCTTTCCTTGTGGAATCTTTATCTGTCTTTGGTATTCGGGAGATATTGGCCGTATAGTGTGAGTTAGAGTGTGTTTCTTCCTCTTCAGTTTTTTAAGGAATTTGAGCTGGATTGGTGTTAATACTTGAATGTTTGGTAAACTTCACTGGTGAAGCAATCTCATTCAGGGCATATCTTTTTTGTCAGGTTTTGATTATGAATTAAATCTCTTTACAATTTGATCTTCTGTTTCTTCTTGAGTCAGTGTAGGTACTTTATGTTTTTCTAGGAATTTGTCCATTTCACCTAAGTTATCTAATTTAGTGCCTTACAGTGTTTCATATTATCCTATTGTAATCCTTATTGTTTTTCTGTGGAGCCTTTATTAATTAATAATGTCTTCACTTTCAATTCATGTTTTTGTTGTTTTCATCCGATCTCTTTTTTTCTTTGTCGGTCTAAATGATGATTTACCAACTTTTTTATCTTTTCAAAGAATTTATTTTGGTTTTGTTGATTTTATTATTTTTTAATTCTCTATTTCATTTATCTATATTACAATCTTTGTTATTTCTTTCCTTCTGCTTGTTTTAGGTTTAATTTGCACTTCTTTTTCTATGTCATCCACTTGTGATGTTAAGTTTCTGAGTTCTTCATTTTTAATGTAAGCATTTAGAGCTATAAATTTCTCTCTCAGCTTCCTTTGCTGAATCCCATAAGTTTTGGTATGCTGTATTTTTGTTTTCATTTGTCTCAAGGTATTTCCTAATTTCCCTTGTCATTTCTTCTTTGATCTATTGAATGTTTTAATGCATTTAAAATCCATGTGCTTGTGAATTTTCCAGTTCTCCACTGCTATTGATTCCTGGCTTCATTCCATTGTGGTTGGAGAATATACATTGAATGGTTTCAAAATTTTTAAAGTATTGAGACTTCTTTTGAGACTTAACATATGCTTTTTACTAGAGAATGATACATGTGAACTAAAGAAGAATGTGTATGCTGCTGCAGTTGAGTGAAGTGCTCTACTTTTGTCTCTCGGTCTAATTGAGTTAAAATATAATTCAAGTCTTTTATTTTCTTGTGGATCTTTTGTCAAGATGTTCTATCCACTGTCAGAAGAGGTTCTAAATTATACTCTCCTACTATTAATGTAGACTCCTTTATTTCTCCCTTCATATCTGTCAAAATTTGCTTCATATATTTTGGGGCTCTGCTGTTAGGTGCATATATATTTATAATTGATATGCCTTCTTGCTGAATTTACCCCTTTATCCATAAATAGTGACCATTTTCATCACTCATAACAATTTATGACTTAAATTCTATATTACCTGGCATTAGGATAACAACCACATTTATCTTCTGGTTACTATTTGTCCGGAATTTTCCCCCATCCTTTCATTTTCAACCTACAGTGTCTTTTTTGTTCTTTTTTTTTTCCTTTGGCTCTTATCAAGCCTGAATCATTTCAGTTGTTTTATCTTCAAGTTCACAGAATCTTTCTTCTGCCAGCTGCAATCATCTGTGCAAACCCTCTAGGGAATTTGTTATTTCAGTTATTGTGGTCTTCAACTCCAGTATTTCTGTTTGGTTCCTTTTATAATTTCTATCTCTTTATTGAGATTCTCATGTTGCTATTCTGCATTTTCTTCATATCCTTTATTTCTTTCTGCATAGTTTTCATTATCCTCTTGAGCATATTGAAGATCATTATTTTAAAAGGTTTGTCTGGTATGTCCAAAGTCTGGAATTATTTGTTGATTGTGTCTGGGTTTTTATGTGTTCTTTTTGTTCATTTCCTATTTCTTTGTTCATCTAATAATCTTTTGTTGCACACTATATATTTTAATATTTTAAAATCCTAACTCTGCAATTTATTCCCTGAGCTGTCTGTTCATTAATGTTATATACAGATGGTGATATGACAGAGATTTCCCTGAGTGCCAGGAGTTAACAAAAACAAACAAAGCAGAGAATAAACACCTTACACAGCCTTGCAAATTGGCTCTGGGTTGTCTGTTGCTTTCCTTCAGAGTATAGACCTCCTGTCAAGAAGATCAGCTGGAAACAAAAGTGAAGTGCAAGGTCTTTCCCTTCATTTTGAGCTTTGTCTTGTCAAAGACAAGGCTTGTGCTTGCTTGCTTGTGGCCTTAGGATTTCCCCTCTTAACAGGAATCCAAATGTCCCCTCTACTATGTTTGAAATAAATTCTGATCCAACTCTAAGGTGCTCTATTGTATGTATTAAAGTTGGTAATCCTTTGCCTTAGGATGCTTTGACTGAATAATTTCATACATTACTTTAGCTGACTGCGAACTCCTTCTGCCAGCAGGGCAAGTTTCAGGGAGGGCATGTCAGAAAAGGGTTTCCTGGTTTAGTCTTTCAAGCTACTACTTAATAGATTGGCACTACCATACTGTCACTGCCCTATGCATATAGGAACAGGGAAAGAAACTCACAATGGTGGCACAGACTGTCTCCACATTGTGACAAGAGTGAATGGGAGGGAAAAAAGTGTGCTATGGGCATCTTTTACTGTTTTGAAAGCTGCATTTTCTTGATTCAGCACACATACAGTTACCGCAACTCTCAATTGTTTTCTGGTATTTTGGGGAAGATTGCTCAGTTGTTTTTTTGGTAGTTGTTCAAAGATTCTGTGGGCAAATGCACCTTGAACCATCTTACCCTGCCAGCTTGTTTGACTGGAAGTCTCAAATGTGGTTTTGACTCCTAAAATGAAAAACAACTGAGCAGTATTATTAATATATATCAAAAACTTTAAGAGCTAGAGAAAAAAAAACTAAATCATTTGTCAAGTTTTCACTTGACTATTGATGTTGTCCCAATGTTTTCAGATCTGTGAACAATTTTCCTCACCACAGGAATATTAGTATTAAAGAAGCTTATTTTCTTTGGACACATTTCTACAATCAAGCATGATTTAAATAACTCATCAAGGTTAAATGGCTTTCCTTGCTTGGCTAGTATGTAAATTATTTGGCCTATTCTTTTGGGTGCAGCCTATTTTTCATTTCCTCTTTTTGTCAAAAATAAGGAAATCTTTTATTTTCTTGATAAAACAATCTTTTGTGATAAGAAAATTTCTCTCACATTGTTGTCTTTTTCGTCTCATTGTTTTCCCATGAGGTGGGAATATTGTGATGAATGCTTAGTCTGGTAATATAAACTATAATTCTTTATTTTAGCATAGCTTCAATGTCTTTGTATAATAAATGCAAAGTTTTGCTATCTAATTCATTAACAATATAATCCACAGTCTTGTGTCTTAAAATCACAACACCGAAAAAATCCAGTTTGCAATACTTTTTAAATATTTATGTGATTTTTCTGCATTGGGAATACATTAAACAGATGAAATATTGCTGTACGGTGATATGTATAACACTTGTAATGTTATAGAGTAATAATTCTATCATTATGATTAGTAGTCCCTGAAAAGCAATGAAAGTGATGAGAGAAATACATATAGTCATTTCAACTACTCAGCCCTGCCAGTTTAACAAGAAAGTAGCCATAAATAGCCACAATTAAATGAGCATGACTGAATTCCAAAAATTTAATCATGAACACAGATATTTCAAATGAATGTAATTTTCATATTTCATATATTAGTTTTTCTTTTGATAGTTTTCCACCATTTAAAAGTATAAAACAATTTTTTCCTCATGGACACCCCCAAACAAACAAAAAACAAAAAGCATGTAAGTGTTTAGATTTGTTTTTATTATTTTCTTTTATTTTGATTTAGATAGTTTTTACATTTTAATTTCATTTTTTAAAAAAATTTGTATTGGTCTACTTGGCACATGTGCTATAGGTTGCTGATTTCTTATTTAAAGAGTTATCTTTTTGAACAATTTAAAATGAGGAAAATAAAATTTTATTTTATTTATTCAGTTTCTGAAATTTTTTATTCCTTTTTATTGGATTTATTTTCTGATGTACATGTATTAATTATACTTGGAATACTTCCTTCAACACTTCTTGTAACAAGCAATGAACTACTTTATTTAAGTTGGCCCTATCAGTGTCTTCTTTATATTTGAAGGTTATTTTCATTGGGTATAGAATTTAGGGTTGACATTTTTTTTTTCAATACTTTAAAGATGTTACACCAAGATGTGGCAGCAACAGTGGACCTGGAAATTGGTGTGAAGTTTTAATTATTTTGACTTTGTAGTAAGTTCTGTAATCAGGAAGAGTGAGACCTCCAACAAGTTCTTCTTTGCAATATCAATTGACTTATTGGGACTCTTTGCATTTCCATGTGAATTTGAGTATCAGCTTTTCCATTTTTGAAAAAAAAAAACTGCTAGGACTTTGATAGACATTACATTGATTCTGTAGATCAATTTGGATGATATTGATATCTTAATAATAGTAAGTCTTCATATCCATGAACAAAGGGGATCTTGCCATTTATTTAGGTCTACTTTAATTTCTTTCAGCAGTGTTTGGTGGTTTTCATGGTACAAGTCCTTCATTTCCTTGATTAAATTTATTCCTAGGTATAGTATCTTTTTAGGAGCTATTGTAAATGGAATTCTTTTTCTAATTTTTCATTTCTGAATATTCTTTGCTGCTGTATAGAAACAAAACTGATTTTAGTGTGTTGATCTTGTAGCCTGCATCTTTGCTGAATTTGTTTATTTAATCCAATTAGTTTCCTTGAAGATCCTTTGGGATTTTCTTTATAAAGGATCAGATAATCTGTAGAAAGGGATTTTTTTTCCTTCTTCCTTTCCACTCTGGATAACTTTTATTTATTTTTCTTGCCTAATTGCTCAGGCTAGATCTTCCAGTACAATATTGAACAACAGTGGTAACAGGGGCATTCTGTTCTGTTCCTGATGTTGTGGGCAGGGGGGAGTGAAGCTTTCTAACTTTCACAATTGAAGATGATATTAATGGTGGGCTTTTCATATATGCCCTTTATCATTTTGAGGAAGTACCACTCTGTTCCTGTTTTTCTGAGTGTTGTTTTGTTTTTTGTCATGAAAGAGCATTGGATTTTGTCACATGTTTTTCTGCCTTAATTAAGAATTTCATTTCAATTTTATCTGTTAATGTGCTTTATTACATTGATTGATTTTCTTTTTGATTTTCTTTCTTTCTCTTTGTTTTATGATTATCTTTCACATTTCTAGGATAAATTCTACTTAGGACATAGGATTGTTTTACTATATTGTCAGATTCGATTTGCTACTATTTTATTGAGTATTTTTGCTTCAAAATTATAAGGGAATTAGTATTCATTTCTTGTGATCTCTTTACCTGGCTTTGTTTTTAGGAATTGTTGGCAGCATATATTGAGTATATACCATTTTTAAGAATTTTTGTTTCTTTGTTTTTAAGGAAAGTTAATCTGTTTTTTTTATTCCAGTGACTTCTGTTCTTATCTTCATTATTTTCTTCCTTACACTTATTTTAGATTTTGCTTACAAATATTTTTTCTAGTTTCTTAAGGGGGAAGTTTAAATAATTAATTTCAGTCTTCTTATTGTGTTACTTAAATGTTCGTTGGTATATATCAACCTTTAATCATTGGTGTTTCTTCATTTCACTAATTTTGTTATGTTTTGCTTTCATTACAATTCAGCTTAAAATATTTTCTTAGTTTTTCATTCCTGCTTTGAGCCATGGTTTTTTAGATGTTGTTAAAAGAGGATTTTGTAGTCACCTTATTTTTGTTATTATTTAATTAAATGTTGTGGTAATAAAACAAACTGTGGAAAATTAAATTCTTTTTACCTCACTTGAGAATTTTTATATGGCTCAGTATATATTCTCTTTTGGGTTGTACTAAATTTGTACTTGAAAAGAATGCACATTCTTTTTGTAAATTGAATGTGGTACTCTATGTATGTCAATTTGATTAAGGTACTTAGTAATATCATTCAGAACAACTATGTCATTGCCATTTTTTTTAATTGTTTCATTTTTTACTGAGAGAGATATGCTAAACTCCCCATCTATGATTGTGATTTTTCCTTTTTCCTTTATATATGTCACCTTTTGCTTCATATATTTTTTGTTCTGTTAAGTCCTTTTATATTTATAATTGTTTTATTTTACTTCTGTATTGACTCACTTATCATTTATAAGGGTCCATATTTATTTATTGTAAAACACCTTGTTTTGGACTCTATTTTGCCTATATTAATGTATTACTAATTCAACTTCCTTATCCTTACATTTTGTATGTTCATCTTTTTTTCCAGCCACTTATGTTGTATATCTGTTTATTAAAGTGCACCTCTCTAGAAAACATGGAGCTGTTTCCGCCTGTTTTTTACAACATGAAAATCTCTCATTTTTGAATTCAGGGTTCAGTCTATTTACATTTAGTGTAATTATTGATATAGTTTAATTTATCATTTAATAATTTTAAGTCTCATTATACATCTGTTCTCCATTTCCTGCAATTTTTGTCAGTCAAATATGTATTATTATTTTATTTTCATCCTTGTATTGCTATTCAATCTATTTCTTTTTACAATAGTTTTAAGTGGTTGCTGTAGGGATTTCAAATGTACATTATATCAATCTGCTTATAGTTTAGTACACTTAGAGTACACTTTAGTACACATAGAGTACAATGTATTAATTTCACTTTGAATATGATGTCTTTAGAATTAAGAGAAGCAAGAAATAAACATTATAGTGTATATTTACCCACACATTAAGCATTACTGTTGCTTTTGGCACACATAGCAATTCCCTATTATTGCTTTTTAATATTTTCCATTTCTTAAGTTCCACATTTAACTAATTTATATATTGTTATAGTTGTAAAATAATAGTATTTAAATTTCTGCATTTTTCCAATATTGGCAATTTTTTTTCATTTCAAAATTGTATAAATACTATTATATACATTTATTTTCTAATTATCTAAAAATGCATTTATTTATTTTCTATTGCGTTAAAGAGTTATTCTAAAGGGTTTGTTTGCTTTTGTTTTCAAAATTTTGTAGTTGTATTTACACTTTTTTCTCCCACTCTCATTATTTTCCTTTTTTATTACAATGTTTACCAGAAAAAAAAACACTTTTGCTGTTTTTTATTTCATAAAGATTATTTTTAAACAAAATGTTATCAGATTAATACATTTTCTAATGACTTTTGGGACAATTGTGTTTTATATGTTTGCATGGTAAATTGTTTAACATACAGCTAATGAAAACCTTACTAATATTTTTCAAATACTTTATTTCCTTATTTCTTTTTACTTGTTATGTGGGCAATGAGAGGAGTATGCAAATGTTCCCTATTATGGTTTTGATTTGGTCAATTTCTTCTTGTATTCTACAAAATAGTTTTATATATTTTGTTATGCTTTTCTGATTATAAAGTTTCATTGTTATTTCCTAGCTTTGATTCAGACCTAGAAATGGTGACAGAAGAAAAATATGACAATATTTGAAGACTAATTTAATTATGGAAATTTGTGTTTTACAGGAGACATGGTTAAATTAGATGGGGAATTTAAATATATTGACATTTTTTAGATGTTTGTTTTGTTTTTCTTAAAATAAGATATGTATATCATCATTTGAGTTGAATTTGGTTCAATTTAGTGACTGGAGGAGTAAAAAACTGTATCTATTGGTTTGCTTGTATTCTTTAAGTTATTCTTTTAAAAAGTTTTTGAAGCAGGCTAGAATTTATAATAATTTTTAAATGAGAAACGCAAAAATGTAAGATGATTTTCCCATGCCTATTACTTTTTATTGTTACCATTTCACAACAAAATTAACCTGTCATAGAAATTCAGTATATACAGTTTTGAGAAATGGCTACCAAAAACAAAAACATATTTTTAAAATTATACCTAAAGAATAATTAAAATGGCAAACAAGCTACTATCTAGGTGTTGAACAAAATTAAAACCTTTTATACTATCTATTGAGACTAATTTCTGACACACATTAATTAAGCTATTTTTCAAATCCTTCATTTTATATTTCCCAAATTTCATATCACATAGAGATGGGTGAATTCATATTTTAAATGAGAGAAATAGTGCTTGAAATTTCAAAGCTATTTTCTAACATGGAAGGATATATATTTTTTTTCACTTTTAGTTACTTAAGAGTATTTCAGTTTTGATTATAGGTTATCAGGTGATTATGGAACAAAATTTAATATTCATTAAGACATATTTAATTATAGTCATACAACTTATAACTTTAATAAATATAAATAAACCTCAAGAAAAAAAAATGGGAGCCATATTAAATCTAAAGGTAGAAGGGAGGGGGAAGAAAACTGTGATTTAAATTTATGTATTCTCATTTAGTGTTTCACACTTTCATATAAAGCTGTGTTTTCTTATGCCACAGAAATATCTTAAAATCATTTAATTTAATCAATCATTTGAAGTTAACCCCTTCTATATGCTCCCCAAATAAAAAACCAATTAGAATATACTTTAACAGTTTCATTTGGAGAATCTCATATATTTGAAGACAGTCCCTGTCATTTCCCAAAAGCTCTGCTTCCTACAAAGATCTTCATAAGGTTGAGCAGATATGTCTTTGTGACTTTTTCCAATTGCTTCTGGGTCCCTCAGAATCAATCAAATATAAGTCCTTCAAATAAGTAATGACAATAATCTCAGTTTTCACATATCTAAACTTCATATTCCTCATAACCTCAGTCAAACTCATCTGTCATGACCAAATACAGCAATCCTGATCACCCATATGAACCTGTGCTATTATTTTCTCCAGCTCTTTCAAATGTGATAATATCTACAATGTAACAAAATTACTCATTCATTTATTTGAAAATATGAATCTAATGCTGTATAGGCCCTTCTTTAAGGATGGAGGTCCACAGACCTCTTGGATTAAATATTGTAGAGCTTGATGGCCACAACAGAAGCTTCCCATATTCTCAAGCAGATGGTAAGTTATTGGAGAGAATTAAGCAAAGGAATTATAAATGCTATGCAGAAAATTTAAGTGAGGTGAGATGGCATAAAATGAGTCATACATGACATGGTCTTTGGTATATGCATAAAGTATAGTGAAGAAGCAAAGGAGGGAGTTATCCTATTTGGGGAAAATTTGAATACATTTTTTAAATGTAATACTTTAAAGAAAATTGCATATATCACCATGTTAAGAGCTAAAATGGCAAAAAATATGAGATTTTATTTAAAAGTTTAAAAAAGTCAGGGCATGACATATGTTCAGATAGAGTCCTGTTAGCTCTGTACAGCAGATGGCACTCCTACGGAGCTCTTCATGGGAAGTCAAGAATCACTCTTACCATACAAAATAAAATCAAAGGCATTTGAGGTTCTTTAAGTGGTAGGGTGCTACTATAGTATAGTTATTTCCTTTGTTATAAGGCATTTATTTAGAAATTAGTAACTTTAAATGATTGTATTGAAAATTGCTTGAAAAATGTTTAATTTGATGAAAAATTGTAAGTACACAAAATCCAAATCTGAGTCATTACCACTGTTATCATATAAATCAATGTTCCAGGTCAATAAATAATTATTAACAAATGTTTGACACTACTTTCACTTAGTAGCAACTGTACCTAGAATCAGAAAGTTTGATTTATATTTTTAAACATTAAAAAAATATATAAAGATAGATAGGTAGGTAGATAGATAATGCTCCATGTTGAAAGGGTCCCAATATTAATCATACACTGTGGTATGTGTATTTGGGAAATATCTCTTGAGCCATGTGTTCTGTCAAAAATATCACTTTTGCAGCATGTAATTGTCCAGACCCTACTTTATGAGCAAGATAGAAATCTGTATAAAACAAAAATTCTTAGGAATCTTTCCAAACAAATGGATGACTATGGATTGTTTGTTGCTCATTATGTGAATGTTCTTCACTGAAGAAATTTGCATCAGTCTTGACTCCCCCCCCCTTTTTTTTTTGCTGTTTTTAAATTTATTTCTGAGTTGCAAAGATTATTTCTCCTCCCAGTATTTTACAATTTCCTGTATTCCCCCATTGAATCTTGGCTGCCACAACTGGACAGACAGCTGTGAGGACCTTCTTTTTCTTGCATCTGTTGTGGAAACCTTAACACAGACATTAATTGCTCCAGGTCTGTCACAGTTGCATTTGAATACTCTAAAAGGATGTGTACATGATAGATTTGTTTGATTAAATATAAAATTATTAAAAGTTCTAGGGGAAAACACTGAACATTATAATCCTAAAAAGATGTGACTGACTAAAAGAAGAATTTTTGGTAATATCTAGTCCTTTCCAGAAGAGTAAGAAAAATGAAAAAATTAACCAGACAAAAGTCTTTAACTTTGGTTAAAATAGCTTTTACATTAGTAGGGATTTTTGAATTACTGATTTAAAAAAACACTTCAGTTCAGCTCATTTTAGCAACAAATTAGAGGCAATTATTGCCTAATGCAACAGAACATTTCAGTGCATTACAAAAGCTGGATTCAGAAACTTATATGTCATCATGACTCAAGATTATTGCAGGCTTAAGCAGCAGTTTTCTTCCCATTGACTTTACTGTCAAGTACGCTCTTTCCTTGTGATACAGACCTGAGGACACCAGTTACATCTTCCCAAGTTCAAGTCTAATGGAAAAGTTATCATCGTCTTCACTTGCACAATTAAAACCTTAAGAGGCAGTTTGATTAGACCTTATCAAGTCATATATCAAACAATCAGCTAAAGTTCTCATCATTTGAGATTTGGGAAGGTGTGTTTCTTCAGTGAGAAACAAAACCTTGAGGCAATGCTTTGAGGGAGACCAGACTCAAAAACTGCTTCTAAAGCATTAGAATTAATATAAGATTTAGAAACAAATGCATAGTGAAATGTAAATATAATAGATTTCTTTCCTCTAATTTGTGGGGTTTCCGGAAAATGCACAGTGTGAGTATAAAATATTTCCTATCAAAAAAATATTTCTAATTTCCTATCAAATTTATAAAACTTCAAAATGCAAATTGATTACTTAAGTTTGGAGGTGGGGTTAAGTTAAACAGGATATTACCAGATGAATAAAGAATATTCCATATTTGTTTTCTATTTACCTTCTCTAATCATTTTTTCTTTTTGTGTTTAGGAAACTTTGATCACCCTAGCCAGATTATTCTCAGAGTTCAAGTTCCCAAATCCTATGCTTCCATTTTAGATGCTCATGTTTGGTACAGACCTAATCTAGCTCTTCTCAGGGTGCCTGTGGTCTTCTTTGCTACATCTATTTTAAGACAATATGGGGGTTCCCTATAAACAGTTGACTAAATATAAAAATACTTGAACTTGTTTTAAAAATGATTTTGCTCTGTATCTATGACAAGCAGGAAGTGAACTGCTATACCATTCATCCATCTCTAAGCATTGGCCCTGATGGGCAGTGGAGAGAAGGCTATGGCTCTACGGAAAAAGACATATCATAATATAATATTTAAGAGCTTGGATCTATCATTTATTAATCGTGTAACCATTGGCAAGTTCTTAACTTCTCTGTTCCTCTTCTTTGTCATCAGCATTGTAGAGATTAAAAAACCCTCATTGTGATGTTGGTAGATATAAAGTAGATTGAGTTTGTAAAACACTTAGTGCAATGCTTCATGTATGGGAAGAGGTAAATAAATATTTTATCTAATTATTATTGACAGGGGGCAAATGTGGCTCAAATGGTTGGGCATCCTCTCCCATATCGAAGGAACTGGATTCAATCACTGGGACCCACCAGTAAAATAAAGAAAAATATAGAAGGCACGTGGGTCACCAGGCTGTGCGAGTGGGTTCACCACTAGGCCCTGCCAAGCAACGCAGCAAGATGATGATGTAACAGGAGAGAGACACAGGGAAAACTAAGATGTGATGCACCAAAAAACCAGGAACTAAGGTGGCGCAGGTGGCAGAATGCCTCTCTCCCAAATCAGAGGTTCCCAGGACTGAATCCTAGTGAAGACAGGAGGAGAAGGATGAGAAGAGAGGAAAGAAAACAGGCACAGAGCTTTACCCAGCGAATGGACACACACAAAAAAACAGCAAAAACGAGGGAGGGGACTTAAAAATAGATAAAAGTAAATAAAAATAAATAAATTAATAAATCTTTAAAATATATATATTATTGTCAACTTTGTCTTTAAGGAAAAGAATCCTAGGTCAAGATCTACATTACATTCTCATAATGGGTTAATTGTCTTACAGTATAAAAGGAGGTTGGGAAAGTACAAGATCTGTAGGGCTATTACAAGTGGAGAAGGAATATGTGTCAAGATCTCTCAAATGGGCTAAAATATCTGAAAATAGCTATGTCAACCATTTCTTCTCATTATCCCTGTTAGGCTTTGAATTAAGTTCCCGGATACAGTAATAAATAAGATATGGTCCTTGCCTTCATTAATCTACAGTTTAGTGCAAATACAGATAGTAATAAAAAGAAATGCAAATAGATGCAAAATTGAATAACACTAAATTTGGAAAGGAACTTAAGAAAAAAACAAAAGTTTGATTTGTCATAAGATATATAGTAAGAAGAAAAGATGCAATTACAGATGAAAAGGTAAGCTTTCACAAATAAGTTTTGAGCTGAGAAATACAGGAAGAGCATGAATTAATTAGATGAAGGGATAGGTGCTGGAGTAGATGATCTAGGAGGAGGGAATAGTACGTGCATTGTCTCTTTAATAGAGCAGCATTCAAGAAATGGAAAGAAAGTCATTGAAACTGGACCAAAGAGAGATTTACTAGATGAGCTTGGTTAGATAAAAAGGTGATGGCTTAGACAAGGCATTTCCTTCCCAGTTAATAGTTTTGGTCTTTATCCTAAAAGCAATGGGAAATATTGTGTTCACTTAAACAAGTGGGTGATATAATGAAATTTATCTTTTGAAACTGTCACAATGGCTGTATTTGGAACAGATAAAGGCCCATCCTAGTGGATGTAGAGGTCAATTATGAGATAAGAAATGATGATAGCTTGGTCTATGTCAGTGGAGATAGAGAGATGTGTATAGCTTTTATATGTTTTAGGTGTGAAAGTGTCATTAATTTATGATAGATTGAATATATGTGACAAGAGAGCTTTAAGGAAAAGAAACTCCAAGATTTCTGTCTTCAATGGCTGAGAGAATGGTGGTGTAACCTGCTGCTTTACAGAATGGAGAATTTTGACAATTTTTTCAGAATGAGGGTCACTCATAGTCTTGATTTGGGCATGTTGTGTTTGAGATATCTTGAGTGTTCAAGTGGAGATGCCAATTAGAAACTGGATTTCAAATTTTAAATTAGTACTGTGGGATATTCCAGGTTATGGTATTGAAATGAAGCTGAAATGTGTGTATTATAAATGTCTTTGGAGCATATGTGTTATTAGTGACTACATATTATCAGCCAAACTTGGGAATTGGCCTTTACATTCTTGTGGATCATTTACTGAAGAAGTTGGCAATTTTTTTAAGGCAAATATATTAAAATCTTAATTCCCTTCAAAATATTGATGGGAAACATTCTCTTAATAATATTATAAAAAATGATGCACTTTTATAGTTTCAAAAATGTCTAATACTTGTTTTTCTACTATCTCTTTTCTATTGTCTTAAAATGGTAGCTCCTTCTAAAATAACTTCTCTGAATTGTGCTCTCAGAATGGCAAAAATACCATAATCTAACAAATGAAAATTTAATTTTCTATTTTAGTATATATTAGAGAGTTTTTTATTAAAATATTTGTAAGACTTTAAAGAGCAATGAGAGAGGAATATCTCTGAAGATAAAGCGAATAAGTTCTGTAAACATTGTATTTTAGGAACTTAGAGATCAATGTATTAAATAGGAGAGTGACTACCAGTTTATCCTAAATAGGGTGCTCATTCTTTTTGGTAAATTCTTGTACTTTAGGCATATTTTAAGGATGGATTATTCAAATCTTCTGCTTACTCAGTTCCATAACATAAATTCTAAGCGTGCAACTGATTTTGAAGTAAAGAAATAAAGCATTTGTAAGTTTGTTTAAAATGTACAACTATGAAGTTGTTTCACTTTTTTTCTGTTAATGTTTAGCTTTGCTCTTTTGATTTCCCTTTTTAATCCCTTGACCATATCTATCGGGTTCTATAATGTCTTCTCCTTATTAAAATACAGGGAATTGGATTTTTAAAACTTCCAATCTCAGTTAAATCAAAACTCAGCCATGAAATAACACCTTCTAGTACTCCAGCGAATTGATAAGCCAAGGATGAGGGAGAAGAAAAGGGTCAATGTATTTATTGTATGAGACCACAGCATTGATGAGAAATTGTTAGCAGGCAGTTCTTTCTTTGTTATAATTTCATATGATTCCTCCAAATCTACTAGGCTTCCCAGTGAAGGTCTGCAGAATTTCTTGCAGCAATATTCAATTTCTCCCTCCAATGTTGAGAACTTCTGCAGAAGAGGGACCAACTATTTATACCTATAGACCCTCTAGTAGTCTATACTCCAAATTCCTCTTTTATGGCATTCTTCCCCCTTTTGCTAACCTCTGTGCTCTTCAGATTCAGATGTAGAAAGAACTAGAGTCCTTTTCCATAGTCCACAAAAATCAAAGAAAGCTTTAGAAGCTTGGCGAGTTATGGACATCTTCAAGTATGGCACATTTCACTACTTTCTAATCATGCCTTCAAGAACTCCTACAATGAACCAAAAGTTTGCAATAGATTTTGGAAGAGAGATGATCCAGCCTTCATATTCTCATGTTGCCCTAACTCCATGGGATACCAGCCAAGTCCTGTGTAAGGTATTCATTATGTGTCTTCAACTTTTTGCCATTCTAACATAACAGATGGGAGTATACTTTGGTCACAGGTTTGGCATTCTCAGTAAGCAGCCAGCTGCAGAACTATAGTCCACATATTGGTCTCCTAGGACTGCTATGACATATTGCTACAAACTGGGTAGCTTAAAAATAACAGAATTTTTTTTCTCCCATTTCTGGAGGCCAGAAGTTCAAAATCTAGTCATTAACGAGGCCACACTACCTCTAAAGTCTCAAGTGGAAAAGAATTTCTTGCCTCTTCTAGCTACCGGTAGCCCTCTGGTTTTCCTTTGCTGTGGCAGCATAACGCCAATCTCTGCCTCAGGATCTTCACATTTTCCTCCTTCCTCTATGTGTAACCTGGTGTCCTTTCCTTTTTAATACTGATATTAGTTATTGGATTTAGGATGCACCCTAATTCTAGGTTTAACTAATGACTTTTGCAAAGACGCAGTTTCTAGATAATGTTGCTTTCTTTGGTTCTAGATGGCCTTGAATTTGATAGTGACATTATTTACCCCAACACAACGTTTTCACAGTTATTCAGATTTGCACAAATGATTCTCTCTGAGGCATCCTCATATAATTTGGTGTACTAGGCATCATGGCACATCTAACTCTCCTTGGAAGTAGAGGGAAAATCTCCTCATGAACATAGCAATTCCTACAAGTAGAGGAGTTCTAATTGCTGCATAGCTTCCAGAGTCTTGTCCTCAAATACAGGTTGATAAGAACATGCAAGGAGGCTAGAATGATTTTACACCTTCCACTTAGAACAATTATTAGTGGCCCATTTTCAATCATCTGTAGAATTTTTTTTAATTTTAGAATTTCTATGTTTAGAGAAAAATCATGCATAAAATAAAGAGTTCCCATATGGCACCCTATTATTATTTAAGAATTTGCCATGCATCTTTCCTTTAAACTGTCCTCCTCTGAAACTGGTAAATGAGAGGAAAAAGCCCCACAACATACCTGTCAAATATTTATAACAGTTCCATTGAATACAGTATCAACTTTATTGCCTGACTTTAAACTGCTTTAACATCTTGAAAAAATATGTAATAAAAATGTTCACTTCAATTTCTATCAGTTTGAAGGTTTTTAAAGTATGGATTACTGGAGTTTCTGATACTTAAAATCATTTTTGGCTGTGGAAGTGGTAATGTCAAATAGTCCTTACGTGAAGGAGCTTGGTCTTGGTAATAACCAGCGAAGTAGATATGTATTGTGAAACATCTCATTGATTTCTATGATTTTTTATATCTAAATTCCATTTCTATACACAATTTTTCCTCCTGTACATTCTCCAGCAGTGCATTTCTATAACATTGCTTTTTGGAATCCATACACATTTAAAACAAATAGCTGGTATTGATTTGTCTCTCATGATATGTATGGAAGCTATTTTTTTTCTAATTTTAATTTGGGGGGGAAATATTTTGGAGCCCAAGCCTTAAAATATGAAAGAGTTTGGTAAAAACTTTTCTGTTGATATTTTCTTGGGGATGCAGCAAAATTCTGGAATCCAATGTGATTAGAGGTTAAGAGTGACCTGAATCATTGCTTCTTGCCCAAGCTTGGATTTTAAATAGAGGTTGTTTAATAAGTAGCAAAAGCAAAGCTTCTCTAAGTGGTTTTGCTACAGTAGTCGGTGTTTCAAAGGAAGAGTAAAACAACATAAGAGATCAGATACTCCGTGATTATCGGCAGCCGCCAGACTAGCGTCTGAGTCCATTGTCAGGTATTAGTTATGTGTCTCATAGCCAACCAAGGCACATCTTTGGAGGGTATAAGGATCTGCTGTTGTACAGGTAATGGCTGTGAAGCCTGAGACTTTCCAATTTTCTGAAGTTGTCTTCATCTAAAGTTATCTCAGTACCCTACGTACAATAAAAATCACTCACTTCTGCCTAAGAGGTAAATCAGAACATCATATTGTCCAGCCACAGGTAATTGATATATTTGTTCAGATTTTACTTCCAGTGATGTTTAGTCTCTGAGTATAAAATCCTAGTTGTGTCCATTCTTGTCCTTTATCTATTAATATACACTCAAGATTTGGATCCTCACCACACTGAAACTTACATGCAAAGTGATAATTTTGCTAATATATTAATTTGACCAAAGCAAAACACTGTGTATTCAGTACAAGGAAAAACAGGAAAATGGAACAAAATAAATACCAACCACCACCACTTAAACATTACATAAATAGGAAGAATCTTGTATAACACTGACATATGGTCTAGTCATCAGCCTAGAAAAAATATGCATACATATGTTTATGTATACATTTTTCAAAATACTGGAAGTAAAATAACTGAGAGGTCCAAGAACTTGAAGTGAGATCTTGGTTAGCAAATTTAGCTGTTTCACTTTCTGTCCATTTCAAGAATTGACTTTATTTTTGCTTTAGATCTATTTTTTAGTACTTGAGGGGAAAGGCTGTGCATTATATTACTAATTTATTTACCACTGGATTTAACTTATTCCTCAATAATATTTTAATTGATTTTACTTAATATGGAAGCCAGGGCTTGTAGAACACTAAACTATGGCAAGAAGTATATTCACCATGGTTAGAAATGCAGGATTGTCTTGCAAATAAATAAATTTTTGAGTGCAGAATGCTTCAAAATAATTGAAAATACATGGATATTTTTAATCAAATCATATCAATTTTAATAAAGCTAATGATAAATAACTTATTGTGTGACTACTCAGTGTCAGAATTTGTGCTAGGTCATTTTTAAAAACTTTTATTTCTCCATTTAATCAATATAACCTATAAACATTCCAAAAAAATAACTGGCCTTTCTGTTTTTTAATAACATTAACCTTATTGAAAAAGCATATGTATTTGCATACTGGAAAACAATGACAGTGGTTACCCAAGTCCTTCCTCCAATGAATCTCAATAATCAAAACAACTACAATAGTAAGAAACAAAAAAAAAAATAATAAAAAATAAAAAGAGTCCTGAAAGTGTTGTTGAGCATCCTAAATGATGCTCAAAAACAAAATGCAAAAAAGCAAATTAAGTGGTATCACACCGCCTAGTATAAAACACCGAAATATTTTCAGTGGTGGGTATTTTGATGAACAAATACTTTTGGTTGATTGTATTTTTCATCTTTGACTCACAGCATCAAGTAGATGCAAAAGAGAAAGAAAGTGAAATGGATTGAATACTTAGCTACAGTAATGGATCATGAGAAATGATTCTAAGAATTTAGAGCACTATTGGAGAAAGCACATTTTCCTCTTTCCAATTTCCAACATGAATGCAAAAGATGTGAGTTTTAAAGATTATGTCTCCCTTCCCATAAAATACCAGACAGAAAAATTCTGCTCTTTTTCTGTACCTGATTTACTCCTAGAAGAGGAAGTAAAACCTTGTCTTTGGGTGCAGTATTTCCCCAGTCACCTTGGAAGCACTACCTCAAGGAATGCATCTCATTGAGAAGGGAGTGAAGAAAACAGGGCTCATTTGAGTGAGCACCTGAGAATTGCAGCAAATGATCAGACTACACATGATCATGATATTTTACCAAACCACCTTCCCAGAGGTTTTTGCAAACTCCTCTTCTGATTTAAAAACACATTTTTAAAAATAAAGACCAAATAATGATATTTCTAATTCCAAAATATGAAGACATTAACCTGAATAAACCTCTTAAGTAGCCGCTGAAGAAATTTCCAGTTGGAACTATGGGAGTTTACAGTTTATGTTACTGAAATCAATCTGAAATATCATTGGAACATATATAGTTTAGAGACTACATATTATCAGTCAAATTAATTATCTGGCTTTTATGTAGTTATGGATTATTTGTTGAAGAATTTGACTAAATATGTTTTTAAAAGGAAAGTAGGTAAAAATTATAAGTACCTTCAAAATATTTACAGAAATATTTCCCTTAAATATCATATACAAAATGTGATGCACTTTTATCATTTCAAATATGCTCAAAATCTGCTCTCCCTTTCTCTCTTTTCCAGTGACTTGAAATTGTAGGTTTTTCTAATAAAATTTTTCCAATTGTGCTCAGAGACTGGCAAACATACTCTTCTTATAATACTGAGATCTTCATTTTAAAAATTGCAGTCTGTATTCTAGCATTTCATTTTGAAGAATTTAAATTGCATAAAAGAAGATCTCTAAAGATAAATTGATTAGTTTCCATGCACATTGTATTTTAGGCTCTTACAGATCAGTATATTAATTAAAAGGATGACTACTAATTTACCTTAAATGAGGTGTTCATTTCTTTTTTAAGTAAATTCTCATATTTTGAACATAATATAAAGATGTATGATTCAAGTCTTCTGCTTAATCAGTTCTATAAGATGAATATTATGTGTGTAAATGTAAAAAAAAACATGCTATGTGTGTAAACATAAAAAATCATTTTTTTATATTTTGTCAGTAATCAAATAAAACATTAGAAAATTTCTTTAGAACAAATAAATCTTCGGGAATAAAACTATGAAAATGTTTTACATTTCTTCAAACACCATATAATCTTGTTCTTTTTTAAAAAGACCATTTATATAATTATATTGTGTATAAAAATTTGAGAATAGTTTTTCACTTTTGCATTTTTGATTCCTTTCTTCTATTTCTTCATACAATAAACTTTATTTTCAGAATTGAAAGTATAGAGGATTCTAGATATCCTATCCTCTCCTTTTCCAAATTTCCTCTCTTAATAATATCTTACATTAGTGTGGTACATTTTTTAAAATTGAACAAATATTGAAGTATAGCTACTAACCAAGGTAGTTTACATTATAGTTTATATTTTTCACTGTACACTTTTAAGGATGTGACAAAATGTATAAGGGACTATATCTGTCATTGCAACATTGTGCAAAACAATTCGAATGCCTTGAAAATGCCCTATGTTGCATCTATTCTTCCCTCTCCCTCCCCTCATACCTCTGGCAACCACTATCTTTATATCAGTGCTTCAAGATCTTCCATAACAACCATAATAAACTACTTCGGTCCATGGTTTCATTCCCCTCTTGTGTTTGTACATTCCTCTACCTTGAGGATTTTGGGATGGTGATGCCTGCTCTACTTCAGATTGAGATGGGTTTAGAAATTATGGGGCAGATGAATGAACTGTTTTGCCTGCACTTGTAGATACTTTTGTTTTATGGGATGGGTGTTGTCTGTCATTCACCATTTTGTTAGTTAACCTCGGTGAGTCTAATAAACTGGGAAGTATGTGTTGGCCACTATCTGCTGAGTTGCAGGGCTCAACCTATATATGAAGAGATCTGTGATTTAAAAAAAATAAAATGGGTAGAAGAATCATGTAGGGAAAACATAAATGAATCTAACTCTGCTACATTGGGGAAATAGATGATTATATATTCCAAGGTAAGGCTTATTGTCAAAGTACTGATTTCGTGTGTTTGTGTGCATTGCCTGTAGATTTGGGATGTTTTTAGAGCCCTCAGGTGCACCCTAGTTTGAGACTTTGTTTACTGTGGCAGTTAGTGAGATCTGCTTGAGACATGCGTAAGTGTAACCTCTGAAATGACCTCCTGACTCACACTGAAATCTCTTAGCCATAAAATCTCTTTTGTATTTAATGTTTACCCCTTTTGGGCAAGGCCTTTTGCCAAATGTATCATTGATTGGCACTTGATATTATTCTCTTGGTGCAAGGAAGTCTCATCCCTGAGAGTCATGTCATATAACAGGGGGAAGGTAGTAAGTTAACTTGTGAGTTTGGCTTAGAGAGGCCACATTTGAGTAATGAGGAGGTTTTCCAGAGATAACTGTTAGGCAATAGATATTTTTAAACTAAGTTTCAAATTTACAAGAATAAGTTTCCTAAGTACAAGCATTAATATTGAAAGCTAGGCATATTGTTCTATTTTCTATTTTTAGGAACTACGTATGTTCTCTAGAGATTCTTGCCACCATATTTGAGAATGTAGCTGAACTCCTCAGTATGGGGGTTTAATATTTCATTAGTTGTTGTGTGGGTCTCCACTCACTGAGATAATACTCTATGGCACTATGAACAAATTCATATTCCCAGAGGCATGTCCCAGGTGCACCCTTCCCCACACTTCCCCCAACTACAAACACATTGCACCAATGACCTTCCCCTGCCATATATACCAAAAAAATACTCCCACAGTAGTATTCTCATCCAAAGTCTTTATCCTCATGAGAATCCACCTGTTCCTTCCTTCAGCCCTCCCCCCACATCCATGGATGGCACAACCAGTTATCCCAAACCTGGTCACTCTCTAGGACTGTCTACCCCACTCACATTGCCGCACCACCATCACCTCCATTCACTGCCAAACTGCCACCATCCAGCTTATCAGAGATTGTGCCCAGACATAGCAGAGGCTTATCACTCTCTACTCCCTTTCTATTTCCTGGTAACCTATGTTCCAGACAATACCTCTATGTATCTGTTCCGTATCCTTAATTCATGACAGTGATGTGATGCTATATTTTTCCTTTAGTGACTGACTAGCTTCACTCAACATAAGTTCTTCAAGGATCATCCACATGTAGCATGTGTCAATACTTCTTTCCTTCTTACATCTGAGTAATATTTCATTGTATGTATATGCGATATTTAGTTCATCCATTCATCCATTGATGGACACTTAGGATGCTTCCAACTTTTGGCAATTGTAAATAAGGCCACAAAGAACATTGGTGTGCACGTATCTGTTCGCATTCCTGCTTTTCAATTCTTCTGGTTATAGTCCAAGTAGTTAACCTTGCTTTTTGCTTTCCCTTTTTAATTCTTTGACTCTCTTGGTTATTAAAACTTACTGAATTGAAATTTTAAATACTCCAATATCATTTAATTAAAAACTCAGCCATTGACTAACTGCTTGTAAACTTTAGATCTTCCAGAGTATTGATAAGTCATGTTTGAGGGAGAAGGAAACAGAAAATGTCTTACTGTCTGAGACCAAGGCAATGTTGCGGTCTTGTCCCTGATATAATTGTATTGGTTTCCTGGGGCTTCCAAATGAATCACCGCAAGCTGAGTAGCTTAAAAATAACAGAAATTTATATTTTCTCAGATAGATAGGCCAGAAATTCACAATCAAGTCATTAGCAGGGCCACACTCCCTCCACAGTCTCTAGAAGAGAAGATCTTCTTGCCTTTCCCAGCTTCAGGTGGTGCCTGGTATTCCTTTGTTGTGGCAGCATAACTCCAGTCTCTGTCACGTCTTCACATGGCCCTCCTTCATCTATGAATAATTTTGTGCCCTTTCCTCTACTAATAAGGACAGCAGTTATGGGATTTAGGATTCATCCTAAATTTAGGTTTAATTAGTTATATTGGCAAAGTCCTTCTTCCAAATAAGGAAGCATTCTTTAATTCTAAGTGGAGTTAATTTGGGGAGCACCGTAATTGTCATTCAGAAGATATACCTGTTACCACCTTTGGATTTCACTGCATGGAGTATATTCAAGATCAAAACAATGCCTCTCATCAGGAATAGTGGTCCTCAGGTCTCAATTTACTCTATGTTTTGCAGCTGTGGGGTCACGAGCCCACACATTGTTCACATATACACTGGATTGAATCACATTCACTCACACAGTGAAGGCACAGATCTAAGCCAACTTTACTTGCAGCCATTTATACTCTGATGGCCAATGCATCTCAATACATGGCTCACAAAGTATATGATATATACACCCATTTGTGCCATTGTGGAAGGTCTATGCTCCCTCCCTGCAGTGAACAGATAGAGCAGCAGAACTAGCCCAGATGCTATAAAACCTACGTAATTTACTAAACAGTCACCAGTGAATGTTTATATAAGTTTGGGACAAGAGGAGAAGGAATATTTCTCAGTCCACTATCTGCAATGGGATGTATTTTACCAGGTAGTCATGAGAAGTGAGTCAGCCCATATTTATCACCCTGACCTATGACCAGGCTAACTCTTGTATTTTGGGACATAAAGTTTATTTATTAATCACAAGGCAATGCGGTCAGCTACACTAGGACCATCCCCTCTGTAACCATTGGGGAATTTGATGTAATTATGAATTCCAAAAATATAATTGGATCATGCTTGTAAACTGATCTGGGCATGATTAGGTTAGGATTAGGGCATTGAGCCCCACCCCTTGGTGGGTGGGGAATTGAATATTAAAGGCAAGGCAAAGGACAGTTGAGGTAGTCTTTTGCAAAGCAGTTTTGATGTTGGAAAGAAGGCCCCAGGGGAAGAGAAGCAAGCCATTCACCTGATCATCTGCAGCTGACCTCGTGGAGGAAACAGGAGCTAAGCCCGGAGAGAAATGCAGCCCCGGGAAGAGAAGAACCCCAGAAGCCTGAACCCTGGCAAATGCCGGCAGCTGTCTTGCTCTAACACATGGCAATGGACTGTGGTGAGAGAAGAAACTTAATGCTTTATGGCCTGGTATCTGTGGACTTATACCCCAAATAAATACCCTTTATAAAGACCAACCCATTTTTGGTATTTCACATTAGCACCGCTTTGGCTGACTAATACACCCTCCCACACTATCCAATCTCTACAATCCAATTTGATGTTTTCAACAGTCATTCAGAGTTCTACAAATGATTCTTTTTAAGGGTCTCAAAAAGATTTTTGATTTGTTGTATTGGGCAGCACTGCATTCCTAACTTTCCTGTGAAGTACAGGGAGAATCACTTTATGAACATGGCAATTCTACAAGTATAAGAGTTCTAACTGCTTCATACCTTCTCCAGTTTTCTCATATAAAGGTTAATAGGGACATGTATGGTGGCAGTGATGATTTTCCACCTTCTTATCAAGCTCTCTTATTATTGGCTCATTTTCATTTTTTTTTTTTTTTTAGAATTTAAAGTGCCTCTTTCCTTTAGCTTTGTCCTCATCTGAAATTGCTAAACAAGGGAAAAAAGAACCACTCCATATCTGTCATATATTTACAAAAGTAGTTCCAGTGAATGTAGTAGCAACTTTATTACAAGAGTTTGAAATACTTCAACATCATGAAAAAACATATAATAAAAATATTAACATCAATTTCTATAATTTTGGAGGTTTTTAAAAACATTAACTGTTACCGGATTTAATCTAGTTTCTTGACTTATGGTGCAGAAATGAATTTCAGAGCATGTCACATTAGTTAGGCCAGCAATTTTTTAAGGTAGGGAGAGAAGAGAAATGGGAGACAATAACAGATCACGGGTCCCCAGTAGAGGGTAAGGGGCTGAAGAGTGATAAAAAAGGCTGATTTATAAACTACAATTTCCAATTATATATTATAAATGCCCAGGTTTTACTTGCGTGTTGATCTGTGCAGGGGGAACATGGTGAGAGCAAGGCTGAGAACAGCACGAGGGCGAAGAGCAAGAGGAGTCAGGAACAGGAGCAGAAAGGGTGATTTGAATTTTGTGCCTGCCTTTAAAACTTATAATTATTCCACCCCTTTGCTTATGGCATGTGAGGAGTTCCAGGTGTTTTCTGTCCTGATTGATTTCCCCACCCATTAATCCCCTAGGTGGGGCTAATGATAAATCTCTGGAGAATATCGAAGAATCTAGTGGGAATCTCTGGGAATCTCATTCCGGGTGGCAGAAATCTCATGAGGATCTTCCAGCAGATATCTTAGGGTATCAGTGCCCACACCAGGTTCCAGATCCGTCTATCCTGGTATGAAGCCTGCTTCATTGAATACTGGAGATTCTGATACTTAAAATCAGTTTTGGCCATGGAAGTGTTTATGTCAAATAGTGTTTACATGGGGCGGCCTGGTGCTTGCAATAACCAGGGAAGTAGATATGTATTGATATGTATTGGGAAAGCATCTCATTGGTGTTGGTATTAGTCAACCAAAGAGGTGCTGATGCAAAATACTAGAAATCTGCTGGCTTTTATTAACAGTATTTATTTGGGGTAGAATCTTAGAGTCACAAGGCCCTAAAGAGTCCAACTCAAGGTACCAAAAGAGGTACTTGCTCACCCAAAGTCATGGGCCAAATGTTGATGCAAGATGGCAGCCAGTCTCTGCGATTGTTCAATGCTCCTCTTACTCCTAAGGCCTCTTGGTTCCAGCTCCTTCTCATCACAGCTGTAAGCTAGAATAAGGCTTGTCATTCTCCCCAGGGGACGTTTCTTTCTGGGCTTTCTCAGCTGTTCAGGGCTCTGGTTTCTTCAGCTGCAAACAAACAGGTGACTCTCTCCCCAGGGCTCCAGGGTCCAAAACTAAACTCTTTATGTACTCTTTCTCTATGTATTTACTTCCCTGTCTTTGATTGAGCATCCTTTTATATAGCCCACAAATGGGGGCAGGGAGACTCAAACCTAGTCACCCTAATGATGTGGTCAAATAAAAGCCCTAATGTTCATTTAATAAAGTAAAAGTGAAACCTCTGAATCTTTTATGATCTAATATGTCCAGAGGAACAGACCAGTTTACAAACACAATCCAATATCTATTATTGGAATTTCATAAATAATATCAAACTGCTACAGTGTCCATGACTTTTTGTATTTTATAATAAACTTTATTTATAATGAAGTTTTATATTGCATAAAAATTGTATCAAAAGCATAGGGGATTCCCATATATGCCACTCCCTTCCCACATTTTCCCTTATTAATAACATATTACACTATTGACGTATATTTGTTATAATTGATGAACAAATATTGCAGCATAGCTACTAACCAAGGTTGTTTACATTATGGTTTACACTTTGCACTATACATTTTTTAAGTATTTGACAAAATGTATCCACCATTGCAATATCATGCAGAACAATTCCAATGTCCTGAAATGCTCTATGTTCCACAAATACCTTCCTGTCCATCGCCTGAGAACCTCTCGTAACCACTATTTTTATCTCAGTGTTAAAAAAGATTTTCTATAACACAACAATAATAAGGTAAATTTGGTCCATGGTTGCATTCTCCCGTAATGTTTGTATTTTTCCCTACCTTGAGGATTTGAGGATGGTGATACCCACTTTGCTCAAGATTGAGAGGGGTTTAGAACTTATGGGGCAGATAGAAGGAACTATTTTGCTTGCAGTTGTAGATTCCCTTTGTTTTTTTGAATGGGAGTTTTCCATCATCATCATTTTGTTAGTTGCCCTGGGTGAGTCTGATAAACTGGAGGGTAGGTGTTGGCTGAAACTCTGCAGAGATTCAGGGCTCAACTGGCATATAAACAGACCAAAGATTTAAGACTCTGTGAGATTTATTTAACAGACTACTGCTAATTGTAGGATCAAATGAAAGGGATAAGAATCATTTGTAAGGAAATAAGAAATGAATCTAACGCTGTTACATTGGGGAAATTGATTACCATATATTCAAAGGTAAGGCCCACCGAAGGGGTGCTGATTTCATGGCATTATGTGTCTTGCCAATAGTGTCTGGATGTCACTAAAGCCCTAAGGAGAACCACTCTTTGGGTTTTGTTTATTGTGGTATTTAGTGAGATGTGCCTGCGATGCACATAAGCATAACTTCTGAAATGAATTCCCAATCACTTTGAAATCTTTTTGCCATAAAAACTCTTTTGTATTTAAGGTTTCCTCCTTTTTGTCAAAGTCTTTTTCCAAATGCATCATTCATTGGCACTTGGTATTAATCCCTTGGTGCCAGGGAGGCTCATCCCCGGGATTCAAGTCCCATGCTGGGGGAAGGAAGTGAGTTTACTTCCAGAATTTTGCTTGGAGAATGGCCACATTCAAGTAACAAGTTGGTTTTCAGGAGGTAACTCTTTGGCAATAATTCTTATTATACTTAGTTTTCATTTTACAAGTAAGGTTCATAAGTACAAGCATTAATATTGTAGGCTTGGCATATTGTTTTGTTTCCCTTTTATTAGGCACTGCCTTTGTATCTAGATATTCTTGCCACTCTATTTGAGAATGTAACAGAAGATTCCCCAGGATGGGAGAGATAATAGTTCATTGGTTAGCTTATTAGTCTCCACCCACACCCTTTGATAACAAGATAGCATGAACACATTGACATTTCATAGAGGCATGTCACAGGTGTACCCTTCCTCACACATCCACTTGTTGGCGTTCAAGAACTGGGTCCATGAAAACGGTGCCAGGGATGAGAAATAAAGAATAAGACAAAGAGTAGAAAAACTGGGATCAGGGGACCCTCTGTCCAATATGGAGAGAAGAGCCCAGCCACCTCATAAAGTGTGGCTTTTAATTGGCTTTAGAACAAAGAAAATATGTATGAGCATGTGCAAGGGCAATAGATACTTGACAGTTACATTTTACTGAAATTAACAAGTTTTAAATGTGAATGGCTCAGTTTCTCTTTTCCTTCCTGCAATTCACAGACATTGTAAATCTTACAAGCTCAGGATGTTTCCCCACCCAGCTTCTATTAGCATGAGACTGGAGAGCTAGTTTATTACATTCCAAGGTGACCTTCTTTTCTGTCAGTAGTCATGGCCTTTAATTGAAACTCCATCATTTCCCCCTTTTTTATTAGTTAAAGCTCATAGGAACCATTATATAAGCTGATACAAGGTGACCTCCTGTCACACTTGTCTTCTTCCATAGGCTCTTGTGACTGTGCCTGTCTTATGTTGTCCTCCTCTGAGAATCTTACCCGTCATTGATTGCCAGTCAAGCTTTTGAGCTCTTACATGGAAGTCAATTTCATTAATATTTATGCTTCTTCAGGTTCCTTAAGTGAATATTTTTTTGTGCAGATAATTAGTATTAAGATCAAGGGGTTATTAGTAGAATCTTTCTACTAAATAATGCAAAATTAGTTTTTCATGGCCAAGTTTCTTAACATAAATGCATTTATCGGGTCTAATTACTCTAGCCTTGACAATGCAAACAATTAAATTGCATATAACAATAATTCTAAATCCAATCCAAAATGATATTTGAACTGTTTTTTTGTTTCCACCAATGAAACAGCTGCACCAGTGGTTTCTTTTAATTCGTTTGATACATGCTCAATGCCTTCTTTTGCAATTCTAAAAGATTTATAGAAACATTATGCTTATATCCAATCAAGTGATTTTTTCACTTCCTCCCAATCATGTTCACTATTATTATAAGCCAAAAGAGTAATACAAATAGAACTTTCATTCCAATCACATTCAAGAGCTCTTACCAAGTTTAAATTAAAAATTTGATTACCCAAATATATAATAGTTGTTTCAAGATCATTTATATGATTATTCAGCTCCATATCAATGTGAGGTTGGCTATGCCACATCTCACTTGCATTTTTATGCCAGTCCTTAACATATTGTTGATTCTGGACTCCTTGATGCAGGGCTGTGCCAGTGACACCTGCAGCAGTTATGATGCCAATCAGTCCCAAAATTTCTGCTATTAAGTGTCCAATCTGTCTTTTAGTTCTTTTTAAATAATGGTTTAGGAAATGCCACAGTAACTGGGATTCTGGAGACTGTTGCCAATGTCTGGTCATCTGAACCAGTAACCATAGTCCTTTTCTTCTTCTTGCTATAAAAAGACTTTGATTTTCCTGCAAATATGAATTCTTAAGACATATAAATAAGAAGCAATTAATGTTCCTTTCACCAAAAGTTACTTTTCCAATGATAAAAAACTATAGGATCTCGCACACATACTGTAAGAAATTGAGTTGATTTTCTTTTTAAAATAGTAATATTAGTTTTGCTGCATTGACATTCAAAAATTGGAACAGTTCCCAAAAATAATTTCCACAAATAACTTTGAGTTTTGTTAAGTTTAGTGTCCCATGTTTGTGGCATATATCTTCCTTGATTTTTCCAATTTATTGAGCTGTTAGTAAATGCTGTATTACCAAAATTCCAGAAATAAGGATTACTGTCATTAGTGATTATGGTTGAATTATTAATGAAACAAGATATGGTTGTGTTTTTAATAGGTTTCGGTATCCCTATAAGGGCCCGATCCTTTACAATTCCATAAGAATCATTAAACAACACAACCTCTGTAAGCCCATGACAAATATGCCATTTGTCATTAAGTAGTCTGTTGTGAGAGGGACATGTAAGATTTACCATATTTTCTGATTTATATGGCAAAGAAGGGAAAATGAGAACACAAATTTGACTGTGATTTTTAGGTTGCATGCATACAGAACCATATCGAATACAATTAGGGCAGCCTATAAAAGGTAAAGTTAAATTTTCTAATAGTTTCTCTTCCTCTTTTGTCTTTAAGGGTAGTCATATATTTATAGGTCCTGGAAAATGGTGAGATTGATTAAAATTAATTGAGTAAGATTCATCACTCCAAGTTAACAGCTCTAGAAGAGGTGGGTTGGTTATGTATGCCCAATAAGTGTAATTATGATGTGGTATCTTACCTTGACCTAATACTTTACCTATAATGAATCCAATGTAAAACCACTATGTCCATAGTTTAAGTCTTGGCAACATCTTCAACTCTAGGCTTGATTCTTCTAGAGGGGATCCACTGCTGTTCTCCTGTTTTTGTAATGATAAGAGCAAAACCTCAGCCCCCAAATTTTACCTCTCCTTTTTCCCATTTACTGGTTGTTTAATTTTTCATTTTCATTCTTTTTATTAACTGCCCATTGTCTTTTTTACTGCTGTTGTATTAGAAATTTGTTGTCTATTAAAAATTTTAAGGTAAGCAATGCTTTAGATAATTTGTCTTTAGCAGATTCTCCTCCATCTTCCCCTTTTTGTTTTTGTAACATAGATTTTATTGTTTATAAACAGGGTTTAACAGTTATATTCCAATCTTTTATAGTATGTATACATACATTCACATGCTTACCAAACCAGGGAACACACTGATATACTTGACTTATTGTTGGTTAGAGTTCTTGATAGATACAACATAAATGTTAATATGTATATTTAGTTTAATAAGCTTATACTGACTATTAGAGAGAGAAACATGAATAACATAATCAATTAAAAGATTAAGTTAATATTGAACAAACTTACAGAATGACAGATAAATATAGCAGTTATATATATATATATATACTTATCAATATTTAGCTTTTAGCTGGGAAGTGTTGAATTAACAACTGATACTAGAGTTTTGGCTGACTGTGTTTAGGATTAATTAATTTGATACTACAGATGCCAACTTGTGAGTATTTTGCTAATTCCTGAGGAAGGGGCCAGCTGCCCCAGGAAGGAACACAACACTCCTTGGGCAGTATATTTTAAGGTTTATGCATCAGTCCCTGGGAGAGTGGCCAGCTCCTCCAGGGAGGAATACAACACCTTTTGAAATATACCTTATCTTTTAGAATTTTTACAGAACATCTTTTATGTCCTTACTATTTTAGTTTCCATTTTTTATTATTATATATAGCAGAGGTGGAGTAAATCAGATAAACTTAAGTTAAAGCATCTGCCTTTGGGATTTTTAGGTAGAGAGGTAGTTTTATAACACATATTTTATACTTTAAAATAATTAAAATTATGATTAATAACAGTATACTTTTATTTAATATTACAGTGAAACATTATTAAATTTTCAGCAATTTTATACACCTTTAAAGTATTTATATGAACTTTTTATTCATATAACTTTAATTGTTATAAAATTAGAACATTTCTTTTAATTGTACAACACTTTTAAATACTTCATTCAACTTATATCACATGAACTTAACTATTTTTAATATTTTATCTTGTTCTAGGTATAAAACTTGTTTCTTCAAGGAAACGTTAAGGTTAAAGTATAAGAAGCTACTTTGATAAAACACTTTCTTTTTTGCATACTGATTATTGAGGAGAAAAGCTCTGTTAATTTTTAATAAACAGATTAATGATTTGAGAAAGTTTGAGAAAGAATGAAACTTTAAGTTTGTTTTAATAGCTTGTCATTTTATCTTAGGATAAAATTACTTTCTTTTCTTTAATAATAAAATCACATTCATTATACCTTCCATACTTAAGTTACCACAATAATTTTAGAAGTTGTTTCTAAGCAAACTTCTGACAACATACAATTACCATCAACATTAAACAAACTTGTTAGAATAATGATTTAGTTTATTTATATCTATTTTTATTGTTTCAAATTAATACTCATATTTATTTATTAATATAAGCACTTATTTAATGTTGGCCATTTGAATAGAGCTCTTTTAATAATTTTTATTCATCAATTTAATATTACCACCCGGAGGTATCAAAATATACAGACACTGAACAACCAGACAAACACAAAACAAGGTACAACACATCAATAGAAACATATATCTTTGATTTCACTACTTTTGAGAATTTTTCTGGAAACTGTATTGCTAAGTTTTCTTACTTTTCCAGTGGCTTAATTTTATTAGCTTCTATCATCTCATAGCCTTATCATTATGTAAGCAGTAGGAGGTTTATAAAGTTGCTGTTGGAACTGAAGGATTAACATCCACAGCTGGGGTTGAAGAGCTATTAACAGCTTGAAAAGTGCCCTAGGGATCCCTTCCTGGTTGCCATGGCAACACAAGCCTCTGTAGGAGGCTCTAGGTGATCACTTTCAGAACATTCATAGTCATACAGGTGTAAATTGGCCTCAAGCTGATCAGAGACAGAATCTTCCACCTCTGCATTTTCAGAGGGCTTACTAGATTCTGTTTGAAGAGGCTTAAGAGCCAGAGTAATAAGATGTTTAGCTGTCTCAGAAATGTGAGGAATATTCAAATAAGCTCTCCTTTGGTTTAATAAGTCTCTTCCCCATAAATTAAGTCCCACATCTGCAACATAAGGTTGCAGAGCAGCCTCTTGTCCTTGTGGACCTTCTACCTTAAATATCTGAGTACTCTTGTAAACATCTGTCACTGTTCCAATGCCAGTGAAAACTGTAGGCACCTTTTGCAAAGTCCAAGCTTGTGGCCAATATCTTTTAGCAAAGATAGAGACATCAGCCCCTGTATCCACCAATCCTAAAAATATCTTTCCATTTATTTTTATGGTAAGTTCAGGCCTTTCATCTCCAATTGCTGTTTGCCAATAAACTTTAGGCCTAATGGAACCAAATTCCTTTGCACATTTTAAAGGAGGTTTACTATACAGTAACAAAAGAAGTTGAGCTATGCTGTCTCCTGATTCAACTTGATAGGGAGTTAAAGTTTGTACCAGTAAACAAATTTTGCCATCAAAATTTGAGTCAGTGATCCCGGTTTGTACTAAAACACCTTGGGTCGTAAGACTGCTATGGCCAATAATGAAATCTACATTGTTTTCTGGGATAGGCCCTTTAATTCCTGTCCTTATTTTTTGTATACCAAATGAAGGTATAATAAACTTAGTTTCAGCTGATGGAAGATTGACAGCTGCACTGCCTTTGGTAACTGCCTTAAGTTCTGTTATAGGCTGGAGTGAGCTGCCCCATTGCTGACTGGATAGATTTGGGCTAGGTTGGGAAATGTACTCATATTGTTTGTCTGAGGGCCTTGAGCGAGGCCCGCTTGGAAGTTTCCCAACTTATTAATGAGACTGCCATTTTTATGATATTTAGAATGGCATTCTTTGGCCCAGTGAAACCCCTTCTGACATATAGGACATACACGAGTCGATATTGATCTATTATTGCCGCTAGATGGAGCTCTTACACCAGTTTTGGCTTGGCAGTCTTTTTTCATATGACCTGGTTTCCCACATTTAAAGCAATTTAAATTATTAATCATAGGACTATGTCCCTTTATAGCGGCTGCAAGAAGGGTCATGTTATATGTATTAGACCCAATGTCTTGGCATGCTCTTATATAATCCTGTAAAGTACCTCTATTTGCCTTTATCCTTTATTGGACACAAAGCCTTTTTACACTCACTATTAGCATTATCAAAAGCCAACATTAGAATAAGCATTTCTTTAAGATCAGGCTGAGTTACTGTCTTGTTGACTACGTCTTCCAGCCTCGCTACAAATTCAACATAGGGTTCAGTATTTCCTTGAACAATTTTTGAAAATGATTGTACAGCCTGTCCAGGGGTGGCGATTCATCGTCAGGCAGCTAGGCAGCACAATCGAACTTGTACAATGGCAATATCATCATATTGAGCTTGGCATGGAACTCCAGCCCATTGACCTATTCCTAATATTTGTTCAGCAGTAATAGGCACTGGTGGGTTTTGCTGTTGATTTCGTCGTGCTACAATATTAGCTTCATCAGCCCACCAAGTTTTAAATTGTAAAAATTCTGCTGAATTAAGAACAGCTCGAGCTAACAAATCCCAGTCC
>JAKSZT010054485.1:580103-600437 GCA_026826555.1 Tolypeutes matacus | reverse complement strand
TTTTTTTTTTTTTTTTTTTTTTTTTTACCGGGAGGTACCGGGGATCGAACCCTGGTCTCTCCATATGGTAGACGGACGCCGAACCTCTTGAGCCACATCCGTTTCCCAGCCCACCAAGTTTTAAATTGTAAAAATTCAGCTGAATTAAGAACAGCTCGAGCTAACAAATCCCAGTCCCAGGGTATTAATCTGTCTGCTTGTGCCATTCCTTGCACCAATCCTTGAGTATAAGGAGAATTTACACCATATTGAGTGCATGCTTGTTTTAATTCTTTGATAGTTTTAAAAGGAATAGGAGCATGCTCATACTGTACACCCCCTTGGGGATTGTCAGCATCTACTGGAATTTGAGTTACTGTTACTGGAAAAGTAGAAAGGAGTTGCATAGCCTCTGAATCTCCCTCTCTACTTCCCTCTCTACTTTTCATAATTGAGGAGAATGTTGCTGGCATAAAAACAGAAACTTTAGGAGGGTCATCAAATGTTCTAGTAGCTACCTTAGGAGGTGTAGATGCCGGTTCAAAAGACAATAAATCATAATTTGGAGCAGACGGCATAGCGACCGCTGGAAAAGCTCCATAAACTTCCTTTTTCCTTTCCTTCTTTTTATTAGACCTGAGTTTATCTGTTTTTGCCTGTTCATTAATTTTTTCATATATATTTTCATCAAAATCACCATTAGCTTGTTCTGCTATCGGTCCAGCAATAGCAGTATTCTCTTTAACATCTTCATTTTCATCTGATTGCAAAGGTTCAAGAGCAACAGAAATAAGACTACACAAAGACCATACATGAAAGGGAATTATTTTTCCCTTTTGATAAACCCTTTTTAAAGCTTTCTTCACTAACTCCCAATGTTTCAGGTTTAAAATATCCCACCCTTGTGGCTGAAACCAATAACAACCTTTTTATACAAGAGAAAAAATTTCCTCAAAAGCCGAGGATTTAATAGTTACACCGGTCCTTTTTAATAAGTTTTTAACACTCTAGAGTACTCTTCAAAGTTCGACTGCTGATTACCCATTACTCTGATGATTCCAAGGATGAAGCTTACCTTTTCTGTTTCTTTTTTCTTTTAAAACTGCTCTCAGGAGCTCCTTGGTCCACGCACTGACTGAAAGAAAAGTTTCATTTTCAGAGCCCCACATTGGGCACCATATGTTGGCGTTCAAGAACTGGGTCCGTGAAAACGGTGCCATGGATGAGAAATAAAGAATAAGACAAAGAGTAGAAAAACTGGGATCAGGGGACCCTCTGTCCAATATGGAGAGAAGAGCCCAGCCACCTCGTAAAGTATGGCTTTTAATTGGCTTTAGAACAAAGAAAATATGTATGAGCATGTGCAAGGGCAATAGATACTTGACAGTTACATTTTACTGAAATTAACAAGTCTTAAATGTTAATGGCTTAGTTCCTCTTTTCCTTCCTGCAATTCACAGACATTGTAAATCTTACAAGCTCAGGATGTTTCCCCACCCAGCTCCTTTTAGTATGAGACTGGAGAGCTAGTTTATTACATTCCAAGGTGACCTTCTTTTCTGTTAGTAGTCATGGTCTTTAATTGAAACTCCATCATCCACTCATCACTGATGCCCTGCACAAGTGACCCTCCTCTATCATAGATACTGAAAGAACACTCATAATTTTAAACGCAATCACATTCCTCATTCTTCAAAGTGTTCGCCTGTTCTTCCTTCCAGCCCTCCCTAAAGCTCAATGGATGGCCAAATACAATTGCCCAACTACACTCACACTCACATTCCAGCACCACCAACCACACTTACACCATGGCACTCCTACCACTCCCATTCATACCAAACTGCCACAATTCACCTTACAATAGATTCTGCCCAGACTAAGCATCGATTCATCACTCTATGCCTTTACCATCTCCTAGTAAACTATCTCTGGTCTCTAACACCTTGAGTCTGCTCAGTATCCTTAGTTCATACCAGTGAGATCAAGCAGAGTTTTTTCTTTAGTAACTGACTGACTTCACTCAACATAGGTCTTTGAGTTTCATTCATAGTGTCGCATGTGTCCATCTTCATTCCATCTTACAGCTGATTAATACCCATTGTTTGTATATACCATATTTGTTTATCCATTCATCCATTGATGGACACTGGGGTTACTTCCAACTGTTGGGAATTGTAAACATTGTCATGATGAATATTGGTGTGCATATATCTGATTGTGTTCCTGCTTTCCAATTCATCTGGGTATATTCTTAGTAGTGGGCTTGCCAACTCATATCACAATTCTATACCTAGCTTCCTGAGGAAACTCCAATATATCTGCCACTATGGCTGCACCATACTACATTCCCACCATCAATGGCTGAGTTCTCTTATTCATCCAGATGCTCTTCAATGCTTTTTTTGGTGGCATTTTTGTTTGTTTGTTTGTTTGTTGTTGTTGTTACTTTTAATAGCAGCCATTCTAGTAGGTATAACGTGGTATCTTATTGCAGGTTTTTAGGGTTGTTTTGTTGTTTTGAGGCATTAGGGCTGGAGATTGAACCCAAGACATCATATTTGATAGGTCAGCATTCAGCCACTGAGCCACTTTGGCTTCCCTTAGTTTGCTTTTTCATTTGTTTCCTTGTTTTTCCATCTTTGTTTTTGTAGGAGGCACCGGGTAACAAACTGGAACCTCCCATGTGGGAGGTGAGTGCTCACATGGGATTTGTATTTCCCTAGTTGCTATTGATGTTAAGCACCTTTTCATGTGCTTTTTAGTCATTTGTAATTCCTCTTTGAAAAAGTGCCTATTCAACTCTCTTGGCCATTTTTTACATGGGTTATTGTCTTGTTATTATTGTGATGTAAGATTTGATTATATACACTGGATATTAGATACTTATCTGATAAGTGGTTCCCAAATATATTCTCCCATTAGGTAGGTTTCCTTTTCACTTACTTGACAAACTCTTTGAAGCACAAGAGTTTTGTTTTTGTTTTTGCTTTTAATTTTGAGGTAGTCCCATTTATTTATTTTTTGTTTCATTGCTGGTGCTTTGGGTATAAATTCTATTAAACCATTTTCTACTACAAAATCTCATAGCTACTTCCCTACATTATCTAGGAAGTTTATAATCTTGGCTTCTATGTTACATGTAGGTCTTTGATTCATCTTGAGTTAATTTTAAATAGGGTGTGAGATAGTAATCCTCCTTCATTCTTTTTAGATGTAGTATCCAGTATCCAGTTCCCCCAGAACCATTTGTTAAAGAGACTATTCTGTCCCAATAGGTTTGGAGGACTTGTTGAATATCAGTTAGTAGTATAAGCATGGGTCTTTATATGTACTCCCAATTCAGTTCCATTGGTCAGTATGTTTATCCTTTTGACAGTACCATGTAGGTTTGACCACTGTAGTTTGTTATATGCTCTAAATTCAGGTAGTGTGATTCCTCCAATTTACTTTTTCTTTTTCAAGATGTTTTTGACTCTTCAGGGACCCCCACCCATCTAAATAAATTTAATAATTGTCTTTTCCATTTCTGTAAAGAATGCTGTTGGAACTTTCATTGGGAATGCATTAAATCTATAAATAAATATAGGTAGAATGTAAATCTTAATGATATTTAGTCTTTGAATCCATGTACCTGGAATATTCTTCCATTTACTTAGGTCTTCTTTGATTTCCTTTAACAATGCCATGTAGTTTTCTGTTTACAGTCCCTTTATGTCCCTAGTTATCTTTATTCCTAAATATTTGATTCCTCTAGTTGCTATTGTGAATTGAAATTTTTTCCGGATTTCCTACTCAGATTGGTCATTATTAGTGGACAGAAATGGTACTGATTTTTGTATGTTGACCTTATATCCTGCCACATTACTTAACCTGTTTATCATCTCTAGAAGCTTTCTTGTAGATTATTCTAGCATATCTATGTATAGGACATGTCACTTGCAGATAGTGAAAGTTTTATTTTTTCCTTGCCAGTTTGGATGGCTTCTATTTCCTTTTCTTCCTTAAGTGCTTCTAATACAATGTTAAATAAGATTGGCAACGGTAGGTATCCTTGTCATGTTCCAGATCTTAAAGGGAAAGCCTTTAGCATTTCACAATTGTTTATGATGTTAGCTGAGGGTTTTTCATATATGCCCTTTATGATGTTGAAGACATTTCCTTCTATTCCTAAATTTTGAAGTGTTTTTATCAAGAAAGAATGGTGTATTTTTTCAAATGCCTTTTCTACATCAATGGAGAGGGTTATGTGACTTTTTTCTTTGATATGTTAGTGTGGTATATTATATTGATTGATTGGGCTAAAACACACTTGACCATGGTGTATAAATCATTTGATATGTTGGTAGATTCAATTAGTAAGTATTTGTTTGAAAATATTTGCAACTAAGTTCATTAGAGATATTGGTCTGTAGTTTTATTTTATTGTAGAGTCTTTATGTGACTTTGCTATTAGGGTGATGGTGCCATCATAGAAGGCATTAGGTAATGGTCCTTCCACTTCAAATTTTTTAGAAAAGCTTGAGCAGGATTGATATTAGTTCTTTCTAGTATGATTGGTAGAATTCTGTGAAGCTCTGTTGCCCTGGGCTTTTCATGGTATAGAGGTTTTTGATGAACAATTGAATCTCACAACTTGCGATTGGTGGTTGAGTTTTTTATTTCTTGTTTTGTCAATGTAGGTTGCTCGTGTGTTTCTAGGAATTTGTCCATTTCATCTAAATTATCCACCTTTTTTGGCAAAGAACTTTTCAAAGTAACCTCTTATGATACTCTTTATTTCTCTGGGTCAGTGGTGAGATCTCCTCTCTTTTTTCTGATTTTATTTGCATCTTTTTTCTTTTTTCTTTGTTAGTCATTTAATAGTTAGTCTACCTAAGGGTTTGCCAATTTTATTAATTTTCTGAAAGAACCAACTTTTGGTTTTGTTCATTCTTTCTAATGTTTTTAATTCTCAATTTAATTTAATTCTGCTCTATTCTTTGTTATATCCTTCCTTTTGCTTGCTTTGGGATTATTTTGTTGTTCTTTGTCTAGATCCAGGTGTGCAGTTAGGTCTGTGATTTTTAGTTCTCTTTTCCTTTCTAATATAGGCATTTATGGTTATAAATTCCCCCTTAGTACTACCTTAGCTGCATTCTATAAATTTTGATATGTTGTGTTCTCATTTTAGTTTGCTTTGAGGAAGTTTCTGATTTCTCTGGCAATTTCCCCCTTGACACACCGATTTTTGAGGAGTGTGTTGTTTAATGTCTATATATTTGTGCCTATTCTGGTTCTTCAACCTTTATTAATTTCCAGATTCATTCCATTGTGGTCAGAGAAATTGCTTTGTATAATTTCAATATTTCTAAATTGTTTGAGACTTGTTTTATGATGTGGCTTGTAGTCTACCTCTAAAGAATGATCCATGAGCACTTGAGATGAATGTATTTCCTGCTTTTTGTGGTGCAATGATCTGTATATGTCGATTAGGTATAGTTCTCTAACATATTATTTAAGATCTCTGTTTCTTTTTTGAGCTTCTATCAAGATGCTCTATCTAATGGTGATAATGTATTTTTTTTCACTTCTATAATCCCACTGCAGTGGGAATCACAGAAAGATTTAATAGCCTCTCAAATAATAATAATGCTGATAATAATTATTATTAATACACTAGTTTAAAACATTTCAAGAATTAAAAAGGAGGGTGGGAGGCAGGGAAATCAAAATTAAGATGCTTTAAGGAGGCTGGCATTTCAAGATAAGACCCTTCTACTCACAGAATTGTCCAGCACCTTAAAATAAATAAATTTAAAAAGTTGTCACAAGGGCTGAATAGCTAAATAACTCAAAAATAAAGAACAAACATGTACAAAACCCAAAACTAAATATTTTGAAAAACTGTACATTTAAACATTTTAAAGGGTCTTTCAAACATTGTTTATAAATATTTATATATTAGGAAAAGCACTAGGAAAAAAAGCAAAAAAATAAAATCACTCTAGCAATATTTCCATTTAATGAGTCCTTGAACAATACGAATATGATTAGTTTAAATTTTCTGAATTCCTTCTGCTGATTTTATGGATCAAGTAAATTACTAATCTTTCCACAAAATATGTTTAAGATTATGGAAATATAAATAAAATAGTTATTTAAATTAAATAGTAATTAGTGATTCCTTTAGAATGAATTGGTATTTAACCACAGATAATACTGCAAATCAGGGAGGCAGCTGTGGCTCAGTCAGTGGGGCTCCCGTTTACCATGTGGGAGGCCCCGGGTTTGGTTTCCGGGGCCTCCTGGTGAAGGCAAGCCTGCCCTCTCGGCGTTGTTGGCTGACCCAGCAAGCGCAGGCAGCAAGGGGGGGATAAATGAATAAATAAATAAAATCTTTAAAATAAAAAAAAAATTACTGCAAATCATTATGATTCAGTTATTTCACGTATGCTGATTGCATGGAAATTCTGTATCCTTCTGACACAGAATTGCAACAATGATTGTGTTGCAATTTAAATATAATTTCTAAGATCCTTAATTGACTTTGAATTCTGAATAATATTAAATTTATCACAAAAGTTTATTATTATTATAGATAATTGGTTATCTAAGCAATTTCTAAACTGATTAAATTCATAAAGATAGAGACTACAAAAGTAGTGGGTCACTATATAAAAATATTTCTTTGCAAAACTTCAATTAAGATGTTAAGTTTGTTAGCATATATGAATATATACATAGCTACACATTTGTGTACTGGTATATATATGCATAAAATACATTGATAAGATAAATATATATTAAAGCTGAAGTTAAAAAAATTTGAATTTAACTATATAGAGATATTTTTGCAGGTATGAAAACATAAAGTATGTGGGGTCTTTTTTTCTTTAATTAATACATTTTTTATTGTGGGTAAAAATCAAAATTTTCACAATACATACCAATATTTGTAAAATGATATATAAATATATATGCATATATGTGCATTTGCTTACAAAAATGTTATATATATATATATATATATATTTTTTAAGAGGTGCTTAGATAACCTAAAATATTACATGGAACCTACCGGGATTCCCATGATCCCCACCTCCCACACCTCCCAACACATCCCACACAAACATCTCCCACAAATGTGTCCCATCACCCTCAATGGGCTTACATATCCTAGGGCCTTGCCATCAACCGTAGACCACAGTTCACATTGTAGACCACACTCTCTCCCACACAGTTCTGAATGGTGTGTGCTGATTTAAAATGGCCTACATCCATCACCACAACGGCATGCAGGACAACCTCCAAATCCAGAAAAAGCACCTGTATTTCAACTGCACATCCCCCCCCTGACCCGAAAGTGTCCAGTGGTCACTGGCTCCACCTCACACTTATAATTTCTTCCGTTGCTAAAATCACCATATGTGTACAACAGAATACCATCAAGTACACTCTAGTCCATAGTACTTCCCCCAATCCTGAGGGGACTGGGATGGGGATGTCCACTCCAACTCCAAGTGAGAGAGGGCTTATATCCCATGGATATGGTGCATGGGATGATCCTGCCTGCAGATGCAGGCCCTCTTCATTCACTGGGATGGCCATTGCCCATCGTTGCCTCCTCACCAGGTGACTTGGATGAGTCCATTGAGCTGTGGGGTAGGAGTTGCAGCTCCACCGAGATTCCACGCACACCTGGCACATAGGTAGGCCAGACGCTCCAATCTCTGGAAGTATACCTAAAAACTCCAGCATCACATATAGGTTTGAATAGAAGGGACTGATGAACAATGTGCAGGGAGGACTTATTTGAGTCCAATTCTGTTACTCTCAGGAGCACAGATTCCAAAATAAAGCCCACTGATAATGTATCAGTCTCTGGGGCTATCACACCTTATATAGGGCCAGGGTGTCTCCAGAGCTGTCAGGAGCCCCTCTGTGTGGGGTGATATGCACTTTGATGTTCTATGAGCTCCTACTGAGGTGTACGTCAGCGTTACCTCTGGGATGACCTCCCAACCCTCTTTGAAGTCTCTTAGCCACTTGAACTCATTTGTCTTTATTTTTTCCCCCTTTCATTCAAGGTCTTTTTCCAGTTGTGTTGCCAGTTGGCACTTGGTATTAAACCCTCGTTGCCAGGGAATCTCATCCCCTGGAATCATGTCCCAAGTTCGGGGCAAGGTAATGCTTAATATGCTGAGTTTGGCTTAGAGAGAGGCCACATTTGAGCAACAAGGAGGCTCTCGGGTGGCAACCCTTAGGCACCCCATAACAGTAAGCTAAGTTTCAGTTACAAGAGCAAAGACTCATAAGGATAGTCATCAATAACAAAGACTCAGCAGTGGGCCATCCTCTTTTGATAGACACTGTCCCTGCACTCAGACTGTTTCTGCTCCTTTGGAGAATGTGGCAGGGCACTCCAGGTTAGGAATTCAGATTCCCTCATTTATTGTGTGATTGTCCACCCACCATGACCATGCCCCATCTTTTGATCTTTTGAACAATTTTGTATATCTTTCATGTATATTCAGGTGAACTAACTCCCATGAATCCCCCCTCCCAGAAACCCCGCACCAATAATCCCCTGCAGTACCCATTGTAACCCTTCTGTGATCTAAATCCTCCAGGAACATGTAGTGCATAAAATAATCAAATACACTTAATAGGAAAAAGAAACAACAATGATAAGCTTTCATGCAAGAGACAAGCATAAGGAAACTCAGGAAAAATTTAAAAAATAAAATAAAACCTCAAAAAACAAACAATCAACAAAAAAATGAAACAAAACAAAATATAATTAGCGGATTGGGACATTCAAAAAAATGGGGAAAAAAGCAAAAGAAATGCCTCTTTAAAAAAAATATATATATATATATTCTTTTTTTCCTTTTATCACTGTTATTGGGTGTCCAGTGTGCCGTGACACCTTGCCCCTCTCAATCCCTATTGTCTTCCAAATTTTCATTTAAATTTCAAAGAAGTTTTAGGTAACAGCAAAGTCACACACGGAGTACCAGAGATTCCCAGATACCAAACCACACCCCTCCCCCACCCCATATTAAACCTTCCCTTTCTTTTTTTTCGATATTAGCATTGTTATAACTGTTATACAGATAGCAAAATATAGCAACTAAACATTGTCAATGATTTACAGTATAGTTTACAATTAGATGATATAGTTTAATAAGTTTTGATGCTATTTACCATGTCCTGTGTCCATTACTGTAAGGTAATGAAAAACCTTTCCCATGACCACTGAATACCCAATTAGATCTTAACCATTCCTTCCTCCCCACCCCCTGGGGCATATGACACTCCCAGTTTTGATCATTGTAGCTTTGTTGTATGTTTTAAAGTCAGGTAGTGTGATACCTCCAACTTCATTTTTCTTTTTCAATAAGTCTTTGGGAATTCGGGGCCTCTTGCCTCTCCAAATATATTTTGTGGTTAGTTTTTCCAGTTCCTTAAAAAATACAGTGTTGACTTTTATTGGGATTGCATTATATTTGTAGATTAGTTTGGGTAGGATAGACATCTTGATGATGTTTAGTCTTCCTATCCATGAACAGGGAATATTTTTCCATTTATTTAAGTCTTCTTTGATTTCCTTTAACAGTGTTGTGTAGTTTTCTGTATATAAGTCCTTTACATCTTTAGTTAAATTTATCCCTAGGTATTTGATTCTTTTAGTTACTATTGTAAATGGTATTTTTTTCCTGATTTCCTCCTCAGTTTGCTCGTTATTGGTGTATAGAAATGCTACTGATTTTTGAGCATTGATCTTATAGCCTGCAACGTTACTGAATTCCTTTATAAGTTCTAGAAGCCTTTTTCTAGATTACTCAGGGCTTTCTATGTATAGGATCATGTCATCTGCAAAGAATGCAATTTTCACATCTTCTTTTCCAATCCGGATGCCTTTAAGGCCTTTTCTTGTCTCAGTGGTCACGCAAGTACTTCTAAGACAATGTTAAATAGGAGTGGTGAAAGTGGGCATCCTTGTCTAGTTCCCGATCTCAGAGGGAAGGCTTTTAGGATTTCACCATTGAAAATGATGTTAGCTTTGGGTTTTTCATATATACCCTTTATCATATTCAGAAAGTTTCTGTCTATTCTTATCTTTTGTAGTGTTTTTATGAGGAAAGAGTGTTGTATTTTGTCAAATGCTTTTTCTGCATCTATAGAAATGATCATGTATTTTTTTTCTTTCAATCTGTTTATGTGGTGTATTATATTGTTTGATTTTCTTATATTGAACCATCCTTGCACACCCGTGATGAAACCCACTTGGGTCATGGTGTATAATCCTTTTGATATGTTGTTGAATGCAGTTAGCAAGTATTTTGTTGAGGATTTAGCATCTAGGTTCATTAGAGAAATTGGTCTGTAATTTTCCTTTCTTGTGGTATCTTTATTTGGTTTTGGTATTAGAGTAATGTTGGCATCATAGAATGAGTTAGGCAATATTCCTTCTACTTCTATTTTTTTGAAGAGCTTAAGTAGAATTGGTGTTAGCTCTTCCCGGAATGTTTGGTAGAATTCAGCTGTGAAGCCATCTGGTCCTGGGCTCTTCTTAGTTGGGAGGTTCTTGATGACTGAGTCTATCTCTTTACTTGTAATTGGACTGTTGAGTTCATCTATTTTTTCTTTCATCAATGTAGGCTTTTGTGGGTTTCTAGAAACTTGTCCATTTCCTCTAAATTATCATTCTTGTTGGCATATAATTTTTCAAAGTATCCTCTTAGGATACTCTATTTCTTTGGGGTCATTAGTGATATCCCCTTGCTCATTCCTTATTTTATGTATTTGCATCTGTTCTCTCTTTTTCTTTGTTAGTCTGGCTAAGGGTTTGTCAATTTTATTGATATTCTCAAAGAAGCAGGTTTCGGTTTTGTTTATTGTTTCCAGTGCTTTCTTATTCTCTATTTCATTTAGTTCTGCTCTAATCTTTGTTATTTCCTTCTTTCTATTTCCTTTAGGTTTAGAGTTTTTTGTTGTTTTTCCAATTCCTCCAGGTGTGCAGTTAGGTCTTCAATTTTAGCTCTTTCTTCTTTTTCAATATATGAATTTATGGCTATGAACTTCCCTTCAGGACTGCTTTCGCTGCATCCCATAGGTTTTGATATGTTGTGTTGTCGTTTTCATTAGTTTCAATGTAGTTACTGTTTTTTTCTGAGATTTCCTCTTTGACCCACTCTTTGTCTAAGACTGTGTTGTTTAACTTCCATATCCTTGTGCATAACCTGTTTCTCTGGCCCTTAGTGATTTCCACTTTCATTCCGTTGTGGTCAGAGAAATTACTTTGTATAATCTCAATCTTTCTGAATTCATTGAGAGTTGTTCTGTGGCTTAGCATGTGGTCTATTTTGGAGTTTGTTCCATGTGCACTCAAGAAGAATGTAAATCCTGCTGTATTTGGGTGTAGTGTTCTGTATATGTCTATTAAGTCAAGGTCTTCTAATGTATTGTTGAGTGCCTTAGTTTCTTTATTGATTCTCTGTCTAGATGTTCTGTCTAATGATCATAGCGGTGTGTTGAAGTCCCCTGCTATAACTGTAGAGGCATTTATTTCTCCTCTTAGATTTTCCAGAGGTTGCCGCACGTATTTTGAGGCACCCCGATTAGGTGCGTAAATGTTGATGATTGTTCTCTCTATTTGAGAAATTACTCCTTTTACTAATATGTAGTGTCCATCTTTGTCTCTTACAATAGTTTTACATTTAAAGTCTATTTTGTCTGATATTAGAGTAGCTACTCCTGCCCTTTTTTGACTATTGTTAGCTTGTAAAATGGTTTTCCAGCCATTCACTTTCAGCCTCCTTGAATCCTTGGCTCAAAGATGGGTTTCTTGTAGACAGCATATAGATGGATCATATTTTCTTATCCATTCTTCCAATCTGTGTCTGTTGATTGGTGAATTTAATCTTTAACATTCAGTGTTATTACTCGTAATGAATTTCTTACTTCAGTCATTTTTTCTTTGGTTTAATGTATGTCATATGTTGTTTTGTTTCTCTTTTTGTCTTTTCAGTTGTTTTTAAACTCTCCTCCAACTTTCTCTCCCTTGTTTTTTCCTTTCAACTTGTAGAGATTACTTTAGTATTTCTTGAAGTGCTGGTTTCTTATTGACATACTCTTTTAATTTCTGTTTATCTGTGAATATTTTGAACTCTCCATTGTTTTTGAATGCCAGTTTTGCTGGATAGAGAATTGGTGGCTGGAAGTTTTTTTTCTTTTAGTATTTTGACTATGTCATACCATTAACTTCTTGTCTACATGGTTTCAGCTGAGAAATCAGCACTTAATCTTATTGTGCTTCCCTTGTATGTGATGGTTCTCTTTTCTCTTGCTGCCTTGAGTATTTTCTATTTGTCTTGAGCATTGGACATTTTGACAATATATGTCTTGGAGTTGTCCTGTTGTGATTTATATTATTTGGGGTGCACTGTGCTTCCTGGAACTGCACATCCATCTCTCTCAATAGGGTTGGGAAGTTTTCAGCCATTATTTCCTTCAACACTGGTTCTGTTCCCGTCCCCTTCTCTTCTTCTGGGATGCCCATACTGCATATTTTTGTGCATTTTGTATTATCAATTAATTCCCTGAGTCCATGCTGAATTTTTTCTATCTTTTTGTCTATCTGTTCTACTACCTCTTTGATTTCAGCTGTATTGTCTTCCATATCACTAATTCTTTCCTCTGCCTGTTCTAATCTGCTGTTATGTGAATCCAGTGTCTTTTTCATTTTTGCATTGTACCATTGTTCTCCATCATATCCATTATCTTTTTAGGCATGTTTGCAATTTCTTCAGGATGTTCTCCCAGTGTCTTATTTATATCCTTAATCTCTTCCTTCACTTCTTTAAGTTGGTCCATGATATTTGTTTGGATAGCTTTGATTAGAGTTTGATGTTCTGCATTGCTTCCTGGTTTTTATTTTGTTCATTGGACTGTTCCATGTTTTCCTGTTTCTCAGAGTCATTTGTAGTTTTTTGTTGCCCTCTAATCATCGTATTATCTTGATGGTTTTGTTCAGTTGATTAGCTTTTCTCTATGCTCTAGAGTTTTATTTAGCTGGTGGTTCTGCGTGTGTGTTAAGTTTTCTCTTTGTCACTGTTTCTTCTTATTTTATTTCCTTGCTTCTTGTTATGTTTCCTTGAAGGCAAAAGATTAGGGCCAGAGGAATAAAAAATGTAAGGAAGGCAGAAGGATAATAATAATATTGATAAAAATTAGAAGAGGGGCCAAATGATACTTAATGAGTTGAATATTTAACATGTGTAGGCAGTGTAGAGTAATAGGAAAAAAAGTGGTGTTCCTACAATTGCCTGGGAAAACAAATGGAGGAATATATATATAGTGATGTAGAAGGGTAGAATTATGAGGAGGGATAGAAATAGTAAAGAAAGGGCTGAAAAGAAAAAGTTAATACTAACTAAAAAAAGAAGAAAACAAAATAGATGGAATAGAAATTGACACTCTGAAGTTGTAGGCCTATGAAAAATTGTTTTATCTAAGAGCCACAACAGAAAGCAGATGGCAGAAAGATGAAGGAAGTATAAGTGATAGTTTCGAATACAGAATCAATATAGACAGCGAGTGGGAAATTACTGAAGAAGAAACACAACAAAGAAGTGACAAGCTAGCAGCACCTAATTTTAAAAAAATGAAAGAAAAAAGAAAGGGGGGAGGAAAGAGGAAAGAAAAGCGAGAGACCAGAAATAAACAGAGAAAAAACAAAAATCCACACAGGCAAGCAGTCAAACAGAGCTAAGGACGGTCAATAATTCCCCTAGGGTCCACGTGGATCCTCTCTGCCTGCTTGTGTTTATCAATCAATTTCCCCGCAGGGTTCTATATGCAGGGCCTGATACAGCTTTTAGCTATTAAAGTAAATTAAAAAGAATTTATTTTTCATTTATTGAAGTGACCTTCTCACTTTTTTTTTTTTAAGCGAAATACAGGACCCAAAATAATTCCTTCTCTAGACCAACCCCCTTATGAAAGGGAACCTAGATGGTCTCATGGAAATTAATCAATCACGTCCCACTTCCTGGACTCCCCAGGTTAACTGTAGCTCTGATGTTAGTCAGTGCAGAATGCTAAAGACAGCTGATTCCGCCCCTTCCTGGAGCTGAGCACCAGTGTCACCAGGTTGCTATGTAAATCAGTTTGACTCTGCAGATTCGTATCTGCTCTCAGTCTGATGCTGCTTCAGGTTGGTTTATTTGCTCCCCAAAGCTATGGGGTGGTGCAGGCAGCCAGATCGATGTCAAAAAATAAAAATAAAAAATCCCCTTCCCTGTCCTCCAACAGAACTCTCGTTCTTTTGGAGAGTGTCCCCTCTTCCTGGCTCCACGGTGTCCCGGGGCTTATCCTTTGGCAGCTCGGTAAATCAACTCCGAACAGAATCCCCCCTCCCCTCCACCAGGTGCCAATTTGCTCTGGCTGTTCTGTTCACACAAGGTCCAAGGGGCTCCAGGCAGCCAGATCTCCAGAAAAGAAAACTTTCCCGCCCAGCTCATGGCTCCAACTGCCATTTTATTATAATCATTTTTTTTTTCTCCCTAACCACGGGGCTCAGCCATCTGTGCCAACCACCACCGGCAGGCTTAAAACTCACAAATCTGTACCGTTCTATCCACGCCGTTGATCTGAGCAGATAGGTATCCCAAGCTTCTCGTTCCATGCGTGCACAGCACAGACCCCTGGTCAGGACACTGTCCACAATCTGCCTTGCTCTGGGAGCTTACAGTGTGTGCCCTCTACACTAATGCCATCTTGATAACGTTGTATTTGAAGTTCCCCACTATGACTAAAGTGGCATCTATTAGTCCCCCTTTTTTGCCAGTATTTGATTTATGTTATTTGGGGGCACCCTGATTATGAGTATAGATATTTATGATCATTCTTCCTTCTTGAGAGATTACCTCTTTTATTAATATATTGTGACCTTCTTGGTCTCTTACAACAGTTTTGCACTTAAAATCTCCTTTGTCTGATATTAATATAGCTACTCCTGTCCCTTTTTTTTAATGTTTATGTGTAAAATCATTTTCAAACCTTTCACTTGCAATCTACTTGTGTCCCTGAGTTTAAGATGAGTTTCTTGTAGACAGCATGTAGATGGTTCATATTTCCTTAAACATTCTGCCCATCTGTGTCTTTTGATTGGAGAGTTTAATCCACTGACATTCAATGTTATTACAGTCAGGCACTTAACTTTAGCCATTTCTTTTAAGGTTTATATAAGTCATATTTTATTTTTATTTTTATTCTTTTAAGTTACTCTTACTAATAATCTTCCTTTCTACATTCTCTTTCAGTCCTGTCTCTCCTGTTTTTTTTTTTTTTCCTGTCAACATGCAGAACTCCCTTTAGTATTTTTTGAAGGGCAGGACTCTGAAATTCTTTCAATTCTTTCAATTACTTTTTATCTGTGAACACTTTGATCTCTCCCTCTGTTTTAAATGACAGCTTTGCTGGTTACAGATTTCTTGATTACTTGGCTGGCCTTTTTTTTTTTTCTCCCTTCACCTTCTTGCCTCCATGTTTTTAGATGAGAAACCAGCAGTCAATCCTTTTGAGCTTTCCTTATAATCAATGGATCTCTTTTATCTTGCTGCCTTTAGGATTATCTTTGTCTTGAATATTTGAAAATCTGTTATGTATGTGTCTCAGGGTGTCTCTACTAGGATTTATTGTGCTTAGAATATGGTACACTTCCTGTCCTTGTACACCCATGTCCTTGTTAAGAGTTGAGAAATTTTGGGCTGTTATTTCAAGTAATCCGTCTGCTCCTTTTCCCTTCTCTTCTCTTTCTGGGAAGTCCATAATGAGTATGTTTGTGCTTTTTGAGTTGTCCCTTAATTCTCTGAGTCCCTGCTGTATTTTTCAATATTTTGGCTTATCTGTTCTACTCTCTCTTCAATTTTAGATGTCCAATCATTGACGGTGATAATTTTTTCCCCTGTCTGTTGAAATTTACTGTTATGTGCTTCTAGTGTATATTTTTGTTACACCCTATGATGACATGAATGCAATCATATTCCATAGAGGCATGCCCAAGTTGCATCTTTCCCCACACATATCCTCCCACCACCACCCTGCACCAGTGACCCTCCTCTGCCATAGTTGCCAAAAATCACTCCCACAATTGTATTTTCAAACACAGACCTCTACCTTCCCAGAGTCCACCTGTTCCTTCCTCCAGCCCTCCAAATTCTATGGATATCCCAACCCACCCCCATCCTGTTTATGCTCACACTACAGCATTGTCAACCCAATTCATATTGTTGTACCACCACCGCACTCATTCACTGCCAAAACTCACCCATCAACCTTACCATGGATTCTACCCTGACTGATCATTGGCTCACCACTCTTTACACACTTTCTAACTCTTGGTAACATATCTTCCAGACTCTACCACTGTGTGTCTGCTCAATATTCTTTTTTTTTTTTTTAAAGATTTTATTTATTTATTCATTTATCCCCCCCCCCCTTGCTGCTTGTGCTTGCTGGGTCAGCTAACCACACCATGCAGGCGGGCTTTGCCTTCACCAGGAGGCCCCTGGAACCGAACCCGGGACCTCCCATATGGTAAATGGGAGCCCTACTGATTGAGCCACAGCCGCTTCCCTGCTCAATATTCTTAGTTCATATCAGTGAAACCTCTGTGAAGTTTCAGCCTTCCCCTCTGGGCTTCCTTTCTAACACTCAGCTGCTCCACTTCTTCCCAATTTCAGCTGCAGGCTGGCATAGAACTTGTCCCTTAGGGTTTCTTATGTCATTCTCAGCTGTCCTGATTTCTTCCCGATTTCAGTTGTTAGCTATCAAACAAAATGGCTCATCTCTACCCAGAGCTTCAGCAGTTTGAGTATTCTCTTTTTGTCACATGGAGGCATAAAAAATGACAGAGCTCTCTAACCCTGTGTGTCTGTCTGTCTGTCTGTGTGTCCATTTATATCAGACCCACCAAAGAACTGACATGGTTGAAAAAACAACCCTGTACCATCTTTCCTCTTCTGAGACCCTCCCAAATAAACAATTGCCTTTGTCTTAGGGTTTGATTTTAGGGTAATAAGATGATATGAAATGTTGCCTCTCACTTTTACAAAATGACACTGCACATTTCAATCTTTTCTCACATCTCCAAAGTGGTTGTAAGAAATCAATATTTGCTTTAAAAAAGTATTTATGTTAGTCTCTTATGGAAATATTGTTCTTTTTTATTCTAGGATTATAAATAATATAATTAATTACTTAGAATATCATAGATAATGCCTAAGGAAAATTATATTGAAATCAATATATTTAGACAAGGTTTATAATAAGATTAACAAGAGTGAATGTCACAAAGGGTAAAGTTTCTCTAAAAAATTTTTTCATTAAAAAAAAATGAAAAGATGGATAAGAGCGAAAAAGAAAGAAGTTTTAGAGAAGAGTCAAGGTCCCTCAATGTATTTGCAAGTTATATATTTAGGGTTATGTCATAGTGAAAAACACTCCCCAGTAATTGTTGACAACTCATTATATAAAATAAAATGCATGGCTGTTAATCCCTCGTTGCCAGGGAAGCTCATCCCCGGGAGTCATGTCCCATGTTGGGGGGAAGATAATGCATTCATATGCCGAGTTTGGCTTAGAGAGAAGGCCACATTTGAGCAAATAGGAGGCTCTCAGTTGGCAACTCTTTGGCACCCCATAACAGTAAGCTAAGTTTCAGTTACAAGAGCAAGGACTCATAAGGGTAGTCATCAATAAAAAGAATTAATCAGTGGGTCATCCTCTTTTGACAGACACTGTCCCTGCACTCAGAGGACTATTGCTGCTCCCTTAGAGAATGTGGCAGAGCTCTCCAGCTAGGAATTCAGATTCCCTCATTTATTGTGGGATTGTCCACCCACCATGACCATGCCCCATCTTTTGGTCTTTTGAACAATTTTGTATATCTTTCATGTATATTCGGGTGAACTAACTCCCATGAATCCCCCCTCCCAGACACCCCCTACCAATAATCCCCTGCAGTACCCATTGTAACCATTCTGTGATCCAAATATTCCATGAACATGTAGTCCATAAAATAATCAAATACTCTTAACAGGAAAAAGAAACAACAATGATAAGCTTATATACAAGAGACAAACTTAAGGAAACTCAGGAAAGAAAAAAACAATCAAACAAAAAATGAAACAAAATAAAATATAATTAGCAGATTGGGACATTCAAAAAAATGGGGAAAAAAGCCAAAGAAATGCCTTAAATATATATATATATATATATATATATATATATATATATTCTTTTTTTCCCCTTATCACTGTGTTATTGGATGTCCGGTGTGCCGTGACACCTTCCCCCTCTCAATCCCCATTGTCTCCCAAATTTTCATTTAATTTTCAAATAAGTTTGAGGTCACAGCAAAGTCACACATGGAGTACCAGAGGCTCCCAGATACCAAACCATCCCCCCTTCCCCACCCCATATTAAACCCCACTTTTTTTTTGGATGTTTGCATTGTTATAACTGTTTTACAGATAGCAAAATATAGCAACTATACATTGTCAATGATTTACAGTATAGTTTACAATTTACACGATACAGTTTAATAAGTTTTGATGCTATTTACCATGTCCTGTGTCCATTACAGTTAGGTAATTAAAAACCTTTCCCATGACCACTAAATGCCCATTAGATCTTAACTGTTCCTTCCTCCCCACCCCCCCTGGGGCATATGACATCACCCTGTCTTGACTCATGGGATGTCAGGATTCATAGTTACATGCCCGGGGTATTTGAACCTGCCCTTCCTAATCTACCCACCTGTCAATGCTGCACCATCAAACCCAATAATATCACTACCCATCTGCCCTATCCTTCAATATGCAAATATACTCTATCCCTTTATCATAGATTATGTCCATATGGGTGATGGCTCAAAGCCTGCTCTTCTCTTTCTCTCCCTTGGTAACCTATCTTTAGACAATGGTTCTCAGAGACTGCTCACTTTCCTCAGTTCAAATCAGTGTGGTCATATACTGTTCATCATTCAGAGCCTGGCTTGCTTCACTCAACATAAGGTCTTCAAATTCATCCACGTTATTCCATGTGTTAGCACTTTATTCCTTCTTAGAGCTGAGTAATATTCCATTGAGAGTATGTACCACGTTTTGCTTATCCATTCATCTATTGATGGGCACTGGGGCTGATTCCAACTTTTGGCAATGGTGAACAATGCCGCTATGAACATTGGTGTGCATATATCTGTTTGTGTCTTTGCTTTCAGTTCTTCTGGGTATATACCCATCAGTGGACTTGCTGGATCTTAAGGGACTAACACCAAGTGCCAACTGCAACACAACTGGAAAAAGACTTTGAATAAAAGGGGGAAAATGTAAAGACAAATGAGTTCAAGTGGCTAAGAAACTTCAAAGAGAGTCAGGAGGTTACCACAGAGTAACACTTAAGCGAACTTCAGTAGGAGCTCATAGAACATCAAAGTGCATATCACCCCACACAGAGGGCTCCTGAGAACTCTGGAGACACCCAGGTCCTATATAAGGTGGGATAGTCCCAGAGACTGATGCCTTATCAGTGGGCTTTATTTTGGAATCTGTACTCCTGAGAGTGACAGAATTGGACTCAAATAAGTCCTCACTGCACATGGTTCATCAGTCCCTTCTATTCAAACCTATATGTGATGCTGGAGTCTTTAGGTATACTTCCAGAGACTGGAGCCTCTGGCTTACCTATGTGCCAGGTGTGCATCGAATCTCAGTGGAGCTGCAACTCCTTCTCTACAGCTCAATGGACTCATCCAAGTTACCAGGTGAGGAGGCAACGATGGGCAATGGCCATCCCAGGGAATGGAGAGGTCTTGCATCTGCAGGCAGGATCACCCCACGCACCATATCCATGGGATATAAGCCCTCTCTCACTTGGAGGTGGAGTGGACATCCCCATCCCAGTCCCCTCAGGATTGGGGGAAGAACTATGGACTAGAGTGGGCTTAATGGTATTCTGTTGTACACATATGGTGATTCTAGCAATGGAAGAAATTATAACAATGAGGTGGAGCCAGTGGCCACTGGACACTTTTGGGGCAGGAAGGGGATGTGCAGTTGAAATACAGGGGCTTCTTCAGGATTTGGGGTTTGTCCTGAGTGCCTTTGTGGCAACGGATGTAGGCGATTTTAAATCAGCACACACCATTCAGAACTGTGTGGGAGAGAGTGTGGTCTACGATGTGAACCGTGGTCTATGTTGATGGCAAGGCCCCAGTATGTGCAAGTCCATTGAGGGTGATGGGCCACACTTGTGGGAGATGTTTTTGTGGGATGTTTTGGGAGGTGTGGGAGGTGGGGAACATGG
>JAKSZT010054485.1:499699-580003 GCA_026826555.1 Tolypeutes matacus | reverse complement strand
CCTCTTAATATATATATATATATATATATATATATATATATATATATATATATAACATTTTTGTAAGCAAATCCACATATATGCATATATATTTATATATAATTTTACAAATATTTGTATGTATTGTAAAAATTTTGATTTTTACCCACAATAAAAAATAAATTAAAAAAATAAAATAAAATACATGGGAATAGAAATCATAGAAATTATGAAAGTATCACCAATTAAGAACTAGGATTGTAAAAGTCTACATATGATGCTAAAAATATAGAAATTATTATTTCTATTAACATTATATTTTTCCTAAAGAAGATTATTACATTTTTCTTATTATAATGGTGTGAAACATATTGACCTTCATCTTATTACCAGTGGGAAAGGAAAAATTAAAAGGTGGCTGGCACACATGAGATGCTCAGTAAATATTTTTGAAAAAATGAATGTTTAAACAACTTCATGACCATTCTGCATAGTTTCCTTTGCTTAAACACATTGAAAAATGAGGAACAAATCCAAATGTTTTCTTTATGGAGGGTATAAAAGTTTTCATGTTGATATATATTGATTACAGTTTCATAAAACCTTGGGTAATTTCTCTGCCCACTAGTGAAATTTCAGATCCAATGGATGCATTATCAAGAGTTAGACCAATTGTCTAAGAAGGTTCCTTTGTGTTACCCTCTGGAAGGCTTCCTTCAGTTCCTTGTTCCTCGGGATATAAATAAGGGGATTCAGAACAGGTGTTACCACTGTGTACATGACTGAAGTTGCTTTTTCTGTTTCTGGAGTATGGGCAGACTTAGGTTGGATATAAGTGAAAAAAGAAGTGCCATAGAAGAGAGAAACAACCAGGATATGAGAAGAACAAGTGGAGAAAGCTTTGTGTCTGCAAGCTGCGGAAGGGATCCCCAAGATGTCCACAAGAATGTGCACATAGGAGCACAGAATGAGCAAACAGGCATTCATAATGAAGAGCAAGGAGAGAACAATCATCATGAGCTCATTTTGGGAGGTATCCATGCAAGCCAGTTTCACTATAGGCATGGTGTCACAAAGAAAGTGCTGAATCTGTCCTGTTCCATAGAAGGGCAGAGTATAGATCCTGGTGATCTGGGCTAATTGCAATATCAACCCAGTGGTCAGAGACACAAGGGCCAATTTCAAACACACATCAGGGCCCATGAGGAGTGTGTAATGCAGTGGGTGACAAATAGCTACAAAGTGGTCATAAGCCATGGCAGCTAGCAGGCAGCATTCTGTCAATCTGAAGATGTTAAATATGTACATCTGGGCTGCACAGCCTCCCATGCTAATGGCCTTGTTCTCCAACAGCAGGTGTACCAACATCTGAGGCACCACAGTTGTGGTGTAGCACATCTCTAGAAAGGAGAGGTTCACCAGGAAGAAATACATGGGAGTGTGCAGGGAAGGGGCGACCCAGATCAGACAGATGATAATGAGGTTTCTTCCCACATGAGCAAGTAGATGGCTATGAACAAAATGAAGAGCACAGGCTGTAACTCTTCTAGGGCAGAACTTAATACAGAGGGACAGGTTTCCAATCATCATGGACTCAGAGAGAGGCATCTGTGGAGACCAGCAAGAGGACAAATATAAAAGAACACAGTCACATATCAAAGGTGTCTTCAAACTCCAGCAAATTGCGGTCTATAGGATCAGTGGTCAGAGCTGATAATTAAGATATTTCCTATCCTGCTTTCTGAATAATTTTACAAATAAATTAGATGTTATATTACTTCCTAATATTCCATTGTGTATATCATGCTTTTCTCACAAATATTTAGTGGAAAGAACTGGTTTCAGTTACATATTCAGATCTTTTAATTTTTATTCTAATTATATATACATATTTTTACACAAGCAACATACGATGGCATTCTAATTGTTAGGTGTCATCTCATACCTAAATATACAGAGTAAAATTTAAAGGTGCTTCCATAGCCATTCTTAACAGTTTGGGTAGAAGTTTGTTTCCAACCATTTACTTATTATGATTTGAACAGAATAAGCCAGTGAATATGCACCTTAAATCTGAGGAAATCCAAATGAACTGTCTACTTTCCACAACATTAATGTAATTTTATAGGAAATTATGAATAGTGGAACATTCATACATCAACAAGATAACCAATTATTCTTGCTTGGCTTAGAGTCTTTCCAGGATTCTAAATGTTAATATGGCAATAGAATTGGCAATATTTATGTTCTTAATTAGGACCATAGGGATTGAAAACTAACTATATTCTCCTCAAGAGGAATTTTTACAGAAACAACATTGAATATTCAGTGGGAAATCTGGTCTTTATTTCTTGAATACATTTTTTTTTCCAGAAAAATATCACTGCCAATTATATCACCTTAGTTTTTTTGTCATATAGCTTAGATTTTTCTAATTGGTTCCCATCATTGAAATGATTTAGTACCTTTAATGCTTGCTTCTCTGTATAATCTTTATGTACTCAAATGGCAAATGTCTGCTTTCAGGTCTTTTTATTATTGATAGGCATAATGCAGGACACATAGTGTCCTCAATAAATCTCAAATAGCATTCACTTTATTCATTATCTATGATTCAATCTACTAAGCATCAATAAATAGTCCTGATAAGGGGATTTTAAATTTCCAATGTAATTAATTAAAATAATTTACCAAAAATATTGAAAAGGTGTTTTTGGGCACTCTTCTCAAGAAATGAAAATCTGGATTAACCTCCAGGATCCCCATTTGCTCAGGGAGAACATATTTTTTTCCACAGCTTGGACAATGAGATAAATTCACTGGGGTAAGGATAACAGAAGTAAAAAGGAAGACTACGAGAATCATTAAGAAGTTGTTGAGTTATGTGGATAGAGCTCCATCTTTCCTCTTCCATAATCCCATATCAACTCAAAGGATGGGAGTTTTAAACTCTATCTTTCCCTTCTCATAAAATGCTAAGCAAAAAATATGCTGTTTCCTTGTACCTCATTCTTAGAGAGGAAGTAAAGACTTGCCATTTGTGTATAATGAGAGCACTGCACCAAGTAATGTATTACAATGTGTAGGTAATGGAGAAGGCAGTTATTTCAGCTTGAGGGCATTTTTTTTCATGCTGAACAATGACAGTGAAAGGGTATTCAAGATAATTATATTTACTAAAACTTATCATAACTTCCCCAAAATGTCTAAGAGTAAGAGTAATTTGCTACATTTCTTTAATGAATTTCTATAGCAAAATATTTTAAAAAACATATATTTCCCTACTTTAATCTTAACCTAGTCATTCTGTTGTTTCTATTTCTCAATCTGGTTATGAAACCAGAGAAAATAATTTAAAATAAAAAACATCATCATTGTAGATCTGGGAAGATGGCATCAGAGTAGACAGGGAGAGCTCAACTCTCTCACAAAAGTAAAAAAGATCCAAAAACTGTCCAAGGGACCTGCTTTGGAGAAGAGCAGACCAGGCCAGTACTGTGCAAACCCCTGGAGGCAAAGGAACAGAGAGAAAAATTACAAGAAACAACAAATATGAATTTCTAACACCCCACGACAGCTGGGAAAGGTCCCATCCTGCACCCTCAATACATTAAGCCTTGGTAAAACCCTGGCTCATTGCTTTTAGTCTCTCTTAAACTGAGCTCCTGGTAAAAAATTCTGTGCCCCATTAGTGAGTCCCTGGCCTGATTATGGAAACTTAACCTGGAAAATATTAAAGACTCAGAATAAGTGGAACCAAGATTCAAAGGAGATCTGTGGAAAAAAAAAAAAAAAACTATGCAAGAGAGAAATATGACTCCAGCCAAAGGAACAAATCAAATATCCTGATGAAATACTTGATTAAAATTTCAAAGATAATCACTTAAATCTCCTAAATAAATCTAAATCAATTCAAAAAACTGAAGGAAAATATGATTTAGGTGACAAAGAATATTAAAAAGCCATATGGTGAGCATAAAGAACAATTTGAATGCCTGAAAGGAAAAGTAACAGTTCTTATAGGAAAGAAAACCACAATGGATGTGATTCAAAATACATTAGAAAAAAAAAAGAAAAAAAATGGAAAGAACAAAATAAAACAAATACATTAGAGTTACATAAAAGCAGATTTGAATTGGTCAAAGACAGTATTAATGATTTTGAGCACAGATCATCTGAACTGGAAAAGACAGGAGAACAGACAGAGGAAGGAATGGGAAAAATGGAACAGGGTCTTAGGAAGTTGAATGACAATGCAAAATGCACAAACATACATTTATTGGTGTCCCAGAAGGAGAAGAAAATGGAAAGGGGCAGAAAGAATATTTGAGGAAATAATGACTGAAAAATTCCCAACCCTTATGAAAGAAATATCAATATCCAAGAATGAAAATTCTCCCTGAAAAGAATAAATTCAAATAGACCTACCCTGAGACACCTACTATTCAGAATATGCTACCAAAAGACCATAATTACAAGAGATACTAAAGGGAGTGCTGCAACCTGAAAGGAAAAATCGAGGGTGAGGAATGAAATGAAGGTTATCATGAAGGGTAAATTAAAGGGTGTAAAAAAGACAGACAATGGTACAATAGGTCAGCAGAAAGCCAAAGTATAAAATAGATGAAGAAAATAAAGCCTTTACAGTAATAACATTGAATGTTAATGGACTTAACTCCCCAATCAGAAAACAAAGATTGATAGAATGGATTAAATACTGTGAACCGTCTATATGCTGTCTACTAGAGACTTACATCAGATGTAAGGACACAACCATGTGGAAAGTGAGTTTGGAGAAAGATATTCCACACAAATAGTAACCAAATAGAACTGGACTGTTGATACTAATAATAAACAAAATAGATTTTAAATGCAAAACTGGTAAAGTGAAAAAGAAGGTCAATATATATTAATAAAAGGGGCAATTCAAAAAGAAGAAAAGAAAAAAAAAGAGAAAAAATGCAAATAAAATCAGAAATTGGAGGGGGCCACTACCATTGACCCCACAGAAATAGAAGACATCATAAAAGAATACTATGAATAACTGTATGCAAAAAAACTAAACAATGTAGATGAGATGAAAAAATTCCTAGGATCATATAAACAACCTACACTGAACCCAGAAGAAATAGAAAACCTCAACAAACCAATCACAATTAAAGAGATTGAAATGATCATCAAAAATACAGCAAAGATGAAAAGTCCAGAACCAGATGAAATCACAGGTGAATTCCACCAATCGTTTGAAGACTATCTAATACCAATCTTTCTCAAACTCTTCCAAAAAATTTAACAGGAAAGAACGCTAGCAAACTCATTATTTTGTGACATCAACATTACCCCAATCCAAAACCAGATAAAGTTATTACAGGGGAACATATGTAATATGACTGAGTTCCTGCTTCCCATGTACAAGGTCCTAGGTACATTGTCCAGTACTTCCTAAAAACAAAACAAACAAACAAACAACACACAAAAAAAACCTCTTTCATCTGGGAGTGGATGTAGCTCAGTGGTTGAGCATCTGCTTACCTTGTATGAGGTCTTCAGTTCAATTCCCAGTACCTCCTTAAAAAAAAAATAAAGATACTACTAAAATGGAAAATTTTGACCCATATCCCTAATGAATTTAGGTACAAAAATTCTCAACAAAATACTTTCAAACTGAATCCAAAAGCACTACTATCAAGTGAGTTTTTCCTAGGTAATCAAGGGTGGTTCAACACAAGAAAATCAATTAGTGCAATAAACCACATTGATAAATTGAAGAAGAAAATTCACATGACCCTCTTGATTGATGCAGAAACAGTTTTGACAAAATACAGTATCATTTCTTGATAAATACACTCCAAAAGATAGGACTAGAAGGAAGCTATCTCAATATGGTAAAGTTCATATATGAAAAATCTACAGCTAGCATTGTACTCAATGGTGAATGTCTGAAAGCTTTCCCTCTGTGATCAGAAACATGGCAAGGATGCCCACCATCATCACTATTGTTCAATATTGGGCTAGAAGTACTAGCTAGACATATTAGGCTAGATAAATAAATAAAAGGCACCCAAATAGGAAAGCAAGAAATAAAACTTTCAGTATTCACTGATGGTGTGATCCTATATCTAGAATATCCTGAAAAGTCAACAACAAAGCTCCTAGAACTAATAAGAGTTAAACAAAGGGGCGATATAGAAAATTAATACACAAAAATCAAGTGTTTCTACACACTATTGATGATAAATATGTAGAAGAAATCAGAAAAAAAATTCCATTTATAATTGTGATTAAAAGAATCAAATATTAAGGAATAAACTTAACCAAGAACTTAAAGAACCTGTATTCAGAAAGCTACAAAACATTGCCTAAAGAAATTGAAGAAGACTCAAATAATTGGAAGGACATTCCATGCTTATGGATTGGAAGAATAAATATCATTAAGATGCCAATTCTACCCAAATTGATTTACAGATTCAATACAATCTCAAGAAAAATCCCAACAGCCCATTTGCAGAAATGGAAAAGACAATTAACAAATTTATTTGGAAGGACCTCGTATTGCAAAAATGTCTTTAAAAAGAAGAACGGAGTTGAAGGACTTTCACTTCTGGACTTTAATGTATATTATATATCTACAGTGGTGAAAATAGCATGGTACTGGCATAAGGACAGGCAGATATACCAAAAAAATCAAATCGAGAACTAAGAAATACACCATCACTTCTATGGTAGGGTGATTTTGGTCAATGCTGTCAAGCCATCCCAGCTGGACTGGGACAGTCTATAAAGCAAATGGTCCTGGGAGAACTGGATATCTATATCAAAAAGACAGAAATAGGAATGATATCTTACAATTTATACAAAAAACCTTACTCAAAATGGATCAAGGACTTAAATAGATAGTACAGAACCAAAAAACTTCTAGAAGAAAATGTAGGAAAATATCTTTAAGATCTTGTGGTCAGTTGTATCTTAAACTTACACCCAAAGCACAAGAAACAAAAGAAAATATAAATAAATAGGAACTTCTCATAATTAAACCTTTTTGCACCTCAAAGGACTTTGTTAAAAGGGTGAAAAGGCAGAAAACTCAATGGGAGAAATCACATATCCAATAAATGTTTAATATCCATGATAAATGAAGAGATACTACAACTCAACAATGAAAAGGCACACTATCCAATTAAACAATGGGCAAAAGAATTGAACAATCATTTGCCAACAAGAAGTACAAATGGCAAAGAAACACATGAAAAAATGTTAAATATCACTAGTGATTGTGGAAAAGGAAATCAAAACTACAATTAAGTATCATTTCACATCTATTAAACTGGCCAATATTAAAAAGTCAGAAAACTGTAATTATTGGAGAGGATGTGGAGAGATAAGAATGCTTATTTACAGTCAGTGGGAATGTAGAATGGTAGAGCCACTGTGCAGGACTGTTGGGAAGTTCCTAAAAAAGTAGATCATATACTTTCCTTTGGACCCAACAATACCAATGCTAGGTATATAACTAGAAGAACTGAGAGCAGGGACACAAACAGACATCAGCACACTGATGTTCATAGCAACATTATTCATGATTGCCAAAATTTGGAAACAACTCATGTGTCCATCAACTGATGAATGAATAAATTAATTGTGGAGTATACACACAATCAAATATTACACAGCGGAAAGAAGAAATTAAGTCATAAAGCATATGATAAGATGGATGAACCTGCAGGACATTGTGTTAAGTGAAGCAAGCCAGACACAAAAGAACAAATACTGTATGATTATAGTATTTTGAGTTAAATATATTATGGAAGCTTATGGAATTAATAATGAGACTATAGGTTACCAGAAAATAGAATGATGGTAGAGGATGGAAAGCTGGTGGTTAATCTGTGAAAAATTTGCTAAAATGTTATTTGTAAATCTTTGGGAATGAATGGAAATGGTGAGAGCACATCATGCTGTTTGACTAGCAAATTTATTATATTGGTATGAAAGTGAAAGGGAATGCCTAAGAACATTTATATTACTAAAAGGAAAGCTGAAAAATGTATCATGGGACTGTATAACATAGTGAAACCTCATGTAAAATACAAATACGGGTGATATTGCATATATAACTGTTTTTATAAAATATAAACACGAATATACTAGAGAGGAGAATACAGAATGGCAGCTTTGTATGGCAGGGGAAGCATAGGGAGTTTGAGAGATGCTGAATTTTGTTTCTTTGGTATTTCTTTTTATTATTATTATTTAAATGCTTTAAAAATGATTGGAGTGATGAGCGCACAACTTTGTAATTATACCTAATATCATTTATTTTACACTTTGGATAGATTTATGCTTTATTAACTGGTTTGTAAAAAGCAAACAAACAAACAAAAAACTACAATGAGATATCATTTGACACATGTTAGAATGGCCACTAGTAACACATCAGAAAACCACAAGTGTTGGAGAAGATATACATAGATAGGAATGCCTATTCACTGTTGGAGGGAATGTAGAATGGTACAGCCATTTTGGAGGATTGTTTGGCAATTTCTAAGGAATTTCAATATAGACTTGACATGTGACCTGGCAATATCATCACTATGTATATACCCAGAAGAACTGTGATCAGTATCATGAACAGATATCTGCATACTGATCTTTATAGAAGCGTTATTCACAATTGCCAAAAGATGGAAACAACGTAGGTATCCATAAATTGATGAATGGATAAACAAATTGTGGTGAAAACACACTATGGGATTTCATGCTTCTGTAAGAAGAAATGAAGTCATGAAGCATGTAACAACATGGAAAGTCCCAGGTTCAGTTCCCAGTGGCTTCTAAAATAAGACAAGCGGATTAGAAGTGGACACAATGAGTAGAGACAACGAGCAGACAATGAGAAGAAAGAAAAGGGAGACATCTTAGGGGGAAAAATGTATTTAAAAAAGGTAACATGGGACTGTATAACATAGTGAAACCCCATGTGAAGCATGAATAGGGATAATATTGCATATTTCAGGCTGTTTTTACAAAATAAAAATACAAATAAATTAGAGAGATGGAAACAAAAGCAGCTATGTACAGCAACATAAGCAGAGAGACATTGAGAGGTGATGAATTTTTTTCTTTGTTATTGGTTTATTATTATTATTATTGTTATTGTTATTGGAATAATGAAAGTCCTCTAATAATGATTGAAGTGAGCAATGCCCAACTATGTGATTATACCAAATACCACTGATTGTACACTTTGGATGGATTTATGGCTTATTAATATGTATAAAAAATATTGACTTGTTAGAAAAATCATTATAAGTAAATGGTTGGATGTGTTGTACTGATTAAGAGAGAAAAGCCAAAATTCCTCTCACACTGCCTCAAATCTGTTTGTTTGTTTGTTTGTTTGTTTGTTTTTGAGGATATCTAACATATTTCTTTTAATTTTTAAATTTTTTACTTTATTATTATTTTTATTTTTTAAAAAGATTCTTATATGACATAAATGTTACACAGAAAATATAGGGGTTCCCATAGGCCCCACTTCCCAAACCTCCTACAACCTCCCACATAAACATCCTTCATTACTATAGCACAGTCATTGCAATTGATAAACACATGTTGGTGCTTTGCCGTTAAGCATGGGCCATAGTTCACTTTATAGTCTACACTCTCTCCCACACAGTTCTGAATGTTATCTGGTGATATAAAATGGCCTATATCTGTCATTGCAATGTCACTCAGGATGATACCCAGGTCCTGAAAAATCCCCTGTACCACAACTGCTTTTCCCTCTCCCTGCCCCCAGAACCTCTAGTGGCCACTGGCTCCACATTAGTGTTGTAGTTCGTTCTATTGCTAGAATCACAATATGTCTATAATAGAATACCAATAAGTCCACTCTAGTCCATACCTCTTCCCTCAATCCTGAGGACTCTGGGATGGTGATGACCACTCCACCTCCAATTGAATGGGGCTTATATACTATGGAGAAGATGAATGGGGCTATCACCTGCAGCTGCAGGCACTCTCCATTCCCTGGGACAGACGTTGTCCATCATCATTTCCCCGGCAACAGTCCTGAGTGAGTCAAATGGGCTATTGAGTAGATGTTGCAGCTCCATCAAGTTTCTGGGCCCAGCTGGCACATGGACAGCCCAAAGACTCATATCTCTGGACCTACACCAACAAACTCCAGCACCAGGTATAGGTTTAAACAGAAGGGACAGATGAGCCATGTGCAGGGAAGACATAATTGAGTCCAACACTGTCACAGGAGCACAAACTCCAAAGTAAGGCCCACTGGCAAGGCACCAAACTCCTTAGCTATCCACCTGACCATAGGACCTGGGTGTCTCCAGAGCCCTCAGAAGCCCACTATTTGGGGTGGTATACACTTTGGAAGTCTGTGAGAACATGCTGAGATGTGCATAAGTGTCACCTCTGGGATGACCTCCCAACTCACTTTGAAGTCTCTTAGCCATACAAACTCATTTTTCTCTACCTTTCCCCCCTTTTATTTGAGGCCTTTTCCCAGTTGCATTGCTAGTTGGTGCTTGGGAGCAATCCCTCAGTGCCAGGGAGGTTCATCCCCAGGAGTCATATCCCATGTTGTGGGGAAGGTAATTCATTCATATCTGAGATTGCCTTAGAGAGAGACCACATTTGAGCAACAAGGAGGCTCTCAGGAGGCAACCCTTAGGCACCGCATAACAATAGGCCAAGTTTCAATTTCTAGAACAAAGGCTTCTAAGCCTAGTCATCAATATCATGTTCCCATCAGTGGATCATCCTCCTATTCCACTCACTGCCCCTACACTTGGGGGACTGTTGCTGCTCCCTTAGAGAATATGGCAGAGCTCCCCAGGCTGAAAATTCAGTATTCTCTTATTTATTGTGTGAGACGCCACCCACTGTGACAATGCCCCGTGAATATTTGAACATTTTTATATATCTTATATGTATGCTCAGGTGAAATTCCTCCCATGCATCCCCCATCCCTGACATCCCACACCAATGATCCTCCCCCCACCCCCTGCAGTTGTAACCCTTCTGTGATCCAGAGCTTCTTCAAAGATGAAGCCAATACAATAGCTGAATACAATTAATTGGAAAATGAAATAATAATGATAAGTTTAAATATAAGAGCTAAAATGCATAATTAAAAAAAAACTAAAAATAGAATTTTATTTAAAAATTGCGATATTTAAAAAATTTAAAATTTTTTTTGACATTATGTCTTTCATCACTGCAATATCTGATATCCTGTCTGTACCGTGGCACTTTTCTCCACACATTCCCCAGTGTCTCACTATTTTTCATTATGTTTTCAAATAAGTTTTAGGTCACAGCTAAGTCACACAGGGAATACCGGAGACTCATATACCCAACATCCTTCCCTTTTCCTCCCACCCATATTAATACCTTTTTATATGTGGATTGTAGCTTTGTTATAACTGATATACAAATACTGCAACTAAACATGGTCAATGGTTTACACTGTGGTTTACATTTTAGACAGTACTCTTTTATAACTTTTGATGATATTTACCATGTCCTGTGTCCATCACTGTATGATCATGCAGAACATTTCCACTGACCACTAAATACCCTCTGTTCTATCTATTCTATTCCTCCCTCCCCATCCCTCTAGGGCCCATGGCAACTCCCTGGCTTGACTCGTTGGATGACAAGATTCATAGTTATATGCAACAAGACTGAGGTCTTGACATACTGGTATGTCCTCCCCTATTAGAAATTGCCCTTGCTCTTGAGAGACTCCCGCCTGTCTATTTCTGAACAAATCGGTCTTCCCAAGGTTGGGAGTCCAACTCATTCACGCTCATTATGTGAGTCTCCAGCCACTGATACAACACATTATGATACAATGATCACTCACACACTCCCTAGAAGTCTGCTCCCAGTGCACCCTGTTCTAAGTAACCCCACATCCAATGCTCTAAACCAGTTACCCTTCCTTGTCATATTGCCATAAGAACATTCCCAACTTTGTACTTTCAACCACATACCCGCAAATCCCCAGTGTTCACCGGGTCTCTCTCCCAACCCTCTCCCCAGTACCCTGGACCTTCTAACCCACCCTTGCCAATCTACTCACCTGTCAACCCTGCACCACCCAACCCAATAATATCACTACCCTCCTGCCGCTTTGTTCCCGGGCCTGAGGGTGATCAGCCCTGCTGCAGCCTGGGGGGCGACACTGGCTAGTTGTGGACCGTCCGGCGTGCACTCCGGGAACGGCGGGGGGTGAAGAAGTTGTCAGGAGAGCGCAGGCCCGGCTCCCTGGTCTTCACGGGGGTTAAGGAGAAGTTGTCACAGGGTCGCCGTTTGGTGCCCTGTGGTCTCCCTGACAGTACTAAATGAAGAGACACCACTCACTTGCTTGCTGGAAGGTAAGACCTTTATTCAGGGAGAGCTGCGCAGTTTTATAGGCAGAGTTGGGCGGGGGTGAGCGTGTTGTCTTCTGATAGGGCTAAGCTGTTGCTGGGCGTGGGGGGAAGATTTGGGAGGGAGGGGGGAGGCTAGAGGAGAAGGCCAACATGTCCAAATAAGGTTATGGCTGTTGAGGGAATGCTGTGATAGGCTGAGAGAAATGGGGAAGTTGGGTTCGGGGAAGAGAGAAGTTGGGTAAACATTACCTCACCCTCCTGTCCTATCCCTTCAATATGCAACTATACTGGTTCACCTTACCATAGATTATATCCATATGGGTGATGGCTGACAACCTTCTCTTCTCTTTCTGTTTCTTGTAAACCTATCTTCCAGAAAATGGTTATCTGATGCTGCTCAATTTCCTTAATTCATATCAGTGATGTCATGTACTGCTCATCCTTCAATGCCTGGCTTGCTTCACTCAACATAAAGTCCTCAAGATTAAATCTGTTTTGACCTAAGTAATTGAGTAAAGGACCACATTGGTGATAGAAAGTCCAGATGAGAATGAGCACTACCAGAAATTATAACAAAATATGGGCTTCAGATTCCACAATGATTTCTCACATTCAACTCTAACCCTAAACAACATGAATTTGTGAATGGTCCTGAAGATCAGACATAAGATACAAGGGTAGATTGTGATAATATATTATTTCCAAAAGTAAGGGAATAATATGTTTAAGAAGGAAGTGATGAAATGTGCTAAACATCTCTTAGACGTTAAGTAGGCAAATAGTTTTGAAATATCTGTTAATTTTTAGCCAAACATTGGGCACTGAGGACCTCAGAAAAGAACAATTTGGAGAGAGAGGTAAGACTGTACATGAATTTGAAGTTATTTGGGAGTAAATAAAAGTTAAGTCATAAAAGAACTTGATGGAAGCAAAATATGGAGATATTTGGTGAAGAAGGGGTAGAGAAATACAAGGTAAGTAGGAGAAAAAGAAAGGACAGGACAAGTTTATTTATTATTGCTATTCATTCTTAATATTTTAAGATGGGAGAGCCATGAACTATTTAAAAGCTAATGTAAAGGAATCATCTAATGTAGTGATTTTCATTTCTACATTTTGGAGGAAAAATTGTACCATTGTAACTTTAATTTAAAAAACAAGGATCAGTTCATGGTAGGACAGGACAAAAAAAGGTTAGTAATATTTAAAGACCAGTATTTTCAATGCTTGATTTGAGATACGGGGTCATTGTAATGTTACTCTAAAGCACATTAATTCACCTTTAATAAATTAATTCCAAAGAGCTTAATTTCACCTTTGACTTGTTACAGTACTGAGCCAATCTTTGAATAATAACAACAGAAATGTGACTATGAATCAAAATAGTTAATATGTTTAGTATTTATTATTTTCTACATACAGTGTCTGATATTTTACATACATTGATGCCATTAAGTTTTGTGACAACTTTATGAAAATGGTATTATTGTTACCACATTATAGAGACCAGGATTAAATGCAGTTATTAAGTAATTTTTCAAGCTATTATAAGTATTATAAGGAAATAGAGCTGGGATCTCAAACCAGGCTGTCTCACTAAATACCAACATGCAATTTTCCTTTTATTTCCTTGTTCTCTGCTCTTTCTATGTCAATTTTGGTAAGATAAATGGTTGATTTTGTGTTTAGAAACATTATTTGTCTGTGAAATAAGGAAATGGGTAAGAAGGGTGTCTAATCATTCTTGTTTTACATGTTATCTTTAAAATTACTTCTTAATTAAAAGAATTTGAAGCATATGAATCTTCACTTTCCTTATTGTATGGCTGATAATGCAGGTCAGTTGTTAGGGGAAAAAAAACAGCATAATTATAGACATAACACAGAAGATGTACCTGAAAGTTCAGTGAATTATAAGACATCTCTAAAAGTCATTCTACTTTTCACTTTTACAGAAAAATATTTATTGGCATAATAAATACCAGCAATCCAACCAAGTAGAGAAACCAACTTTTTAAACACATATAACCAAAACCATTGCAAGGTAATAATTATTTGAGTTCATAAATATTTGTCCCACGGCTTTGATTTACCCACTTAATTCTTTTTAGACATTTAGTATATTGGTCATCGATCCCCTGTGCTATTCCCATAGAAAAGATATATACCACTCCTAGGATACACGAGATGATGTGTCACCTGCCCATGGGTGGAACAGAAGGTATGACTGCTAACCTAAAGGGACATATAGTAAAAATGAGAGCAAATACATATATTGAATTAACCACTTTTAACTATTTAGCTATGTACTGCATTAATCAAGTAGTATACATAAAATGGTGTTTTCAACATTCCTTTGCCTTACAATACAATCCAAATTCCTAGGGAATAAAGCACAAATAGCACTTAAACACAATGTATAAATGTTTTCCTGGGTATGGTCTATTCCCCCAAATTCCTACCCTTTTTCCTAAATTGGTCAAAAGAGGAGAATGACCTAGAAAAAGTCCTAAAATTATCCTGATTTATAATCACTATATGCAAATAAGGCCATTTCCTTTACTCTCCCTAAGTCTAATTCTTAACCAATGAAAACCCAAACATAAGGAATTTACTTGACCTTCCATCTCTTTCAAATGTTGTGTGCATACTTTTTATTTAAATTTATGACTAAGTACCTTAACTAGCTATCAACTGATACTACCTCAGAATCTACTACTTTTCCTTAGTAAGTTAAATTTGGATGTTAATTTTTGTCAAATCCTTACACACTTTGTTGTTTCCATTATTTACCTTGACACATTCATCTTCAGAAATTACCTGTCTATTGGATCAAACTGATGATTAAGAAAATAGATTCTGGGCAGCAGATGTAACTCAGCAGTTGAGCACCTGCTTCCCATATATGAGATTCTGGGTTCAATGCCCAGTACCTCCTAAAAAATAAAAAAGAAAAGAAAATAGTTCCTGGTATATCCCATTTTTTACCTACTTTGTTCCATTTTCTCCCATCCATTTAGCATATCCACTTCTAAGCCAAATTTTTCCATGTAGTCAACCTATTCTATATTACTTATTTGGTATCTTGTGAAATATACCAATAAATACAGAAAATTCAGTGAAATAAATTAAACAAACATGCAGAATAAAAATACTAAAATAATTCAAAATAGGCTTAGAACTATTTTCTTTGAAATAAATGATTATAATTGAAGTTGAAATCCCATTTATTCCTCTCCTCATGTCCATGTCTGTTTCTCCTCTTCCTCATCTCCTAGTAGTAACCATGCTCATGAAATTGAGGTGTAATGTTCCCATGTAATAAATGTATAAAAGTGTGGACGAGGAAGATACATTACAACTTCATGAGAGTGGTCAGCCCTTAGGAAAGAGAGAGGAAATTGCACTCAGGAGAGGAAACATATCTATACATTCTCTTTCTTTAAGAACATGCAAGAAGCAAATATTATTAGTTAATTTGTGTAACTACTATATGGGTTTTGTTATAATTGTTAAATTTTAAATATTTTAGTTTTTTACCTTTTGTAAAAGAATGAAAATCCCTAAAGGAATCAAATATTTCTTGGACAAAACAATAAACCACTTATACACAAAAATAGATACATTTGCCTGAAATTAAATATTTCTACTCATTAATGAGGAAATGAATAGAAAAGTCATGGACCGTGAAAAAACACTTGGAACATTTTTCAGAAAAAAATAAATTTTTAGTCAGAATATATAAAGAGCTCTTGTAAACCAGCAATATAAGGCCAATGGACTTTATTTTAAAAACTGGTGAACAACTTTACAATATTTTCACAAAGAAAGATATATAAAGAGGTCTTTAACATATTTTCCCACCAGTAAAGTACATTTTCAAGGGTAATGAGAAACCATTTCTAACATATTTGAAGTGCTAAAATAAAAAGAAACAATTAATCAAACCAGATGTTGGTAAAGTTGTAGAAAAACTGATATTCTCATAAATTTACAGTTATTTTGCAGAATAGTTTGGAGTTTCTTATATGTTAAACATACATAGAAACTATCTCCCAACAATTTCTCTCTTAGCTGTTTACTGAAAAGGATAGAAAATATATAAAAATATATAAATAAAAAATATATAAAATACACAATACAAACAAAGACTCTTCCAGATATTTATGCTCCTGCATACTGTCCTCCAACAGGGACGGAGGTTTATCTATGTCACCAATAGTACATTGCAGAAATAATAGAGTGTGTCTTCCAAATTTCCTGGTTTTCTAATGAAAAATTTGATGGTTATATATTATCAATATTATACATTTTGAATTCATTTTGCTAAATCTGTGTTCATGAATGAGTTTTATGTGTAATTTTCCTTTCTAGTAAAAATTTATTGGGTTTAAGTTTCAATAGTAATCCAGCTTGATAAAACAAGTTTGGAATGCTTCCATCTCTTCTATTTTCTGAAAATGTTGTATAAAACTTGAATTACTTTGTCCTTGAATATTTGATAGGATTTTCTGGTGAAGTCATCTGGGCCTTGATATTTCCTTGTGAGATTATTTTTGACTACTGACTTAATTATTTTAATTTTTATATTAAAAATCAGGTTTCTATTTCTTCTTGATTCACCTTTAGTAAATTGTTTTTTTCCCTTCAATGTTTTATTTAAATACATTGTTATAGTTACTTGGCTTTATTACTTTAATATCTGGAACAACTGATGGAAATCATTTATTCCTTACTTATTTTGATTCTTTGTCCCTTACTTTAATTTTCTTAATATATCTTTCCAGAGAATTGTGAAATTTATCCTTTTCATATAATTACTTTGTACTCCACAGATAATCTCCTTTACATATATTTTTATTTCATTAATGTCTAATGTTTTCTTTGTTTTTCATTGGGTGTACTTTGCAGTTGATTTTTAAATTCTTGAAATGTATATATTTTTAGCCTTACTTATTAAAAAATATTAATTTCATTTTAAGTACTGATTTTATACATTCCAGATCATTTTAATGTAAACCAATTGTGGCAGGAAAAATAATGGCCCCCAAATACGTCTATACCCTAATCCTCAAAACTTGTGAAACTGTTAACTTACATGGCAAAAAGAGTAGCAAACTTACAAAGGGGAGATTATCCTTTCATTATCTATGTGAGCACAACTTAATCATATAAGTCCTTAAATGTGGAGAAACTTTCTCAGCTACAATCCAAGCTATGACCATGAAATAAAGGTCACAGAGATCTGACATTGTTGGTTTGACTACTGAGGAAGGGAGATCTGAGCCAAAGCATGTGAGTGAACTCCTGAAGCTGGAAAAGACAAGGAAATATATTCACTCTAGAAACTCCAGGAAGAAACCTGAACACCTTGATTTTAACCCTTCAAGACTACAGAGTTCCTGTCTACAGAAATGTAAGAAAATAAATCTAAGCTCTTTTAAGCCACTAAGTTTACAATAATTTGTTATGGGACAAATATATAGCAAATCTGGAAGTGGGTGCTGATTTAACAAATGTCTAAAAACATGGAAGTGGCTTCTGTATAAGGTGAAGAGAAGAGAGTGGAAGAATTTGGAGGTGCATGATAGAAAGAACCTAGATTTCTTTCAGAGACTGTTAGTAGAAATATAGATGTTAGGGCTCAGAAGAAATTGAGGAGCATGATAGAGAAGAGCTAAGTCTCCTTAGAGAATATTTAAATCTCCATGAACAGACTGCTAGTAGAAATAAGGACATTAAAGTCAAGGTCCGTGAGGACTCAGAAAGGAATGGAAACATGTTATGGGAACCTGAAGGAAACAAGATCCTTGTTATATACTAGTAGAATGTGTAGCAGAATTATATCCTGTCATTCTGTGGTTAACAAATGTTTTAAACTGTGAATATTTAGTTAAGATTTCCAAGGAACTTTTGAAATTTCTTTCTACTTTAGTAAACTGCAGGAGGAAAGAGATAAATTGAGTGGAGTACTATTAAACAAAAAGGAACCAGGACTTGGTGATTTGGGGAATTCTTTAAAATGCTATCAAATTCAGCCAATATATTTAGCAGTTAAAGGATGGGCTTTGGGGTCAGAATGCTTAAATTTGTATTCTGATTCTTAAGTAAATATCTTCAACTATTAAGTGGTGATATAAATATTTCATGCATCATTAAAGTTTTTCAGAAATTAAAGGAATGAATACATGTAAAGCATTTAGAGTGCTACGTGATGTATGTCCAAAATCCAGCAATCTTAGCTTTATGCTCAAAAGCCCACTCAACTACAAATTTAGATAAACCAGTGCTTGTCTTCTATACTCATCAGCTTTTCTCCCATGAAACTAGAACTGTAATATTAAGGACAAAATAGTGTTTATTATCTCCAATATGCTAGAGCACTGTAGTCAATGCTTTACCAGAGTTGCTCTTTTTAACCCTCAACATTTTCCAATGAGACAAAAATGTTTAATGATTTTCTAAAAAGGAATGAAATGCTAAGTAATAGATCAGAATAGCATATCTAGGAAATGAATAATAGGGTACTAATGCACATCCATGGCATTCATATTTGCAATGTGAAATCTTTATTTAATTCTTCTCTCACCTTATTGTTTGAAGTTATAATTTAATTCAATAAATGTATAAAATAAATGTATACATAATTAAAATAAATGTATAAAAATGAGAGTGTATATTAATTATATTTTGAGTCATTTGCTTAAGTTTGTTTGAGAAACTTAGATATTATTGTGTAAAGACAAAAATACTCTGACCTTTTAAAAGGCATTTCTACTATATTCAGAAAAAGACTATTCAACAAGAATTTCTGAAGCTGCTAAGAAAAATCTCAAAATTTATCCACTTTTGTTTGCTCTTATATTTTAAGAAATACTACTTGGGAGCAGGTGTGGCTCAAGCAGATAAACAATGGCCTCCCAAACATGGGAGGTTTGGGGTTCAGTTCCCAGACCTCCTGAAAAACCAAAAACAAACAACAAGCAAAACAAATGAGGAAACCAACTAAGGGAAGCCGATGTTGCTCAGTGGTTGAAAACCGGATTCCCACAGACAAGGTCCCGGTTCAATACCTGGCCCCTGGTACTACAGAAAAAAAAAAAAAAAAAAAAAAAGAGAAGAAAGAAATATTGTAAATACTATTTTAATTCTCCAAGTAACTTTCAGGTTAGTAGACATCATTTGTCAAACTATTAATAACATCTCCATGTTTCAAGTACACTTAGCATATCTTGATTTATACACCATGTTTTGATTAATTTAATTTCTGTTCCTCATTCTCTAACATTATCAATCATCTGGATTAAATCACACATTTAAATTCTGAATCTGAGCTCTATGGACCAAACCCTAAACCAAAGTGCATTTTGAGTTTCTTCATGAGCTACTAAAATCCTCTCTTGCTGGCATGTCTTCTTATTTACACAAAATTAATATGTCCGTGAGTATTATGAAAAATGTAATATTTTTGAGATGCAGAGCTTTGTCTATTTTTTCCTTCTAACCTATTACTTAGCATTTAGTAGGTGAACCAAAATATTTAGAGGAAAAGAATGACTAATTACCCCCACTCCCAGGCAAATGCAATATGTAACAGCATTAACAAAGTTCAGTTCAAATAATTCAGATGAACTGCCCACAAGATGGCAGCAATATATTGATCAGTGTGGTAGATTGAATTATGTATCCCAATTCAGGCATACCTTTCATCTTGATCCACCTTCCTGTGGGTTGGACTTAATGTAAATAGGTTCTCTTGAAGATGTTATTGTTAGATGAGGTGTGACCCAGCTGAATGAGATTGGGTCTTACTCTGTATTACTGCAGTCCTTTATATGCATAAGGAATTCAGACGTGGTGAGAGAAGGTCACAAGGAGGAGCCAGAGGCCAGTGGCAATGTGGAAGAGAGAGGAGAGGACATCTTCAGATGACAAGAAACCCAGGGGACGCCATGATACCTGACAACCAGTACCAGAATGATACACCCTTTGGGAAGGGAGCATCACCTTGCTGACACATCAGTTTGAGAATTCTCCTATCATCAAAACCATCAGCCAATAATTTTCCTTTGGTTAATTTAACACATAGCATCCTGGAAAAGTAAGAGAATTTTACGGTCTGATTTAGGAATTGATTGATAAAGGGTTGGACTGCTCTGGAATGGTAATTAAGCACATGCCTAGTGTCCTGGTGTTGATAACTCAATTAGAAAGAGAGAATATAGAAATTACTCAAAGTTTTACCTCAAGAAGAGAAACGTGAGGAGATTTTTAAGTCTTGCTTGTTTATGTCTTATAACCCTTTCATTTTAGTTTTTTTTTTTAATATAAAACAATACTTGATTCAACAATTCACAAATTTTTCATTTTATTTTTCTTGCCCAATATTAAAAATGTTTCCATCGCTATGGCTATTTATTTGGTACAGTAATTAATTATGATTGATCTAATAACTTTTGTAACAATATTTTCTTGGAAATGTTTAGAGATTTATTTATACTTGTTTTAAAGGTAGATGTACTCAATCTAGGATTAAAAAAAGAAATCCACAAGATTTAACCTATTAAACTATTTTATTTTGTTAACTGGGGGAAAAAAGGGTTAAGAAATTTTCCTTAAAATTTTTCAAAATTTAGGAATTGTCTTTTTTTCTCTCCCTAAAAGGAAGTAAAACTTAGGCAGTGATGAACCTCTCTCTTTCTAATTATTTGTTAAGGATTCTACTGTTGCATAGATGAATCTTAAATCCCTGAAGGCTTTTCAAGGTTTCTTGTACCCACTAAATGTCATTAGAGTGTTTTTAAACCTCTTTCTCTGTGCACATGTATAACTGTTTTAAGACTATTTTATTTATAAAAGTTGATTCTGCAACAAATATAGTTGTTATGAAATAGAGTGATTTTTGCAGTTTTATTAGCCAATAATGTTATTCCCATAGTCTTAAAATTTTTAGGGATTGAAAAAAAAAGAAAATTGCCTACTTCTTTATGATATTAATTATTTTATCCATTAATAAGGTATTACTGTTATAGGATAATATGTGTTTCTGGAATTGTTTCCAATGTTCTCATAGTAAATCAAACCAACAGCCAAACTATTTTTAAGTGTAATCAATTATGCACTACATGCCAAGTAGCAGTTTGAGTCAATGCATGCAAGTATTCAAAAACAGTTATTATTAGGAAAATACTTGTTTTCTCCCAGTACCGAATCTTAAAAATGAAATTTAAAAGTCATGTAAGGGAGAGTGGATGTAGCTCTAGTGGTTGAGCACCTGCTTGCCATGTGCTAGGTCCTTGGTGCCATTCCTGGTATCTTCTAAAAAATGAAAAAAAAAAAAGTCATGCAAGTTTCAAAGGACATGGTACAAATATCTTTTGCCATAATTAGACCAAAATCTACCCCCATATCAAATATAAAAATCTGACAGGACAAATTAAAATCTATATTCCTGGCATATTCTTGATATATACATAATGTTTCTAATCCCAAGGGATTTGATGAGTGCACCCAAGAATCTCACCTACCATATATATACAAATCAGAATATGTATTGAATTGCAGTCATTATGACTTACAGGAAATATAGACAATTCCACGAAAGTTCTTTATTATCCTTATGAGTTTAAAAACAGTTCTTTAATTCCCACCGGTACCTTCTAATGTCCCAAGGCCAGTCACAATTTTAAATACTATTACTAAAATATAATAACCATTTATAGCCAATGTAAAACAATTTAGTCTGGCTAAGTTATTTGCTAACTTTTGAATATTTGAAAAAAATGATAGATTTCAATATCAGTTAATAATTTTCATGAAATATTGCATATCTTTTTAAACATTATACTTCCATTAAAGAATAAATATATGTAGTTTTATATGGTAAATTATTTATTTATAGTTTATACTTACCTCAATTTTTAAACACCCCATTTTATCCATCTCTGCTTACATTGTGGTGCTATCTGCACACAACAAAAACATATTTATAATAAAATAGAGAAACATAAATAATGGAAACTTGTTTAATTATGGAAAAATGAGTATCAATATGATTTGCTAAAATAAAAGTAAACAAAAAGTAAAAGAGCCCTTTATTCTGTCTGAAATACATAAATGCTAAAGAAGAACATATTAAGAAAACAGTATTTGTATATTTAAGAAATGTTGTGGATTATAACAACACAAAGCATTTTCAATTCTGATACAGGGTCATTTTATCTTTAATTTTTAATCACTTATATTTGGGGTTGTTAAAAGTACTTCTCTATTTTGACAAATTTAATGATAATATCAGCTCTAGGATTGCTTTCCAAATACTGGTGATTTATTTACATTGATCCATACGCAGTCTCACAAATAAATTTGAGAATAAATAAATGTTATATTTATTTGTGAAAGAGCAGGCTAGAATTAAATGTAAAGTCTGTTACTTCAAAAGAGATGGAAGTTGGCCTGCATAATAACAAATGATGAGACACTTTAGCCTCATTAGGATATGCCTAACTAAATCAGTGGACTTAAGGTCACCAAATTATCAAAATTTCATGTAACAAGTAAAATAGCAGATTCTCTAGCGTTGTGTAAATCAAGGCACTCAGTCATAATTTGCCACTTTTTTTTTTAAATAAACTTCAGTATAAATCCATGGTGGTGATTGCAACATTACTGCTGATGAATCTCCTTGTTTAGAGGCTATCTTTAATATAGGCAGAAGATATTTTTTAACATATAGAAAGACTGAGGGTGATATTTGAAGGTGAATTATGTGACAATAAAAACATCTAGCTCTCCAAACTTTTATTAAATTTAAATGTGCCCAGGCAAAGAAGAAAACCTGCAATACTATTTAATAAAACATAAAGATAATTTTCTTGGACAGACTTATCCATATTTCACATTGGAGACCAGGTATGGTACACCATGACTCTGATCATTCAAGGACCAATCATTCAGAATGGCATTGCTTTCTGCCATGCCAATACCAGAATTTTAAGAGGGAGCCATGGCTGAAGCATTTTAGGGACACTCAATAATTCTTGGTCTACAATAAAATAATTCCATATTATTTTTTTCTTTTTAGAACCACAAGTTCAGATTCGTTATAAAATGCTGGTAAGCCTGGTAATGGACTTATATGCCTTGCTAAATGTACATGTAATAATGACACTGTGGTTACGCACAGTGATGATGTGGGAGGTCATGAGGCAGGCCTTGCGATAGCGGTAAGAGGGTAACAGCTAAATGGTACCTCATCAAAATTAAAAAGTTTTGATTCTCAAAGGACTTTACCATGAAAGAAAAATGACAATCTAAACAAATGGAGGAAATATATGGATACCATTATTTGATAAAGTATCAATATCAAGAATATATAAAGAAATTCTTCAACCTACAACAAAAGACAATCAACCAAAGTTTAAAAAGTGGGCAAAAGTCTTGAACAAACATCTCTCCAAGGGAGAAATATAAATGACTAAAAAGCACATGAAAAGATGTTCCGCATCATTAGCCATCAGGGAAATGAGACTCAAAATCACAAAGAGATATCATTTCACACTCATTAGAATGGCTGCTGTTAAAAAAAGGGAAATAACACGTATTGGAGAAGATGTGGAGAAATGAGAACTCTCATTCATTGCTGGTGTTGATATAAAATGGTGCAGCCTCTGTAGAAGACAGTTTGGTGGTTCCTCAGAAGCTAAGTATAGAAATAACATAAGACCTAGCAATCCCACTTTTAGGTATATACCCCAAAAATTGATATCAGAGGATTAAACAGATATTTGCACACAAATGTTCATTGTGGCATTATTCATGATTGCCAAAAGATAGAAGCAGCTAAATTGTCTCTCAGTTGATGTATGGTTGAACATAATGTGACAATTTTGATATTGGAATATTATTTAGCTATAGAAGGAATGATGTCTTGATATATGGAAACACATGGATGAACCTGAGGGAACCTACGTGGAGTGAAATAAGCCAGACACAAAAGGACAAATATAGTAATGACCTCACTAATATGATCTAATTAGAATAAGCAAACTCACAGTGTTAGAATCCAGAATATAGGTTACCAGAGGAAGGAGTGGGAATAGGGAATGGGAAGTTAAAGCTTAAAATGTGCAGGGTTCTTATTTGGGATGATGGAACTGATTTAATAATGACTGATAGTGATGTTGGAACAACACTGTGAATGCAATTAAGGGCACTGAAATATATATTTTGTTGAAATAAATAAATCTGTTTTTTATTCTTTATTTATGACTTTTAAGAAAGTATTGCCTTATTTATTTATTTTATTTATTTTTAAAATAGCTTTAGATGACATAAATGTTACATTTAAAATATAGAGGATTCTCTTACATAACTTATCCAATGATGTCTGGTCCATTGATGAATGAATACTACTTGTTTACATTTAGATAAGAAACAGTAAAATTAAATTTCATAAATGTCAAAGCATACAGGTAGGTAATTAAAAGCTAATGATACTATAGCTATTCTCCTAATTCATAGAGTGCTATGGATAGTATGAGTAATTCAGCAGTGCTGCCTGTCATGACACAAGCCCAAATGGAATATGCTTCTACATGTTTCTCAGAATATATTGAGACTAATTAAGAGAGGTATTGCTGTGCCATCTAGCGTGTGCCTGCTCAGATTTGACATCCATCTCCAAAATGTTTTTACAAATGTTTGTACTAATTTACATCTCCGCCAGCATAATATGGGAACTTTGCTTTACTGTCCATTCTTGTGGGTCTGTGGTATTATTACATTGTTTTTTAATTATCATTTCTCTGATGACTAATAAATGTAAACCACTTTTTCATGTGTTTATTGACTATCTGGATATTTTCTATGATGTGCCTATCCAAGGTTTTTGACTTTTTAATGGGCTATGTAAATTTAAATTTTTAAAATTAATTAATTACTTTTTTATTAACAATTTTATTTCAAATTCACAAAAATAAAAGAACAGAAAAAAGTAGCTTAATAAGAAATAGATACATTAGTTCTAAAAAGTTCTTTTTCAGGCACTTTTTTTTTTCCAGCAATAGTTTTTCTTTTTCTTTTACTTTTTTATTTTATTTTATTTTTTATTGTGGGTAAAAATCAAAACTTTCACAATACATACCAACATTTGCAAAATGGTATATAAATATATATGCATATATGTGCATTTGCTTACAAAAATGTTATTTATGTATATATATAAATATATTTTAAGAGGTGCTTAGATACCCAAAATATTACACGGAACCCACTGGGATTCCCATGTTTCCCACTTCCCACACCTCCCACCACATCCCACACAAACATCTCCCACAAGTGTGGCCCACCACCCTCAATGGACTTACACATCCTGGGGCCTTGCCACCAACCATAGACCACAGTTCACACTGTAGACCACACTCTCTCCCACACAGTTCTGAGTGGTGTGTGCTGATTTAAAATGGCCTACATCCGTTGCCACAAAGGTACTCAGGACAACCTCCAAATCCCAAAGAAGCCCCTGTATTTCAACTGCTCGTCCCCGCCCTGCCCCAAAAGTGTCTAGTGGCCACTGGGTCCACCTCATTGTTATAATTTCTTCCATTGCTAGAATCACCATATGTGAACAACAGAATACCATCAAGTCCACTCTAGTCCATAGTTCTTCCCCCAATCCTTAGGGGACTGGGATGGTGATGTCCACTCCACCTCCAAGTGAGAGAGGGCTTATAGCCCATGGATATGGTGGGTGGGATGATCCTGCCTGCAGATGCCATCCCTCTCCATTCCCTGGGATGGCCATTGCCCATCGTTGTCTCCTCGCCAGGTGACTTGGATGAGTCCATTGAGCTGTAGGGTTGGAGTTGCAGCTCCACCGAGATTCCATGCACACCTGGCACATAGGTAGGCCAGAGGCTCCAGTCTCTGGAAGTATACCTAAAAACTTCAGCACCACATATAGGTTTGAATAGAAGGGACTGATGAACCATGTGCAGGGAGGACTTATTTTTCAGGAACTTTTATCTCATCTAATTCCAACTGCTAACACAGTAGTTCCTCTAATGTTCAAAAGATACACAGACATATTCAGATGAGTTAAATGACACAGTCTAGGTCTCCTAATTAGTAAAAAAAATGAAGAAGAGGGAAAAAATGCTTAACCATATTCATATCTCACAAAATCAAACCCTGTATTCTTTTTTTTCTCTTTAGAAATAACATAGTACCAACTTTTCTTTTGCTACAAAATCATTACAATGTTGTTGTTAACTCTAAACCATAAATTATTTTAGTTATATTTTTTCCATGTATGGTAATTCCCATGGACTATATATCTTTACTTTTCTCCAGGGGTTGGCAACTTTAGCTCATGTGTCAAATAAGGTATTTCATCTGTTATAACAAATAAAATTTCATTGGAATACAGCCACACTCATTTGTTTACATATTATCTATTACTGCTTTTAGGCTGCAAAAGTAAAGGTGAGTAGTTTTGTTAAAGACTGTATGGCCTTCAGAGCCTAAAATATTTACTATCCAATCCTTTACAGAAATGTTTGTTGACCTTTGTTCTTATTAATATGTAAGTGTTCTGGGTCTGTTCTGGATATGAGACCTCTGCAAAATATATGCTCTGCAGATGTGTATTTTCTTACTATGTGGCTTGCCATTATGTTCTTATTCGTGTTTTTGATGAGGAGCTCTTTAAATTATAATGAAGTTTATTTCATTAGTTTTTATTTATGATTAGTTGTTTTGTTCTGTTTTTAAAGAAAATCTTTGTCTACTAAAATTACTGTATATATTTTCCTGTGTTACCTAAATAAGTAATTTTCTCTTTAACTATACATTTTGGTCTAGGATCAACTTTGTTCATTTTGCTTTAAGATATTAAGTTGGATTCAAATTCCTTTTTTCCATGTGTACTTGAAATTAATTTATTGAAATAATCATTTCTCTGCTGGATTTTATGGTAATTTATTTTGGACCACAAGGTTGCGTATGTGAGAGCCTTTTTTTTTTTTTTTTTAATCTCTGTTCTGTCCCTCTGATCTATTTGCTCAGTTTTTGCCAGCTCCTCATTGCATTAATTTTTTGAGCTTTAGAGTAAGTCTTGGTTTCTCACAGTATAAATACTCTGGTATTATCTTTCTTCTAAAATGTTTTATTGTTCCTCTTGCCTGATTGCATTTTAAAATTGTTATATAATTTAGTTTTCTGCAAAATGAGAAATTATGAACATTTTACTTGAACTTATTTTGAATCTACAAATAAATTTGGTGAAAATTGTTATTTGCATTATATTTTATCCAAACCATAAGTATCAAATATTCCTTCACTGAATTCTTGGTCGAGGATTTTCCATTTTATAATATTTAATCTAAATATTTTATTGTTACAAGATTTTATATATAGCTAATGCTTACTTAATTTTTCTTATGAATCAAACTTTGAGTTATTTTATTTTTTCTACATTTAATTTAATTTAATTTAATTCAATTTAATCTTTTGCCTAACCCAAATCTCCAAATATTTTCTTCTATTTTCATTTTTAAGTTTTATAATTTTAGGTTATTAAGTTTAGGTTAATGATCATTATGCATTGTTTTCATACACAGTGCAAATGTGTATCAAAATGACTTTTGCATATAAATATTCAATTGTTCCAACACTATTGGTTGATGTAGATATATCTCTGATTCACCTCTTTATACCTCTGATGAGACTCAGTTGTCTATTTCTGGACTCTCTATTGTAGTCCATTGTTCTTTTGGTTGACCTTGACATCAATAACATGCTACCTGCATTTCTTAACTTTTATAGTAAGTCTTGTTTAATGTAAAGTTATTACTCCAAATTTTTATTCTTGTTCAAAGTTGTTTTAGCTATTTTAGATTCTTCGCATTTCCATATGAATTTGAGAATCAACTTGTCAATTCCTGCAGAAAACTAGCTGGAATTTTGACTAGAATTATAATGTATCTACAATTATCAACAAAATGATATAACAATATTGTGTCTTCTGACTAATAAATACAGTGTATTTCTCCATTTAATTAAATATTTTTCAATTTCTCTAAGCTTTATTTGGTTATTTTCAACAAACAGATTTGTCACATATTTTATGAGATTTTTTGGTAAATATTTCAAAAAGTGATGATATGTAAATTGTAATTTCAAGTATAAATGTTCAATTGTTTATTGTTAGTATACAAAATAGAATTGATTTTTGCATAGTGACCAGATATCCTGTAACCTTGATAAGTTTGTGTCTTAGTTCTAGTAACATTTTATATATTCCATTGAATTTTTACATATATCATCGATTTGTTTGCAAATAAAGAATTTTATTTCTTCTTTTCTGGATGTCTTTTATTTGTTTTTCTTGCCTGATTGTATTGACTAGAACCTTTATGCAATGTTGAATACAAGTAGTGAGAACAGACATCCATATTTTCTTCCTGATCTTATGCGGGTATGATTTAATCTTTCACCATTAAAAATGATATTAGCTATAGATTTTCCATATATGCCCTTCATCTAGTTGAGGAAAATTGCCACTGAGAGTTGTTATCAAGAAATACAATTTGATTTTGTCAAATGCTTTTTCTGCATCTATTGAGATGATTATTTGACATTTTTAGATTATTAATATGGTAAATTGCACTGATTTTTAAAAAAATGTTAAGTCAGCTTTACATTCTCTCTTGGTCATTTGTTGGACTGAATTCATTAAAATTTTGTTTAGAAATTTTGCATCTATTTTCATGACAGATATTGGCCTGTGGTCTGCTTTCCTTGTACTGTTTCTGCTTGGTTTAATATCAACATTACACTAGCTGCATAGAATTAGCAAGGAAGTATTCAGTCTTTTAAACATTTCTGGAAGAGTTTGTGTAGAATCAGTGTAACTTTTTTCTTAAATATTTGGTAGAATTGACTAGTGAACCCAACTGGGCCTAGAATTTTCTTTATGGAAAAGGTAATGACAATTTCAAGTCATTGACATGATCTGCATGAAATAAACTCGGGCAATCATTATGTTCACCTTATTTTCCCCCATGTCTCAGGAATCACTGTCTTTCATCACTTTGTGTCTTATATCTTGAAACTATGTGTGTGTGTGTGTGTGTGTGTGTGTGTGTGTGGTGTATATACTAGAGAGACAGAAGGGAGGGAAGAAGAGGGGAGGAGGAGGACAGAGAAAGAGAGAGAGAGGGAGATACTCTACATTTTGTTGTTGCTGTCAATCAGGCATGAGGTAACCCTGGTTCCTGTTACTTCATCTTGGCCAGAAACAGATATCTGTATTGTATTGTTTCTATATTTATATATATTTATACATGTTTTGTGTTAATATTTATATATTATTTTTATATATTGGGGAACCTGCCTGAGTAGCAGGAAGCCTAGCATTTCCTTTAGGGAATTCTAGTATTTTTGGAATTATCAGTTTAACTTGGGTTTCCACAGGTATGATCAATACCATTAATTCATCGCTTCTCATTGCAACACAGTTACTGATGGCAATTAAATCTAAACTTCATATTGGTAAAACTGGTCTATAATTGGTGTATGTTTTTACAATGATATCAAAATTTTCAAAGAAGTAATTTCTATATATTTCAATACCGTTTTTTGAAATATAGTCTCATGCTTTGAAAGGAAAATTCTGTCAAAGTTGGCACTTTGTTTCTTAGAATAGTTCCACTTTGTTCTCAGCATTTTCTATTCTGTACTCAAGAATCTTCTTTGATTCTATGACCTAAATGACTTCGGTGTCCACCATTCATAGACCAGGAACTGAAATTCTGTGTTTCCTTTCCAGGAACCTACAGCACCAATATCTTTCTATCTATCTATCTATCTATCTATCTATCTATCTATCTATCTATCTATCTATCTATCATCTATCTATCATCTATCTATCTATCTATCTATCTATCTATCATCTATCTATCTATCTATCTTTCGTTATTCTTGAAAAAAAAATCAAAAGTATCATTATCTCCATGTTTGATTTGGGGGTTTCAGATTTTTCTTTCTTAATCACTATAGTTTTTATCAATTTTCTTTTCTGGGCAGTAAAGTTACACTGATAATCTCCAATAGACTCCACACTGCCATGCTCTCATTTTGGGGAACAAAGTTTCATTCATGCTTCAATAAAAATTTAATTTTTTCAGAACAACTGAGGCAAATTTTGGATGCCTCCATGATTACAAGGAAGCAATAGAATATAAAACTTACATCTTTCAAAAAGCATCATATTATATGATTCTAAATTTAGAAGTGATTGGGCTCTGTTCTTGTCTGGTTCTTAGAAACAATTTTCCACCATGGATTGCAACTTTCTTCCATATTTCATGTGCATACTCTTTTAACTATTTTTTCTAGATTATTCTGAGCATTCCTTGTGCTAAAGTAACCACTACATGGTTGTAATTTTCATTGTAGCTTATATTTTCATAGTATATGTGAGATGTAATAATAATAGCTGATATAGATAGATAGATAGATAGATAGATAGATAGATAGATAGATAGATGATAGATATGTGTGTGTGTGTGTATATATATATATATATATATATAGTTATTTAATGTACCCTGCGATTCTAGGAGATAGGTAGTATTGTTATCTCCAGTTTACAGATGAGGAAAATATGTAATTTGAAAATGAAAAAAAAATAGTGATATTGAATAACATAAGTGAAAAATATATGTTTGTTGACCTGTGTTGGGGAAAGATTGTAATTGCTGCTAGAGTTGAATGTAAAAACATTCAAATAAGGATAGATTTAAGTAAAAATTCAAAATGAGAACAGTTTGAGAAAATGTTGATACATTATTAAAAAATACTCAAGAAAATGTAAATCAGTATAGTAACTGTGTTATGAAATTGTAATGTAGTTGGTCGTTATTATAAGGTATTTTGTAAAATGTGTTTTCAATATAGCAACAAATTAAAAAATAATAAGTAGGTGTAATAAAATAAATAAATTACCAACTATGTAGCAATTACTAGGAAATTAGATGACTGAGTGATGCATTTTAAAAAATACTTTGTCAATTTGAAAGGATGAAACAAAAACATATTTTCACTTCCTTTGTCCCATTAATCTTGAGTTAACAGTTGTATTACTTTACATTTTTATTCCTAATCATTTTAGAACAAGGGCTGCTTTTAAAATTCTATATAAATCATGAAACCTATCCATTCATATGTTCACAAAATTTTACTTACAATTATTGGGGTTTCATAAAATCTAAGAAGCTCATTTAAAGAATCCAGAACAAGAACATATACTATATATGAAGTATAATATCTATTTTTATGCCATTTATTAATACCTCTTTCTGCATCCAAGAAAAAGCAAGGTAGAGTAATTGGAAATGTAAAGAAACTATGGGATTCAGGGCCCAAGTGACACATGGAAATCCCAGAGATTTAAGTCTCTTGGACATGCACCTATCAACTTAAGTACTAACTATAGGTTCAAATAGAAGGGGTAGAAGAGCCATGTGTAGGGAAACCAAAAGTGACTCCAACTCTGTCACACAGGGGAATATAAATTCCAAAGTAGGGCCGACTGGCAGAGTACCAAACTCCTGAACTGCCAGCCCTGCCTATAGTGTCTAGAGGTCTCCAGAACCCTAAGTAACCTCACTGTTTGAGGCAATATTTACTGTGGCAGTCAATGGAATCCTACTGAGACATGTATAAGCGTAACCTTGGGATGACCTCCCAACTCACTTTGAAGTTTCTTAGCCCTATGAACTCATTTATCTTTATCCTTTCCTCCTCTGGCTCAAGGTCTTTTTCTGGTTGCATTGCTAGTTGGTGCTTGGTAGTAATCCCTTGGTGCCAGGGAGGCTTATCCCCAGGAGTCATGCCCCACACTGGGTGGGAGGGAATGTAGTGAGTTTATATGCTGAGTTTGGCTTAGAAAGAGACCACATTTGAGTGACAAGGAGGTAACTTGGGCAACCTAAAATACTAGGATAAGTTTCAATTGCAAAAGAAAAGGCTCATAAGTACAGTCATCAATATCAAGGGTCCATCAATGGTCCACCCTCCTTCACTAGTCACTGCCCCTGTACTCTGGGGATTTAGATAATGTGGCAGAACACCCCAGAATGGGAATTGAATATTTTTTCGGTTGTTTTGTGGATCTCCACCCACCATGACAATGCCCCATGAACACTTGATCTACCTCATATCCCTTTTAAGAATGCCCCAGGTGAGACTCCTCCTTAAACTCAACAGATTTGAAACACCTACTCTCCAGTTCACTGGACTCACCCAGGACAACTAACAAGGAAATGAGAATGGACAATGACCATCCCAAGGAACTGAGAGAGTCTACAACTGCAAGCAATTAGTTCCATCCATCTGCTCCATGGGATATAAGCCCCCTTTCAATTAGAGGTGGTGTGGGCATCACTATCCTAGAATCTTCAGGACTGGGGAATGAATGATGGACTAGAGTAGACTCACTGTTATTCTACTATAGATTTATTGTTATTATGGCAATAGAAGAACTTTTATCATTGATATGGATGCATTGGCCTCCGGAGGTTTTGAGGTGAGGGAGAGAGAGAAACAGGTGTCATATGGGGGCATTTTTGGGACATTGGAATTGTCCTGAATAAAATTGCATTGATAGATACAAGCCATTATATATCTTATTAAAACTTACAAAATTTTGCAAGAGAAAGTGTAATCTATAATGTACACTACAATCCACACTTAGTGGCAATGCTACAATATGTGTTCACAATTGTAACAAATGTACCATACTAATGAAGGATGTTTTTAATGTGGGAAAGTGTTGGAGGGCTAGGGATGGGGCATATGGGAAATCCCTATATTTTTAATATAACCTTTATACAACATAAGTATCTTTTTTAAAAAACTTAAAAATAGAAACAATAGGAAAGCCTGAGATGTGGGAGTGAGTTTGATATATATCAGGAATATTTGGGGATCACCATTAAATAAGTGAATCAACTAGTCTTAGTATCTGATTGTACTTCAACCAGAAAAACAAGAAATGGGTTAGGTATAGTACATATTTCTGTTGAATAAATAATCTATGTTGAATAAATACAGAGATTTTCGATTCAAAACAATGCAATGAGTTATGAAGAATACCTTTTTCAGATGAAACTTTAGAATTAATGGTAACTTTGATTTTGAAAGGGAAAATTGCCCTTTTGTTTGGAAACAACACAAAGACTTAATTCACAGACCCTTGAAATAGGTAAACCTAGGGACTGACTTCATTAGAGTCAGTTTGGAATCTTAAAAACAAATGAATCCTTCCACACACTCATCTTTCTCTTAGGCATTTTTCATGATTAATATTAATTAAGAATGAGGTGTGACCCAGGAACCAGTATTAAAAGCAAAGCAAAACGAAACCTCCCAGGTGATTCTAGGGTATAGGGAAGATTGGCAAGCACTAACCTAATTGATCTCCAGGGTCCTTTTCATTTTTCAAAAAGACCACACATTTATATATTTTTTTTCTAATTTGTTTTACTGGTTTTAAGAACAACTTTATGGCTCAATCAAAGGAATTGCAATTTATGGAGATAACGTGTAGGAGAAATTCTCAGTTCTTTCTTTGAATAATATAAACATGAAGCTATTTCTCAAGGTTCACCTGAAGACCTAGTCTAGGATTCTCTTTTGGTTCTAATAAATAAGAATGAGGTACATAAGATTTAGAAATAAATTGGTCTTCTTGTTGAGTGTACTCAGAAATTTGAATAAATATAATATATAATGGGAAGCATTTTAGTAAAAATCTACATTTCCCTCAAATTTCCTTTTAAAAGAAAATCTGTCTTCCTTTGGAATCTGCTGGATCTCAAATAAGGTAACTGGTTTTATAAAATCATAACTTCTTCTGAAGACATTTTTCTTAGTTCATCAAAATTTCTCTTTTTTTTTTCCTATTAACCTCTCATATAGTCATTATTTATTGGGCACTCTGTATTTTCCAGTAGCCACATATTTCATTTAATTTACAAAAATAATTTAATCTAATCATTATAACAACAATCCTATAGAGTAGATACTCTAAGCCATGTTTGGCTAATGAAGAAAATAGAGGCCCATGGAATTTCAAAAATTTTCCCAGTATTATTCAGTGAGATGTAGAGCTCAGATTAAAACTCAAATTTATATGAATGTAAAGACCATGATTTTAACCAATAAAATATTATGGATTCAAAAAAGAAATAGTAAAAGAGGCTAAAGCTTTTTCACGTCTTCGGAATCTAGTTTGGTTTTAATTTTGTGGAAATTTCAGGTAAAAATACGTAACTTCAAATATGACATTAAGTATAGAGAGAGGAAGGAGTTTTTATTTAATTTAAAAATCAAATGTAGTAACAAACCACAGAATTATAACATTAAAAAGTTTCTTATTTCCCTCTTAGATTTATTTTTTCGTGTAGCCTTTAAATTTTTAGTATTTTATCCACATGACTCTTTAAGTATTTGAAATTAAACATTCATAGTTATAGAAACAGATAAGTTAAAAAAGCAGAACATATGCAATATATTTATGATTTTGCTCTGTTTATTTGCATTGATGTCTTCTGTTTCATTAACAACATGTACAAGAAAAAATACTTCCTGTTGGGAAGGTTGATCTTTTACTTCAATCACAGTGTTCCTACAAAAACAAAAAATAAACCATAGATGTAAGATATTAGCCCCTTGATGGTAATAGGAAAAGACCTGCTGGGTTTGACTGCTAAATTAGAAACATCTGTGAACAGAAAGTAACAGTGGATGAAGCAGGAGGTAGAAATAGAACAGTGCATAATTAAAAAGCAAGTTTGACTTATCACCTCTGAAGCATTTCTTCAAGACTGGAGCTTTAAGAAACAGCAATTCCATGTTACCTCATTTATTTACATGGCAGAATGTCTAAAGATAATCAAATTAATTGTATTTTTTAGTGGCAAAAGGAATAGCCCTGTTTACCCAACTCTCCATTTCTAAAACAAGAGAAATTTGAACAATTTGTATATTTATTTACTAATCTCTATTAAGTCTTAAGATGTTTTACTCAGTTTCATGTAATGCTCCCAATAATTCTATAAAGTGGTGTTGTAACTCCAATTTAACAGAGGTGGACTTTGGGATATTGGAAAACTAAATAGTCAACTTGGGGTCTTTCAAGTTGGAAGAGGTAAACTTTGGACTTCAGTCCATTTGATTCCAAAGCTCTTGACAATGGCATAAAATGACTGAAACCTTATAAGTTGTCACTACTTAAGAAAGTCTTTGCCATCTACATTCCTATATAACACTGAAACAATATATTTAAAACTATATAAACAATTAGATTTTGGTTGGATATTGATTAGTTCCAAATGCACAGCTATGCTGTGAGACACATTGCTAAGAAAACCCCAATTTATATTAGCTTTGTTTTTTCCTCTTTGGAAACTTCAGGAGCCAAAAGGCAACCAAGGCTTTTCACAGGACTTGTGATCATTTTCCCAGTGAAGTCTCTGCTATGAAGAGTGAACAGAATAGGAATTACTCATAGTTGACAGAGTTTATTCTGCTGGGATTCAGAACATCTACAGAAATACAGATTCTATTATTCCTACTGTTCTTGTTTATTGACATGGTCATTGTAGTGGGAAATATAAGCATGATAGTCATCATTAAAATAGATTTCAGACTTCGCACACCTATGTATTTCTTTCTCAGATATTTGTCCTATTTAGACCTCTGTTACTCCACAGTCATTGCTTCCAACAGTCTGGCTAATTTCTTGCCCAGGGAGGAGAAAGTTTCTTCCAATGGTTGTGCAGCACAGTTTTTTTTTTCTTTGTTCTCTTTGTTGAAATTGAATGCTTCCCTCTGGCAGTGATGGCATATGACCACTTCTCAGCCATCTTCTAGCACTTTCACTATCCTGTACATATGTCTCAGCAGGCTTCTGTTCATTTGGTGACTAGCTCCTATATTTGTGGATGCATCAGCTCCATGATACAAACAGGTTTCACCTTGAATTTGCGTTTCTGTGGAGAAAACAGATGACCATTTTTTTCTGTGATGTCCCAGTGCTGATCAAGAACTCATGTGTTGACACCTTTGTGAATGGGATTGTGCTGTTTATTCTCTCTGCTCTCATCAACATCACCACCACAACTGTAATTTTTGTTTCCTATGTCCTCTATTCTCTCCACTGTCCTGAAGAACCCCTGAACCCAGGAAAGGAGTCAGACCTTTTCCACCTGTAGCTCTCACATAACTGTGGTGAATTTATTCTATGGGACTGTGTTTTTCATTTATGCCCAAACTGGGACCATCTCCTAACCAGAGAAAAACAAGATTATAGCTGTGTTCTATACCCTTATCATTCCTATGTTAAATCCTCTTATTTATAATCTAAGGAATAAGGAAGTAAAACATGCAGTGAAAAGGATACTGTTGAGAAGAATATCTTTTCAATAACCTCCAGCCATCTATAAAGCTGTGGAGTAAAATAATTGACCAAAAGCAAAATTTTCAGTAATTTTCTTTGGAATAGTTTAAACCAAAAGCATCTAAAAGTTTTCGAGTTTAAAGCTTACTTCATTTAATTTTCATCAATGGATTCTTTTAAAAATGAAATATAAACTGAAAATAGCTTTTTCATTTCCTATTAAGTTCAAGTGTATTCAAATATGCAACTTATAAATATAATACTATTAAATTAAAACATAAAACATGAAGTGTATTAACATAATATCTGCATATATATATATCCATCTATTTATCTGGGGGATGAGGGAGAATGAGAGAGAGAGAGAGAAAGATAACTAGAGAGAGACTACTGAATGTTCTATGCACTGCATTTATCCAAATCATAATCAAGTATGTCAATATTCAATTTTTGCAAATGACAATTGCAAGTGCTCCTGTAATATAATTTGCTTTGCCCAAATAATTATATAAAGCAATGCTAAAAGTATTACATCAATCATCCCTTTAAATCATTATAACAGGAAGCACCAAAAATAAATGTGCTATAGTTGGTGCAAAACTATCTGGTCTTGAAGTTTTAAGAATAAATATTTGATAATCTTTCTAGTATTACTTATGTATATTGGTCTTATTAGTTTATATACTCTTGGGTCATTTTCACAAATTATGTGTTGGTAGAAATTCTTATTTTCCTCTGGATTGGAAATTTTATCACCATGATGTTACATATAATATTTAATTAATAATTTTATCCTTTCAATGATGTTGTTATATATTCTTTATAATATTTAATGTTGAGATTTTATGCAATTTTTTCCTTAATTAAACTTGCTAAGAGTTTTACCATAACATTAGAGGTTTGAGTTCCATATCATTTTCATGTCACAATTATTTTAATTTTATTTCCTATCATCTTATTTAGTTAGCCTTCTTTTTCCAACTTTTTGTGCTGATACTTAATATTTTATTTTAAGTTTACATTTTAATGAATTATATTTAAGTAGATTGCATAGTTTTCTACATATTGTGTTACATATTTATAATTTTACAAATAATTTTTTCTTAGTATTTAGATAGGTATGTTAATTCAATGTAATTAATTTCTTTAGACAAAATATTGTTGATTTCTAGTTTTATATTATGTTCTGAAAATTTAAACTCAAAGCATTTTTGGTGGAATTTATTTAGTTACAATGTTTGGATGAGGAAATTATTTATTTTTTGTAAATATTCCATGAATTTAAGAAAAGACTGTCTATTCTCTTGCATATTAACAAGTTGAATCCTACAGTATGGGATTCCCCTATATTTTTTATGCAACATTTATGTAATCTAAAGCTTCTTCAGAAATAAAAATAAAAATTAAATAAAAATAAAAGTAACCACACTGACTTATTATATCAAGTAGGCATAGATAGTTTAATATTAGAAATTGCAAAATTACTTTCACCATATTAACTGACTTAAAGATTAAAAGAATTATCACCACAAAAGATGTAAAAATAACATTTGATAAATTTCAACACCATTTTATGATTAAAAAAATAATAAACTTAGAAAAGAAGTAAACTTCACTAACCTGATAAAGTTTACTTATACAAATTGAATTAATAAATGTTACTCTAAATGGGATAATATTACAAATATTTTCTTTATACTTAGGAGAAAGACACAATGTATATTATTACCAAAGCAGTTCACCATTCGATTAGAAGTCTACCCAGAGCATTAAGATAACAAATAGAAATTAAAAGTGTAAGGAATCAAAATGGAGGGTAGAAGTATCATTTACATAATCATTTACAAAGAAAATCTAAAAGAGAGTTCAGGATGATTCTGTATTAATGTACAAAATTCATTTGCATGTGTATACCCCAACTATAAACAACTACAATACTTAATTGAAGAGACAATATCATTTATATGTGTATCAGAGATTACCAAGTATTTAGGAATAATTTTAACAAAATATGTATATGACCTCCACACGAAAAATTATAAAATTCTTGATTTAATGTAGTAAATATTGTTCAAAAATACAGACAGCATCAACCATGTAAGAAAAGATATGCACATATAAATATAATATAATTAATATTTTTATGCCTATCAAAGTTTGCTTCGTAGCAAGTAAAATGATCCGGTGCAAGCTGAGAGAATATGTTCACAATACATGCAATGACAAACATATATAATGAACTCCTACAAATAGATAAGAAAGGCACAACCAATCCAAAATTATATGGACAAAATATATCATTACACATTTCATAGAAGAGCAAGCAATATGCTCAGTAAAAAATATCAGGAGATTTTATATCAATAATTGTCAGAGAATTGCAAATCCAGAGCACAAGAAAATCCCATTTTACAACTATTCAGTTGGGAAAAAAGTGAAAAAATGCCAGACCATGACAAAGCTGGAGAGGATATAATCTACAGATTGTATTCTCAATGGAGACAATCTTTCCCCTAATGTGGTGAAAACATTTTTTTGGGAGTTACAAAATAATTTTATCCTTTTAGGTATAATATTCTTTTTCTGTAGCATTATTCTTATGCATATAGTCAAATAGAATATTTCTTCACTTTTTTATTGAAGTTTATCATTCATACATGACCATTCATAAGCAATAAGTCATAGTAAAAGTTGTGAACTTACAAAATAAACATGCATATCATCTACAGGGCTCCCATACAGTACACACCACCCAAACCTTGCACTAATGTGAAACTATTGTTACAAACTGAAAGAGCATCGTCAAAATAGTACTACTAATTATAACCAATATCTAACATTTGGTGTATTCCCCCCTCAACTGGTAATTAACACCCTATATTAGTATTATATATTTGTTATAGTTCATGAGAGACTGTTCTCATATTTGTTCAGTGTGGCTGAAAGGCGTAGTCTGTGGATATAATATTTTAATTGAAAAGAAGCTAGGGAAAAATGTAGGGACTGTATAACAGCAATTTTGGTGGTGGATGAAAACTGTGGTTAATATAAGAAGATTGTAGTTAATAATATAAGTTCTTCTTTTACAAAATGTTAAGAATATGGTGATACATGGGAAAATTACAACTAACATAATTTATGGATTATAGTTAACAGTAACATTGTAATATTTTTGCAGTAATGGCAAAGAAGATATATCAATTCTAAGGAACAGTAGGAGTATATAAAGAGGTACGGGATTTTTCCTTTTGGAGTAATGAAAACATTCTAAAATTGACTGCACAACTCTGATAAAAATGAGAGCCACTGTTGTACACTTTGTATGGATTGTACAAAGCATGGGACTATATAATACAATGCATCCTATGGTTAAAGTTGGACTGTGGTTAACCGAACAAATAAAATATTTTTGTATATATAGTTTCAACACATAAACAGATATATAGTATGTTATGTGGTAGTAAAATTTCATGGTAGTGATTAGAAAAAAATCTATTAAAAGATCTCTTGGGTTGTGATAATGAAAAAATAAGGTTGAGTCTACAGGTGGTCTATAGGTTCTATTTTATATTGTAGTTGGTAATAAGTGAAAATAATTTGGGAATTTGGTATTATTTTATAACCCATAGAATCCTCTCCTGAATACATACCCAAGACTATATTTTGCCCTTATAGGAGGAGAGATATGTATATGAATATTCTTAATGGCAGAATTAACAAAATAAAATTTCTGGAAACAAATCAAATGTTAATAAGTAGGATTTCTGATAGATGAAAAATGGTGTATTCAGACAATAGACTATTAGGCAACAATAAATTATGACTATACCGACATTAAGAGTAAATTTAAGCAATAATACATTAAGAGAGAAAGTCACAAAAGTTTACAAATAGAGCAGTTTATTTTAAAAACTTCAGTTCATTCTTTATTGGATTTCATTCATTTTTTCTAAATATACTTTTTCTGGTTTCTCATCCAGAACACCACATTATATTTTACTGTCATGACTCTTAGCTCTAGATGGTGACAGTTTCTCCAGCTTCTCCTGTTTGGATGACCTTGACAGTTTTGATGTATACTAGTCATGTACTTTGTAGAATTCCCCTCCGTTGTGGTTTGTCTGAGGTTTTTCTCATAATTAGGCTGAAGTTCTGGGTTTGGGGAAGGAAGACCACCCACAGCGATGAAGTGCAATTCTCATGGCATCTTAGCACAGCTACATGCTCTCAAATGACTTATCCCAGATGATATTATCCTTGGTCACCTGGTTGAGACAATGTTTGGCAGATATCTCCACTGTAAACTTATTTTCCCCCTTTTCATACTATACTCCTAGGAAGTAAGTCACTAAGCATTATTCACACTTATAGAGAGGAGAGTTAAGCTCCACTTCCTAGAGGGGGAAATATATTCCTAAATTGTTTGGAGTTCTGTAATCATTGATGTGGAGGCAGTGGTCACTGGAGGTTCTTAGGTTCACGGAGAGGGAAAACAGGTATAGTATGGAGGCATTTTCATGTCTTGAGAATTGTCCTGAAAGACATTGCAACGACAGATACAGGTCATTGTATATCTTGCCATAACCTACCAAATTGTGTGGGAGAGAGTGTAAATTACAATGTAAACTATGATCCATGCTTAGTGGAAATGCTCCAAAATGTGTTCATCAATAGCAATGAATATACTACACTAATGAATGATGTTTTTAATGTGGGTAAACATGGGTGGTGTGGGGAGTGGGGCATATGGTAATTCCCTATATTTTTTTATGTAACATTTATATATTATGAATATTTTTTTAAATAAAAAACTATATAAAAAAGAATGCAATTGGGGGTCGGATGTGGCTCAACTGGTTGGGCGTCCATCTCCCATATGGAGGGACCCAGGTTCAATCCCCGGGACCTCCCTGTAAAAAAAAAAAAAAAGAATGCAATTGAAAAAATACTGTATATGATGTTCTTTTAATAAAAGTGACTATAATAAAACATCAGGAATATATGTATGCAATCAAATATATATTAAAAATTTACAACTGAATGATTAACAAGGGAAGCAGAATATGTTACCTTGGAGTAGGAGGAAACAGGTGGGATGAGAGCAGAGCATGAGGCTAGATATTAATCATAATGCACATATGCGTCCAAAAATGATATCCTGACAAGAAACAAGGATTATTATTAGTTTATATACACTTGAAATCCACATGTATTAAAATTATAACACAGACTTATTTGTGCATGCTTAATATTTTTGCTTCTGCTTTTATTGTTTGCCTTTTATTTTCTCTTTAAAATTTGCAGTCTTCTACAGATTCAATGTTTACTCAGTTCCCTAAATATCATTCTTCCCAAAATTTTTTTGGTTTTATATTTGTTTATATTTGTCAGTTTAAAAAAAAATCAGAGACTTTTTTTCAGTTTGTTAGTAGTCTATTCACATTTGGGAATAAAGCAAAAAAATACTGAATTAACATGCATTTCTTGATTGGCTAATTATGTTGAGCATATTATCATTTAAAAAAAAAATTTTAGTAGAGAGGTTGTGGGTTTAGGACCCATCATATACAGCAGAATTCCCATATGCCATCCCACGGCCTACACCGTACATTAATTTGGAACATTTATTCCAATCTATGATAACATTTTTGGTAATTGTACTAATTTTTAACTGTATTTACCTTTGTTACAATTGATGGAAAATTACTAAAATATTACTATTAGCTACTGTCCATAGTTTAATTAAGTTTATTTTTCCATATATCACTCAACATTAACACCTTGTATTAGTGTCATACATTTGTTATAATTCATTAAATAATATTCGTATACTTGTATTAACTATAGTCTATATATACAACAGGGTTCACTGTATTTTATACAGTCCTATATTTTATCTTTTATTTTATATTCTAGTAACATATATGATTTAAAGTTTCCACTTTTAACCACATTCACCAATATAATTCAGTTCTATTAATTATACTCACAATAATGTGCTACCATAACCACCATACTTTTCCACACTTTTACAATCAACCAAAATAGAAATTCTGTACAAATTGAGCATCAAATTCCCTTCCTCTAACACCAATCTATATGCTGGTAACTTCTATTCTAGATTATAACACTGTGAATTTGCTTATTATAATTAGTCCATATCAGCGAGAAAATATTTGTCTCTTTGTGTCTGGCTTATGTTACTCAGCATAATACCCTCAAGGTTCATCCATGTTGTTGCATGCATCAGGACTTTATTCTTTTTTATGACTGAAAAATATTCCATTGTATGTATGTACTGCATCTTATTTATCTGGTCATTGACTGATGGACACTTGGGGTGCTTTCTTCTTTGGGCAATTGTGAATAATGCCCACTATGAACATCTGTCTGAAGATATCTATTCAAGTCCCTGCTTACAAGTCTTCTGGGTATATACCTGGTAGTGGATTGCTGAGTCATATGTCTATACTTAGCTTTTGAGGAGCTGCTAAATTGTCTTCCACAGTGGCTGCACTGTTTTTGATTCCCACTAGCCATGAATGAAATCTGTTATTTCTCCACATCCTCTATAACACCTGCAGTTTTCTGTTTTTTAAATAGTAAGCATTCTAGTGGGTATGAAATTATATGTCATTGTGGTCCTGATTTTCATTTCCCTGATTGACAGTGATGTTGAGCATCTTTTCATGTGCTTTTCAGCCATTTATATTTCCTCTTTGGAGAAATGTCTTTCAAGTCTTTTGTCTATTTTTCAATTGGATTGTTTGTCCTATTTTTGAATTGTAGGATTCTTTATATATTCTGGATATTAAACCTTTGGCAAGCATGTGGTTTCCAAATATTTTCTCCCTTTGAGTAGGTGGTCTTTTGACTTAAATGACAAAGCCTTTGGAGGCAGAAGAGTTTTTAATTTTGATGAGGTCCCATTTATCTATTTTTGCTTTGGTTGTTTATGCTTTGGGAGTATAGTTCAAAAAACCATTACGTAACCCAAGATCATGAAGATGCACCCCTACATTTCTTTCTATGGTTGTATAGCCCTGGTTCTTATATTTAGGTCTTTGATCCATTTTTATTAATTTTTGTATATGGTTTGAAATACACGTTCTATTTCATTCTTTTGCATATGGATCCAGTTCTCCCATCCATTTGATGAAGAGACTATTCAACCCCAGTTGAGTGCTCTTAGCAGCCTTACAAAAATTCAATTGACTGTAGGTTTGAGGGTCTATTTCTGAATTCTCAATATGATTCCTGTAGTCAATATATCTATCCTTGTGCCAATACCATGCTGTTTTGACTACCATTGCTTTGTAATATATTTTAAATTCAGGAAGTGTGAGTCCTCCAACTTCATTCTTCTTTTTCAAAATAGCTTTGGCTCTTCAGGTACCCCCCTTCCAGACAAATTTAATAAATGGCATTTAAATTTCTGCAAAGAAGTTTGCTGGAATTTTGATTGGGATTGTGCTGAATCTGTAAATTATTTTGGATAATAGAATTGACATATTTAATGATACTTAGTCTTCCAATCATGAACACAGAATGTCCTTCCATTTATTTAAGTCATTTTTATTTTTTTTAGCAATATTTAGTTGTTTTCTGTGTACAAGTCCTTTACATCCTTGGTTAAATTTATTCCAAGATATTTGATTCTTTTAGTTACTATTGTAAGTGGAATTTACCTCTTGATTTCTTCCTCATGTTGCTCATTAGTAGTGCTTAGAATACTACCAATTTTTGCATGTTGATCTTGTACCCTGCCACTTTGCTGTATTCATTTATTTCTCTAGTAGCTTTGTTGCAGGTTTTTTTAAGTTTTGCTTTCTATATATAGGATCATGTCATCTACAAATAGTGAAAGTTTTAATTCTTCCTTTCTAATTTGTATGGGTTTATTTCTTTTTGTTGCCTGACTGCTCTGGTTTGAACTTCCAGTTCTGAATAACTGTGGTAACAGTAGGCGTACTTGTCATGTTCCAGATTTTAGAGGGAAAGCTTTCTATCTTTCACCATTGAGTATAATGTTAGGAGTAGGCTTTTCAATATGACTTTTAACTTGTTGAGGAAGTTTCCTTCTGTTCCTATTTTTCTAAGTGCTTTTATCAAGAAAGAATATTGGGTTTTTCAAATGTCTTTTCTGAATCAATGAAGATAATCATGTAGTTTTTTCCTATTGTTTTGTAATGTGGTGTATTACATTAATTCATGCTCTTATGTTGAACTACCTTTGCATAACTGGGATAAGAACCACTTGATCATGGTGTGTAATTGTTTTAATGTGCTGTTGGATGCAATTGGCAAGTATTTTTGAGGATTTTCACATCTATATTCGTATGAAAAAATTAGTCTGTAATTTACTTTTCTTGTATTACCTTTATCTGCATTTTGGTATTAGGGTGATATATTAATCATAAAACACATTTGCATCTACTCTTTTCCCCTTTTGTTCAAGGTCTTTTTCCAGATGCATCACTAGTTGGTGCTTTGTAATAATCCCTCAGTGCAAGAGAGGCTAATCCTTGGGAGTCATGGCCCATGATGGGAAGAAAGTAGTGCATTAATATGCTGAATTTGGCTTAGAAAGAGGCCATATTCATTTCTTATTAATTTGGTTATTTTGGGGAGGCGTGGTTTTGGGAAGCTTTTGGATCACAGAAGTGTCACAACTATGGCAGAGGAGGATTTCTGGGTGGGGAGTTCATGATGGGGGTATGTGGACTGAGGGGTGCACCTGGTGCATGCCTCTAAGGCATACAAATATATTCAGGTATTCATGGGACATTGTCACAGTGAGTAGAGACCCATACAATAGCTAAAAGAATATTGAGTTCCCATCCTGGGGATCTCGCTACGTTCTCTAATAACGTGGCAAGAATCCCCCAAGTACATGGGCAGTGCCTAGCAAAGGAGGAGACACGATTATGCCAGGCCCTTGGTATTGATGATTGTGCCCTTGAAATTTTTCCTGTGAAATTGAAACTTAGCACAGTATTATATATTGCCTAAGAGTTACCTCTTGATTCCTTTTAAATTAAGTTGTCATATAAGCAGAAGAGCATACAGAATTTTCATATAGAATATAAGGAAACATTTTAAAATTTATCCAACATCTATGTTACTGAAAATGCATCATCATTATCAGATGGCTGCTTTGTGCCTATATCTTATTTCATCTTCCTCCAACAATAACAAGGTAACCTTTATCCTGATCTTGTCTTAAATGTCCTCTTGATTTTTTAAATAAATTTACTATCTAGGCATATATTACTAAACAGCCTATTGCTTAGTTTAAAAAATTGAAATAGTAATCACAAACTTATCTTCAATGTGTGTTTGTGTTTTTATTTATGTCACTTTCCCTAAATTCAATTCTAAGGTATAGGTAAATGCAAAATATCTCTGTGGTAAAATAAATGTATCTGGCCCATCTCAACCTTATGTCTTGGATGGGAAAGGTGCTGTGCCCATCAAGGAAAGTTAAGTTCAGAAAGGCACTGTGCCAAGTTCATCTGAGTTTTCCAAATTCAGGTTAAAACAGAATAGTATTTTTCAATTTACTATATGTAAATTATACTTCAATAAAATAGGTTATAAAAATAAAAATAAAACCAGCAGGTGTATTAACATTTATCTTTAATACATATCTGTTTCTTGAATCACATCACTGTGTCTCAGTGATGCAATCTAGATTACAGTCTTCTAGATCTATTGTAGTGCTGTCATCCTGAAATCTCACTTTGTTTTCATTGTTGGGATTCTCTTTTAATCTCTCCAATATTAAATATCTATCTTGCTCATGGTTTATTCTCCTCTTTGGTGGAGCACATCCTCTAGAAACCTCTTGAGAAGGGTGCATTGGATGCATAGTTTTGAACTTTGTTGAAAATTTTACCCTCATACTTGATGGATAATTTCACATGGTATAGGAGACTGTTGGAAATAATTTTCTTTCAAAATGTTGATAGCTTTCTATTATTGTGTTCTTGTTTCTTGTTTTATGGTTAAGAGCCCTAAACCATTCTAGTATATGTCATCTTTTCCCTCTATGAAATTTCATAATAGTTGCAAGTTTATATGTTTTCAACCTTTTTTTTCTGAGTTCTGGTAGGGCTATTTCAATTAGGAAGGTTAGATCCTTCAGTTGTGGAAAACTCTATAGAGCAATTTTGTTGATCATGACCTCCCTTGTGCTTTCTGTGCTGCTTATCTTTTGAAATCTTATATTATTCTTACGTTGGTCACACTGGGTTGTCTCTAATATTCTTATCTTTCATTAATGTACTCATAACATCAAAAGTGATCATTTTAACTGTCTGGAAACATATAAATCTCTATCATAAAAGCCTATAATTAGTATTAAGCCATGATCTCCAGTTACCACCAAATTTCTACAATGAATGTGTTTACAGGGTATTCAAAGTGACTGTGAATTAGTCAATCTACTCTTGTTGAAAATGAGAGTACATCTTTTCTCAAACTTTAAAAAGTGCCCTGCCTGGCATCGATGTAGGTGCCTGATGAATTTTAATTCTGTTCAGTGAAGTCATTATATTAGACTTCTAGACTCAGTGGTTAGAAAACATCTCTTTTAGCCTCTCATCGTCCATCATTATTTCCTCACAAACATTGATTCATCATCACAACTAGTCCCAAGATTCTCAAAACACAGTTTGCACACAGACCAAGTTTATACTCTTCATGTTGGCTTTCAGGTTTTTCTACCTGTCTCCCCTCCCCACCCTTCCCAGTCCAGAGATGGCAGAAAGAAAGCTTTCAGGAGCAGCAGATAATGTGCCTGTGTGAGGTAGGGCAGGTGTGAGCTGGTCTTAGCAGCCTTGGCCAGTGTGAAGGGGCTTGCAGGAAGAGGAAGATGTATGACAAACAGAGATCCCAGGCCCTGTCAAAACAAGATAGACACTGTTTACCTCAAGCTGCCCGTGACAATGTCTACTCAGCACAGTGGAAATGACTGCTTTTCAGAGAAGCAACCAAACAGGATTTTTAGGTGAAATCTCACAGTTTTTCAATTCTGAAAGCCCATCCAACCATAAAACATGATGTCTGATTAACTGAAGATGTCCAGGTGCCATGGGTGTCTCAACATCTCTGCCTCTGTTTTGGTTCTCTGGGATCCAATTACCATGGAAAGGAAATCCTCAGATGACTGACCTCAAAAGCTGTATATAGGCTTTGACTGAGTCTTGAACAAACCAACTGCAAATTGCATTGCGGGGATCACTGGGGATATGTAAACATGCGCTGGGATCTGATGATGTTATGTAACCACCACTAACTCTGTTAGGTGTCATCTTCGCATTTTGGGTGAATGGCACTTTTCTCTCCACATAATCAGTTGGGGCTTTCTCACAGCAGATGGTCTCAGGAGGTGAACTTACATGATGCCTGGACTCCTATAGAGCACCTGTTCCAAGAGTCTCACTAGATATTTTAATTCAGCATTTGCTTGAAGTCTGGGATGTCGACATCTAAATTATGTCCAGGTGTTGATGTGTGTGCTCTTTTTTTTTTTTTTTTTGTATGGCTTGTTGAGTACTATTCCTCTTGATCTGGAGACCTGGGAAAAATTCTTCATGGCTCTAGATTCTGTCCTCTAAGTTATTCTTCCTTTTCCAAGAAAGGAAGCCTGTCTTTGCAGCTGAGTAGTTTTCTCAATCAGCTTTTTGCCAGAATATTGAGGTTTAAAGACCCCTTTCCATGATGTATTATTTCTCTCCCTTTCAAAACAAGCTGGCCTGTATAGTTTTCTTTGCTACTCTTTGTTAGTTTGTTTCTCAAGTTTTCATCTTTAATTCTTTCCACATATATCTGATAAATTGCTTACTGAAAACTCTGGATTAAGACCTGCTTACAGAAAGTACTTGGTTAATTTTGCTCGTATTCAATTAATGAGTGATAAATTCAATTTAGTATGCTAAGACACATAATACAATGATATTATTATTGTTTTAAGCTAGGGGTGAGCACCATTTTCTTTCTATAAAGGTTAAAATGGTTTATATATATATATATTAGGATTTTACGGCCAAGAGGCACAAGAGAGGATATTAGTTGCTGAAATAAATTAACAGCAGTATAAGTTTTACAAATAAGCACTGTATTGTTTTGTCATTTGAGGTTAAATTCATAAAGAAACATTATTGAGTCTGCAGCAAATGATAATTTTCACTATTAGTTTTGCACTATTCAGCATATGATAACAGTGATTTAGGGCTGTTCTCACTTGGAAAAATGTGATTCTTGCCTTGAGTTCAAAAACTCACAATAAGTCTTCACCAATTTGACATCATCAATCTTCTGTATGGTAGAATATGTAAGTACTTTTAACTTCAATTTCTGTCAAAAATTCACAGAACTGATTATGGCTAATGCCAAAAAAGTAAATGAAGTGCACTGTTGATACTTCTGGTTCAATAAACATAATGGATTAAAAAAATTCCTGCAAAGTACTTGTATAGTATAATGGAATAACCATAGATTTTAAACAGTTTACATTTTATCAAACTAAATTTATCCAACTGAATTTACTGTTGTTTGAAACATATTTTAACATTGGTTGTACCAAACACATATTAACAGATTCTTTTTGAGGTTGTACTGAATTATTATTTTCTTAATTTCTTAGAAATTATTTTCACCTCTAGTTTTTCCACATAGATTTTTCATAGAGGCTAATTCTTTAATTGCCTCAATCCTGTTGTTGTATTCAAATTTTTATCACAGAAGTTTTAGTTTTCAGAAAAATCATTCAGAAAATGCAGATTTCTTATATACACCCCTCACCACATGCATTTTTCCCTATTATTAAAGCTTTGTATGAGTGAGTGAATTGTAGCAATTAGTGAAACAATATTATTATAGTTATACTATTAATTATATGCTATAGTTTATGTTTATATAGTTTATATTTGATTTCACTGTTTGGGTTGTACTGTCCTATTTTTAGATTGTACTAGTAACATATGCAAACTAAAATTGTCCCTTTTAACCGAATTCAAATATATAATTAAATTTGCAATATTTTGCTACCATCACCTCCAACCATTACCAAAACTATTCCATCATCCCAAGCAGAAACTCTGTACCAATATATTCTTAAATATTCATTTCTGATCCACATCCCTGCCCCTGGTAACTTGTGTTCTAATTTTTTACTCTATGAATTTGCTTATAATAATTATTTCATATCAGAGATCACATAATATTTGTCATTTTGTATATGGCTTATTTCACTCAACATGATGTCTTCAAGTTTCACCCATGTTATGGCATAAATCAAAAGTGAATTCCTTTTCTGATTCAATTGAGTTGATTTTTTCCTTTGTTCTATTAATATGGTATATTTCCTTATTTGATTTTCTCATGATGAACCACCTTTGCATATCTAAGATAAATCTGATTTGATCATGGTGTATAAATCTTTTAATGTGGGGCTGAATTCATTTTGCTATTAGTTTGGGGAGAATTTTTTACATCTATATTCATAAGGAACATTTTCCTGTAATTTTCTTTCCTTGTGGTATCTTTATTTGTCTTTGATATTAGGGAGATATTGGCCTTATAGAGTGAGTTACGAAGTGTTTCTTCCTCTTCAATTTTTTGGAAGAATTTCAGCAGGATTGGTTTTAATTCTTGGACTGTTTGGTAAAATTCATAGGTGAAACCATTCACTTCTGGGCATTTCTTTGTTGGAAGGTTTGTGATTATGAATTATATGTCTTTACTATTTATTGGTCATTTGATCTTCTATTTCTTCTTGAGTCAGTGTAGGTAGTTTATGTGCTTCTAGGAATTTGTCCGTTTCATCTAGGTTTCTAATTTGTTGCCATACTGTTGTTCATATTATCTTATTTTAATCCTTCTTGTTTTTCTGTGGGGCCATTAATTATTAAAAATCCCTTCTCTTTCATTTCTTATTTTTGTTATTTTCATCCTTTTTTTTTCTTTGTCAGTCTAGCTGATGGTATGCCAATTTTTTAAAAATCTTTTCAAGGAATCTCTTTTGGTTTTGTTGATTATTTTTTTATTCTGTATTTCATTTATCTATATTACAATCTTGTTGTTTCTTTCCTTCTGCTTGTTTTAGGTTTAGTTTGCACTTCTTTTTCTAGGTCCTCCAGTTGCAATGTTAGTTCTCTGTGTTCTTCATTTTTTATGTAAGAATTTAGAGCTTTAAATTTCTCTCTCAGCTGCCTTTGCTGAATCCCATAAATTTTAATATGTTTAATATGTTGTGTTTTTGTTTTCATTTGTCTCAATATATTTCTTAGTATCCCTAGTGATTTCTTCTTTGATCTATTGATTGTTTTAGTGCATTTAATTTCCACATTCTTGTGAATTTTTCAGTTCTCCTCTGTTATTGATTCCTAGCTTCATTCCATTGTGGCTGGAGAAAATACTTTGAATGGTTTCAATACTTTTAAAGTTTTGAGACTTGTTTTGTGACTAACATATGATTCTGCTGTTGAGTGAATTGTTTTATTTATGTCTGTTACGTGTAATTGGATTATCATATCATTGAACCCTTTTATTTTCTTATTGATCTTCTGTCAAGATGTTCTATGCAATTTCAGAAGGGGTTCTAAATTATAGTCTCTTACTATTAAATTAGACCCCTTTATTTCTCTCTTTATATCTGTCAATATTTGCTTCATATATTTTGGGGGCTCCACTGTTAGGTGCATATATATTCATAATTGTTATGTCTTATTGTTGAATTTACACCTTTATCCATATATAGTTTCCTTTTTCATCATTCATAACAGTTTATGACTTAAATTCTATATTACCTGGTATTAGGATAGCTACCCCATCGCTTTTTAGTTACTATTCTTCTGGTACTTTTTTACCCAGATTCTTTCATTTTCAACCTACAGTGTCTTTTTTTTTGTTCATTCTTTTTTCTTTCTGCTTTTCAGCCTGAATCAGTTTAGTTGTCTTGTCTTCAAGTTCACTGAATCTTTCTTCTGTCAGCTACAATCTTCTGTTAAAACCCTCTAGTGAATTTTTTATTTCATTCATTGTGATCTTCAATTCCAGTATTTCTGTTTGGCTCCCTTTATATTTTCTATTTCTTTATTGAAATTCTCATGTTGCTATTCATCATTTTACTGATATCATTGATTTCTTTTTCATTATTTTCCTTTATCCCATTGAGCAAATTGAAGATCATTATTTTGAAAGATTTTTTTGTTATATTAAAAGTCTGGAATAATTTGTTGATTGTTTCTGGATTTTTATGTGTTCTTTTGGATCATTTCCTATTTCTTTGTTCATCTGGTAATCTTTTGTTGCACACTGTATATTTTAATGTTTTAAATAGTTAACTCTGGGATTCAGTCCCTGAGCTGTCTGTTCATTAAGGTTGTATACAGATGGTGATATGACAGAGACTTCCTTGAGTGCTAGCAGCTAACGAAATCAAGCAAAGAAAAAACACCAAACACAGTCTTGCAAATTGGATCTGAGTTGACTGTTGCTCTCCTTCAAAGTAGAGACCTCATATCAAGAATATCAGCTGGAAGCAAAAGTGAAGTGCAAGGTCTTTGCCTTCATTTCTGAGCTTTGTCTTGTCCTGGGCTTGTACTTGCTTGCTTGTGGCTTTAGGATTTCCCCTCTTTACAGGAATCCAACAATGCCCTCTACTATTTGTGAAATAAACTCTGCTCCTACTCCAAGGTGCTCCATTGTATGCTTTAAAGGTGGTAATACTTTGCCTTAGGCTGTTTTGACTGAATAATTTCATACATGACTTTAGCTGACTGGGAGCTGCTTCTGCCAGGTGGGCAACTTTCAGGGAGGGCATGTCAGAAAAAAGCATTTCCTGGTTTAGTCTTTAGACTGTTACCTAAAGATTGGCACTAGCATACAGTCACTGCCCTATGCCTAAAGGGACAGGGACAGAGATTCACAATGGTGGCATAGGCTGTCTACACATGTGCCAAGAAGGAATGGGAAGGCCAAAACCAGTACCAAGGGCATTTTTTACTGTTTTTAAAGCTGCCTTTTCTTGATTCAGCACTCATACAAATACTGCAAGCCCTAATTGTTTTCTGGTATTTTGTGGAAGATGGCTCAGGTACTTTTTGCTAGTTCTTCAAAGATTCTGTGGGCAAATGCACCTTAAAGCATCTTACACTGTCATCTTGGTTGCCTGGAAGTCTCAAACTTGATTTTGATTCTTGAAATGAAAAACAACTGAGCAATATTATTAATATCTAATAAAAACTTTAAGAGCTAGATAAATCCACTAAATCATTTGTATAGTTTTTACTTGACTATTGATGTTGTCTCAATTTTCTCACGTTTGTATAATAATTGTTCTCACCACAAAGATTTAGTATTAAAGAAGCTTATTTTCTTTGGACACATTTCTACAGTCAAGCATGATTTAATTAACTCACCAAGGGTAAATGACATTCTTTGCTTGGCTAATATATAAAGCATTCAGCATATTCATTTGGTTGCAGCATATTTTTCATTTTCTATTTTTGTCAAGAAATAAGGAAATCTCTTATTTTCTCCATAAAACAAGCTTTTGTGATAAGAAAATTTCTTTCACACCATCGACTTTTTCTTCTCACTGTTTTCCCATGAGGTAAGAATATTGTGATGAATGCTTAGTCTGGTAAATAATACTATATTGTTTTATTTTATCATGGCTTTTATGTCTTTGTATAATAAACAAAAATTTTTGCTATCTAATTCATTAACAAAATAATCCACTCTTCAGTGCCTTAAAATCAAAGCATTCAAAAAGTACAGTTTGCAATTCTTTTTTAATAGTTATGTGATTGCTATGCATTGGGAATACTCTAAACAAATAAAGTGTTGCTGTATGGTGATATGTGTCACCTGAAATATTTTAAAGTTGTAATAGCATCATTATGATTAGTAGTACACTGAATTTCAATGAAACTGTTGAGAGAAATAAATACAGTCTTTGCAACTACTCAGACCTGCCAATGTAACAAGAAAATAACCATATATAACCAGAATTAAATGAGAATGACTGAGTTACAAAAATTTTATTCATAGATACTGATATTTCAAATGCATATATTTCATCTGTCATACAATATTTTTCTTTTGATATTTTTCCACCATTTAAAAGTGTAAAAACATTTTTTCCTCATGGATCCCCCCAAAACAAACAAAAAACAAAAAAGTATGTGGCAGGTTATATTTGTTTTTATTATTTTCTTTTATTTGGATTTATTTGGTTTTTACATTTTTATTTCTTTTTTTTCTTTTTAATTTGTTGCTGGTCAGATTTGGTACATGGGCCATAGTTTGCTGACTTCTTATTTAAACTATTATATTTTAGAACAATTTAAAGTGAAGAAAATGAAATTTTATTTTATTCATTCAGTTTCTTAATTTCATTTTGTAGAATCAAGTTTCTAAGTTATATAGTATTAATTCTACCTGGAATACTTCCTTCAACATTTCTTGTAAAAGGCAATGAATTCCCTTATTTAAGTTGGTACTATCAGGCTGTCTTCTTTATATTTGAAGGATATTTTCATGGGTATAGAATTCTGGATTGACATTTTTTTCTTTCAATACTTTAAAGATGTTACACCAAGATGTGGCAGGAACTGTGGACCTGGGAGTTGAAGTGAAGTTTTAATTATTGTGACTTTATAGTCAGTTTTGAAATCAGGAAGTGTGAAACCTCCACCAAGTTATTCCTTTGCAATATTAACTTGACTAATTGGGACCCCTTGCATTTCCATGTGAATTTGAGTATCAGCTTTTCCATTTTTGAAAAAACAAATGGCCAGGATTTTGATAGATTTTGCATTGAATCTTTAGATCACTTTGGATGATATTGACATCTTAATAATAGTAAATCTTCATGTCCATGAACAAAGGGTGTCTTGCCATTTATTTAGCTCTACCTTAATTTCTTTCAACAGTGTTTCGTAGTTTTCATGGTATAAGGCCTTCATTACCTTGATTAAATTTATTCCTAGGTATATTATCCTTTTAGGAGCTATTGTAAATGGAATTCTTTTCCTAATTTTTCATTTCAGAATATTTTTTGCTGTTGTATAGAAACAAAACTGTCTTTAGTGTGTTGATCTTGTAGCATGCAACTTTGCTGAATTCATTTATTAGTTCTATTAGTTTCCTTGAGGATTCTTTGGGAATTTCTATATAAAGGATCATATAATCTGTGGAAAGGGAAAGTTTTTCTCCTTCCTTTCCAGTTTGGATAATATTTATTTCTCTTTCTTGCCTAATTGCTCAGGTAGAACTTCCATTACAATACTCAATGGAATATTGAGCATTTGGTCTGTTCCTTACCTTACGGAGGAAAGCTTTCTATCTTTCACCATTGATTATGATTTTAATGGTGGACTTTTCATATATGCCCTTTATCATTTTGCGGAGTACCCTTCTATTCCTGTTTATCTGAGTGTTTTATATATATATATAATGAAAGAGTGTTGGATTTTGTCAAATGCGCTTTCAGGCCTTAATTATGATTTTAATTATACTTTTTTTCTCTTAATTCGGTTTATTACGTTGATTGACTTTTTTGTGTTTGTTTGTTTTGTTTTGCTTACCTTTTGCATTTATGGGCTAAATCTCACTTTGGGCATATAATTATTTTAATATGCTATTAGATTTGATTTGGTAGTATTTATTGAGGGGTTTTGCATCAAGTATTAGGGAAATTGACCTGTAGTTTTCCTTTCTTGTGATGTCTTTAACTGGCTTTGTTTATAGGAATTGTTGGCAACCTGTATTGAGTATTTACACTATTTTTTAAGAACTTTGGTTTCTTTGTTTTTAAGGAATGTTGATTTGTTTTTTATTCCAGTGACTTCTGCTCTTATCATTATTATTTATTTCCTTACACTTATTTTAAATATGCTTACACATATTTTTCTAGTTTCTTAAGGAGATAGCATGAATAATTAATTTCAGACTACTTATTGTGTTATTTAAATGTTTATTGGTATATATATTAACCTTTAATCTGTGGTGTTTCTTCATATCACTAATTTTGTTATGCTTTGTTTTCATTATCACTCAGCTTAAAATATTTTCTTATTTTTTTTTATTCCAGCTTTGACCCATGGTTTTAAAAAAAATTTGTTAATACAGGAGGATTTTGTAGCTACCTTATATTTGTTTATTATTTAATTAAAGTCTGTGTTATTAATACATACCCTGGAAGATTCAATTCTTTTTACATCAGTTGAGAATTTTCATATGGCTCAGGATATTTTCTCTTTCAGTTAATACTCTAAATTACTTGAAAAGAATATGTATTCTTTTTGTAAGTTGAATGCGGTACTCTGTGTGCCAATTTGATTAAGGTAGTTGGTAATATCATCAGAAACATCTATGTCATTGCTGATTTTTTTTCTACTTGTCTCATCTTTTACTAAGAGAGATATGCTAAATTCCCCATCTATATATGTACTTTTGCCTTTTTCCTTTACATCTGTCACTTTTTACTTCATATATTTGTTGTTCTGTTATTAAGTGCATTTATATTTATAATTGTTGTATTTTACTTCTATATTGACTCACTTATCATTTATAAGGGTCCCTATTTATTATAAAACTCCTTGTTTTGGATTCTATTGTGTCTAATATTAATACAGTACTAATTTGACTTCCTTATCCTTATATTTTGCATGTTCATCTTTTTCCCCAGCCATTTACTCTGTATATCTCTTTATTAAAGTGCACCTCTCTAGATTACATGGAGTTGTTTCTACCTGTTATCCAGCATGAAAATCTTTGCCTTTTGAATTCAATGTTCAGTCTATTTACATTTAGTGCAATTATGGGTAGAGTTTCATTTCTCATTTGATAATTTTCACCCTCATTATACTTCTGTTCTACTTTCCTTGCATTCTTTGTCAATCAAATATGTTTTATTCTTTTATTTTCATCCCTGTATTGCTATTCAATCTATTTCTCTTTATAATACTTTTAAGTGGTTGCTGTAGGAATTTCAAATGTACATTATACTTATATCAATCTACTTAGAGTTACAATTTAAAAATTTCAGTTATAATATAGGAAGCTTGCAAAAGTATATTTCTATTATTTTCTTCTTCAGCGCTACTGTTTTCATATATAATGCAGCTATAAACACTATATAATCTAATACAGTGTAATACATTTTGCTTTAAATATGATGTTTTTAGAATGAATTAATAGAAGCAAGAAATAAACAGTGTATATTTACCCACACATTAAGCATTTCTGTTGCTCTTCATTCCTTCCTTCTGATTTGAGTCATCTGTTGTCATTTCCCCACAGGGAAAATCTTACTTAGTAATTCTTCTAGTGAAAGTCTGCTGCTAATGGGTTCTCAGAAAATGTCTTTATTTTTTTTTTAATTTTTAAAGAGCAGTTCGCTTATGTGGAATTCTTATTTTCAATGTCCCCCTGCCCCTTAATTATACTGTCTTCTGTCTTCTATATTCTGTAATAAAAGTCAACCATTAATCTTTCCCTTGTTTCTTTGTTTGTAACATGTCATGTTTTTGTTTGTTGGTTTGTTTGGTTGGTTTTGTAAGATTGCTTTCAAACATTTTTCTTAATATTTGATTTTCAGCAGTTTGATTCTGATGTGTTTAAGGATGGATGTATTTGTGTTTTTCCTGCTTCAGACTTGATTTAGATTTGTAGATTTTTAAATTAATATGCTTTTTATTTGAGGAAAGATTGGTCCAAAATATCCTCATATATGTTTCTTGTGTTTTCTCATTCATTTTCTAAGGCACATATTTCAATACTCTTTGGATGGGAAGTGCATTATTACAATTATTTTTTAAATTGTTTGATATTACAAGTAAAATAAACATGCTTGCACCTTACAACCAAGAATTTCACACCTAGTTATAAATCCAGCTAAGATGTATAAAAATATTCATAATGTAATCTACAAGAATATTAACAGCAGCAACATTTGTAAATGTAATGCATTAGAAATGACTCAAATGTCCATCAGAGTGGAAAGGATAAATAAAATTTAATCAAGATACAATGAATTGTATCATCTAAGAGAATAAATAAAGTACAACTACAATAATACCATGGGTGAATTTTATACCCGAATATTGGATCCAGCTACAAAAGAGAACATAGAGTATAGTTTATTTAAAATTTGAAAATAAACAAAACTTTTTATTATGAAGTAATGAAAAAGAAAAGTGTAAGACTACCACAATCAGATATGAAATGAATTCTAGGCTATAATATTACTAGAAGAAAGTAACAAATAAAATATATTTTACAGAAAGTTCTTTTTTTTTTTGCAAGAATAGTGCAAAAATCCCCCCCCCCCTTAATGCTGTTTAAGAGTAAGTTTTCAGCATGGCAACCCATCACTTCCAAATACTTTTATGCTTATTTTCTAGAAACGACATTCTCCTGCATAATCATTAATACCACCATCAAAATCAGGAAATCAATGTTATTATATTACTATTATTTAAACCACAGACCTTATTCAAGTTGCCCAATTTTCTCAATTAAAAAAAAAAAAGAGGCTCATATTAGAATCAGAAATTGCATTCAGTTGTGATGATTCTTAGATTCTTTCAATGTGGAACAGGTTCTCAGTCTTTAATTTCCACGATATTACATAATTTGGAAATTACTGGCTGGGCATTTTCTAGAATATTCCTCAATTTGGGTTTATTTGAAGTTTCCTAATAATTATATTCTGTTTGTGCATCTTTCACAGAAATATCTCAAAGTGATACTGTCCTCTTCTCATTATATCAAACAAGTGGCACATAGATTCATTATTTCTATTGATGAGGTTCATTTAATCACATTATGCAGATATTTTTGCTAGTTTTCTGCACTGTAAAATTAAGAATTTTTCACTTTGTAATAAATAAATACAGATACAATTTATATAATAGATAAGTATAGGTTGGCATCCTGTATTATCCAATGTATTATCCTGTCTATATATATTTTTGATGCACAAATGACCCTAAGTTTGGCCACTAACAACCCACTTTAGCTGGCTTCTGTGTCATTCTGAAATATTCCTATTGATCTTTGCGTATTTCCTTACTTCCTAGCACAGATGCTAGGTCTATACTGATGCAAATATATTAATACATACATGCAGACATACATGAATAAATAGAAAACTTAGATGAAAAAAGATATTTATGAGATTCAATAGACATCTTTTAAATCTTTTATTATTCTATCATATATTACATTATGGCTGTTATATAATATATAAATATATAATATGGTATAGGATATATCTTATATATCTATGATATTATTATTATTAAGAAGAACATTGAAAAATATAAAAATCTTAATTTAGCCTTTGTGATTTTGTTGCTGTAATGTACTATCCATCTTAAATATGAAAGAATTGGGTTCCGGGCAATTTTGGGATATAGTTATTTAAATGAAATAAATATTCCACTAATGGCACAAATAACAATTCCTTATTCTTGCTTTTTATTATTTTCCATTTCTTAAGTTCAATCTTTAATTAATTAATTTATTGTTATAGTTGCAAAGTAAGAGTATTTAAAATTCTGAGTTTTTCCCATAAATGCACTTTTCCATTTGAGAATTATACATATACTATTATATAAATTTATTTTCTAATTACCTAAAATTCAGTTTATTTATTTTCTATTGCCTTATGGAGTTATTCTAAAGGGTTTGTTTGCTTCTATTTTCAAAATTTATTAGCTATCTTTACTCTTTTTTTTCTCCCTGTATTATTTTTTTCCTGTTTTTATTACAATATTTACAAGAAAAATCTTTAACCTTTTTATTTCATAAAGGTTAATTTTTTTTAACATAACATGTGATCAGATTAATACTTTTTCCATGGACTTTTTGGGGACTTGTATTTTATATGTTTGTATGGTAAATTGTTTAATATACAGCTAATGAAAAAACTTAACGATGTTTTTCAAATATTTTATTTTCTTATTTATTTTTACTTGTCCTGTTGGCAATGAGAGGGGTATGCAGATGTTCCCTATTTTGGTTTTGATTTGGTCAATTTCTCCTTATATTCTACAAAGTAGTTTTATATATTTTGTTATGTTGTTCAGATTATGAAGTTTCATTGCTCTTTCCTAGCTGTGATTTACCTAGAAACCATGACAGAAGAAAAATAAGACAATATTTGAATACTAATTTAATGATGGTAATTTGTGTTTTACAGAAAAGATTGTTAGATTAGACGAGGAATTTAAAGGTGTTGGCATTTTTCAGATGTTTGTTTTGTTTTTCCTAAACTATGATATGTATCTCATCATTTGAGTTGAATTTGGTTCAATTTACTGACTGGAGGAGTAAAACACTGTATCTATTAGTTTGCTTGTATTCTTTAAGTTATTCTATAAAAAACGTCTTTGAAGCAGGCAGGAATTTTTATTAATTTTTAAACGAGAAACCCAAAAATGTAACTAATACAAATCACACTTAACCTCCAAACCGATGATTTTCCATGCCTATTACTTTTTATTGGTACCATTTCATTACTAGAAACCAATTTTCCTCCTTCCAAATTCCATGCTCTTTTCACAGCACTTCTTAGTAACTAGTTATTTCCTCTAAGAATTTGATAATTGATGAAGAAATTTTCTTCTTCTTCTTTTTTTTTTTTTTTTTGCTATGGGGGTCTCATCTTAATTATAGGAGAGGAAACATTTTCTCCAGCGTACTCTTTATTACCTAAGATGTTTAGGGTGCCTTCTGGAGAGAATAGACAAAAGAAATTTGCATCTTTTATTCAGCAAACCCTGGAGACCAATCAGAGATTTAAGTAATATTCCTATACTGTTGCCAATAAACATCTTTGCCTTTGGAGTATATTTATACAAAAATTTTAAATTAAAGATGAAGTCATTCTCAGATTGGCTTGTTTGGAGCCTAATCTACTCTGATGGGCCCCAAATACCGTGACTCCCACTGGATGCCTAAAATAATACTCCATTTTCACATTAAGTGTGGCAGTTAGAGAGACATCTAAGAGAGTTAAAATCATGTCTTTGAGAAGGTTAATGAGAGGATGGCTCCCTACTGGTCTAAGGGTACAATTAAAGTGTAGGGAAGCTAAATTCTCTAATTCCTTCAACAAATTGATCTGGTTTTGCCATAATTAGCTATAGGTTGTATCAAGGCAAACATGATTCCCACTGGTGGAATGAAACTTTAGTATCTGCTCTGAGTTACCTTAAATTAAGCTCAAGTAAAATAACTCACCATTTTAGTCAGTCTCATTGGGACCAATTTAGAAAGTGAATTTAGCCAAGGAAAAAATTAGAAAGAACTTTAAGAAATCCCTGGATAGGTGATTAGAGTGCATTTCAAGCGTGAAATAGTCTTTAAGTTTTACATAAATTTTTTTAAAATATAAAGTCAAAGACTTGTGTTTACTTTAAGTTTCCATTCTCCCCTTACACCCTCAAACACACATCCTCATGAGGATTTATTGGATAGATGCTGTGGCAGTTTGATGTAATTATGAATTTCAAAAATATAATTGAATCATGCTTGTAAACTGATCTGTTAATCTGGGCATGATTAGGTTAGGATTAGGGTGTTGAGCCCCACCCCTTGGTGGGTGGGGAATTGAATATAAAAGGCAAGGCAAAGGACAGTTGAAGCAGTCTTTTGAGAAGCAATTTTGATGTTGGAAAGAAGAGAAGAGAAGCAAGCTGTTCACCTAATTATCTACAGCTGACCTTGTGGAGGAAACAGGAGCTAAGTCTGGAGAGAAATGCAGCCCCAGGAAGAGAGGAACCCCAGAAGCCTGAACCCTGGCAAACGCCAGCAACTGTCTTGTTCTAGCACGTGGCAATGGACTGTGGTGAGAGAAAAAACTTAATGCTTTATGGCCTGGTATCTGTGAACTTCTACCCCAAATAAATACCCTTTATAAAAACCAACCGATTTTTGGTATTTCACATTAGCACACCTTTGGCTGACTAATACAGATGCCAACATTATTAGATTAATTCCCCAAAAGTCCACATCTTAAAAGAAACTTTAATATAACTGCAAACACAATTCTCTGATTCTTTCCTGTGGAGAATTACCTCTGCCCTTTAGCACATGTCTAACTTAAAAAAAAAAATCTATCTGAAAGAATACTTATGTCTTCCAGTTTATACTTATTTTAGATTTATTAATCCCTAGACATTACCTTAGAATTAATTTTTATTTCTTATTTTGTCAGTGGAACTTGTGGTCCTACTATTAATTAGTATTTATAAATTAAACTAGAGTAAATGGAACAAATTAAAACTATTTTACTAAAACTGTTACCCTTGCCTTAGACAAATTTGAAGTGCAATTTCTCTGGCTTCTAGTACCCACATGTACAAATGTTATTTTATCTAATTTGTTGAAAGATTTAATAGGTATTTTTCTTTCAAAAATCAATTTGGATGACAATATGCAAGATAAACAGTCTCTCCTCACACTCTACCAAAATTTATTGGGGGAGTTAATAAAAGATATTTCCATTAGTCAGTCAGACAAACATGTTTGTCAGTCAATATACTTTGGTTATTTGTATTCCCTTCATGTCTTATCACCTGTTTAAATACTATAAATGTAATTTGCCACAGAGTTAGTTTTAGTTGTTTAGATTGAATAGTTCTGTTATTAAAATGCTATGTTGGTTGACACAATATTCTATTAATGCTTTTACTAGAGCAGCCACATACCAGATTAATTACCATTAATGTTCCTAGGACTTGATATCAATTAAATATCAAAATCACATCACAAGTAACCTGTCATAGAAATTCATTATATACAGGTTTTGAGGAATGGCTACCAAAAAAAAATAACCTACCTTTTAAAAGTATACCAAAAGAATAATTGAAAAGGCAAACAAGCTACTCTCTACGTGTTGATCAAAATTAAGGCACTTTATACCTTCTATTGAGACTAATTTCTGGTATTCATTAATTAAACTATTGTTCAAATCCTTTCTTTTTTATTTCCCCAAATTTCATATCACATAGTGATGGGTGAATTCATATTTTAAATAAGAGAATTAGTGCTTGAAATTTCAAAACTTTTCCCTAACATAGAAGGATATTCTTTTTTTGTCATTTTTAGTTAAATAAAAGAATTTCAGTTTTGATAATAGGTTATCAGATGATGATGGAACAAAATTAAATATTCTTTAAGAAATGTTTAATTATAGTCATCCATCTTATAACTTCCATAAATGTAAATAAATCCCCCAAAATTTGGAGCCATATTATACCTAAATGTAGAAGGGAGGGGGAAGAAAACTGAGATTTAAATTTATGTATTCTACTTTAGTATTTCACACTTTAATATAAAGATGTGTTTTCTTATGCCACAGAAATGTCTTAAAATCATTTAATCTAATCAATAATTCAAGGTGAATCCCTTCTATATGTTCCCCAAATAAAAAATCAATTAGAATATTCTTTGTGTGTGTGTGTGTGTGTGTGCGCGCGCGCGCATGCTGCATGGTATCTTTTTATTTTTTTCTTTCATATATAATTTAAAAGGTGATTAGATTACATAGATGTTACACAAAAATTACAGGGATTCCTATGATCTCCACCTCCCATACCTCCCATAACATCTCACATAAACCTCTTTCATTACTGTGGCACATCACCTGCAATGGATGTACACATCCTGGGGCTTTGCCATTAAGCATAGACCACAGTTCACATTGTAGACCACGTTCTCTCCCACACAGTTCTGCATGGTATATGCTGATGTAAAATGGTCTATATTTTAACCGTTTCATCTGGAGAATCTCATGTTTTGAAGACAGTCCTTGTCATTTCCTAAAAGCTCTACTTCTTAGAAAGGTCTTCCTATTGTTGAGCAGAAATGTCTTTGTTTGTGACTTTTTCCCATTGTTTCTTGGCCCTTCAGAATCAATTAAATATCATGTATAAGTCCTTCAAATATGTAATGACAATAATCTCAGTCTCCACTTTTCTATACTTCATATTCGAATCTCCTCATAACCTCACTCAAACTCATCTCTCATAATCAAGCACAGAAATCCTGATCACCCTTATGAACCTGTGTTACTATTTACTCCAGGTATTTCAAATGTAATAATATCTACAATTTAACAAAAATACTCATTCATTCATTTATTTGAAAATATGTATCTAATGCTGTATAGGCTCTTCTTTAAGGATGACGGTCCATAGACTTCTTGGATTAAATATTGTAGACTTGATGGTCACAACAGAAGCTTCTCCTATTCTCAAGCAGCTTACAAGTTATTGGGAGAAATAAGCAAGAGAATTATAAATGCTGTGGAGGAAATTTAAGTAAAGTGAGATGGCATAAAATGAGCCATATGTGACACAATCTTTGGTATATACATAAAGTATAGTGAAAGAGCAAAGGTGGGAGTTAACCTATTTCTTTTGGTAAATTTTAAATGCATTCTTATAAATATAATAATTTAAATAAAATTACATATATCATAATGTTAAGAGCTAAAACGGCAAAAAAAATGAGATTTTATTTAAAAGTTTAAAAATGATGAGCAGTTGAAATACAGGGGCTTCTTTGGGATTTGGAGGTTGTCCTGAGTACTGTTGTGGCAACGGATGTAGGCCATTTTAAATCAACACACATCACTCAGAACTGAGTGGGAGAGAGTGTGGTCTACGGTGTGAACTGTGGTCTATGGTTGGTGGCAAGGCCCCAGGATGTGTAAGTTCATTGAGGGTGGTGGGCCACACTTGTGGGAGATGTTTGTGTGGGAGATGGTGGGAGGTGTGGGAGGTGGGCAACATGGGAATCCCAGTGGGTTCTGTATAATATTTTGGGTAATCTAAGCACCTCTTAAAATATATGTCTATATATATATATAAATAACATTTTTGTAAGCAAATACACATATATGCATATATATTTATATATCATTTTGCAAAATTCTCACAATACATACAAACATTTGCAAAATGATATATAAATATATATATCATTTTGCAAATGTTTGTATGTATTGTGAGAATTTTGATTTTTACCCACAATAAAAATAAATTAAAAAAAAAAAAAGAAATAAAAAAAATGTCATTACATGACATACGTTCAAATAGAGTCACAGTAAGTTCTGTCCACCAGATGGCAGTCTTACTGAGCTTTTCACGGGAAGTCAATAATCACTCTTACCCTACATAGTAAAATCAAAGGCATCTGAGGTTCTTTAACTGGTAGGGTGTGACTATAGTTTTATAGTTATTTCCTTTTTATAAGGCATATATTCAGAAATTAGAAACTTAAATGATTGTATTACTTGAAAACTGTATAATTTGATGAAAAATTGTATGTATACAAAATCAAACTCTGAGTCATTACCACTGTTATAATATTAATCAATATTTCCAGGTCAATAAGTAATTATTAGCAAGTGTTTGGCACTTACTTTCATTTAGTAGCAACTGTAACTAGAATCAGAAAGTTTTATTTATATTTTTAGAAATTTAAATAAAAAATATATAGGTAGCTATTTAGGTAGATAGTTAATAATCCATATTGAAAGGGTCCCAATATTAATCATAAACTTTCGATTGTGTATTTGGGATATTTCTCTTGAGGAAGGAGTTCTGTTACAAATACAACTTTTGTAGCATGTAATTGTCCAGGCCCTACCTTCTGAGCAATATAGAAAATCTTATAAAACTAAAATCCTTAGGAATCCTTCCCAAAAAATGGATTACTATGGATTATTTGTCCATTAATATATGAATGTTATTCATTGAAGAAATTTGTGTCATTCTTGAATTACTTTTATTTATTTATTTATTTTTTGCTGCTTTTATGTTTTATCTGAGTTGCAAAGATTATTTCTCCTTCCCCATGTTTTTAGAATTTCCTGTATTCCCTCATTCAATCTTAACTTCCAAACCAGACAGACAGAAAGCGAGAGGACCTTCTTTTTCTTGCATCTGTAGTGGAAACCTTAGCAGCAGATATTAACTGCTCCAGGTTAGTCAGAGATGCATTTGAATTACTCTTAAAGGATATGTACATGATAGAGTTGTTTGATTAAATAATAAATTTTCTAAAAGTTATAGGGGAAAACACTGAATATTATAATCATAAAAGGATGTGTGTGACTAATAGAAAAATCTGTGGTAATAGCTAGTCTTTTCCAGAAGAGTAAGAAAGCATGAAAAATTAGCCATACAAACTCTTTAACTTTGGTTAAAATAGCTTTTGCATTAGTAGGGATTTTTGAATTACTGATTTAAAAAAAAACCTCAGTTCAGCTCATATATGCAACAAATAAGGGGTGATTATTGCCTCACGCAACAGAACATTTCAGTATATTACAAAAGCTGGATTCAGAGACTTATATGTCATCATGACTCAAGATTTTTGAAGGCTTAAGCAGCTGTTCACTGACTTTACTGTCAAGTACGCTCTTTACTTGTGATACAGCCCTCAGGAGCGCCAGTTACATCTTCCCAAGTTCAAGTCTAATGGAAAAGTTATCACCGTCTTCATTTGCATAAGTAAAACCTTAAGGGGCAGTTTGATCAGACCCTATCAAGTGATGTATCAACCTTTGAGCCAAAGTTTTCATCATTTGAGAGTTGGAAAGGTGTGTGTCTTCAGTGAGAAACAAAACAAAGAGAGAATGGTTTCTAGGGAGACAAAGATTCAAAAATTATCTCTCAAGCATTAGAATTAATGAAAGATTTAGAAACAAAAACATAGTGAAATGTAAATTTAATAGATTTATTTCTTCTAATCCATGGTGGGGTATCAGGAGAATGCACAATTTGAGTATAAAATATTTCTAATTTCCTAACAAATTTATAAAATTTCAAAATGCAAATTGATTACTTGATTTTAGAGGTGGGATGGAGTTAGACAGAATACTACCAGATGAATAAAGAATATTCCATCTGTGTTTTCTATTTACCTTCTCTAATCATTTTTTTCTTTTTATGTTTAGGAAACTTTGATCACCGTAGCCAGATTATTCTGAGAGTTCAACTTCCTGAATCTTATGCCTCCATTATAGATGCTAATGTTTGGGACAGACTTAATCCAGTCCTTCTCGGGGTGACTGCAGGCTTCTTTGCTACATTTATTTTAAGATAATATGGAGAGTTCCTTATGAACAATTGACTAAATATAAAAAATATTTGAGCTTGTTTTAAAAATGATTTTGCTCTGTAACTGCAACAAGCAGAAAGTGAACTACTATACCATTCATCCATCTCTAAACATTGACCCTGATGGGCAGTGGAGAGAAGGCTATAGCTTGAAGAAAAAAGACATATCATAATATGATATTTAAGAGCTTGTATCTATCATTTACAAATCATGTAACCAATGGCAAATTCTTAACTTCTCTGTTCCTCTTCTTTGTCATCTGTGTAGCGGAGATTAAAAAAACTGTCATTGTGATGTTGTAAGATATAAAGTAGATAGTTTGTAAAACACTTAATGCAATGCCTAACATATAGTACTGGGTAAATAAATATTTTATCAAATTATTATTGACGACTTTGTCTGTATGGAAAAGTAACCTACATCAAGATCTACGTTATGTTCTCTTAATGAGTTAACAGTTTCACAGTATAAAAAGAGGTTGGGAAAGTACAAGATCTGTGAGGCAATTACAAGTGGTTTGGAGAAGGAATATGTGCCAAGATCTCTCAAATTAGCTAAAATGTCTGAAAATAGCTATGTCAATCATTTGTTCTCATTATCCTTCGTAGGCTTTGAATTAAGTTCTAGAATACAGTAATAAATAAGATATGTTCCTTGCCTTCATTAATCTAGAATTTATTGCAAATAAAGATAACAATAAAAAGAATAAAAATACATGCAAAATTGAGTCACACTAAATTTAGAAAAGAAACTTAAGAAAAAACAAAATTTTTACTTGTCATAAGCTATATACTAAGTAGAAAAGATGTATTTACAGAGGAAAAGGGTAGCTTTCAAAAATAATTTTTGAGCTGAGATATACAGGAAGAGCATGAATTAATTAGATGAAGGGAAAGTTGCTGGAGTCAATGATCTAGGAGGAGGGAACAGTATGTCTATTGTCTCTGTAATGGGGAAACATTCAAGAAATGGAATGAAAGTCATTAAACTGGATCAAAGAGAGTATTTATTATATGAGTTTGGTTAGACCAAAAGGTGCTGGCTTGGACAAGGCATTTCCAGCCATGTTAAAAGTTGTGGTCTTTATCCTAAGAGCAATGGAAAATACTGTTCACTTAAAAATGTGAGTGGTATAATGAAATTTATCTTTTGAAATTATTACAATGACTGTACATCCTAGTAGATGTAGAGAGGTCAATTGTAAGATAAGAAATGATGATAGCTTGGTCTATGTCAATGGAGACAGAGAGATGTGTCTAACTTTTCATACGTTTCAGGTGTGAAAGTGTCATTAATTTATGATAGATTGAATATATGTTAGAAGAGAGCTTTGAGGGAAGCGGCTGTGGCTCAATCAGTAGGGCTCCCGTTTACCATATGGGAGGCCCCAGGTTCGGTTCCCGGGGCCTTCTGGTGAAGGCAAGCCCGCCCACACGGCATGGTTAGCTGACCCAGGGAACACAAGCAGCAAGGGGGGATAAATGAATAAATAAATAAAAAATCTTTAAAAAAAAAAAAAAAAAGAAGAGAGCTTTGAGACAAAGAAATTCTAAAATTTCTGTCTTTCATAGCAGAGTGAATGGTGGTGTATTTTACTGCTGTTACAAAATGAAGAGAACCAACTATGTATACCTTGTCTTAGGGTTTGATTCTAAGTTAATAACATTAAGATAAAATCAAAGGTTATCTTTCACGTTTACAAAATAACACTGTACATTTAGTTTTATTTGTCAACACAGTTTTCAAATGTTGTCTAAAGAAACCAAAATTTGTTAAAAATATGCTATAATTTTAGTTGATTATGGCAGTACTGGTCTTTATTATTTATTGAATCAAAATTAATATAGTAATTTATTTACACTAAAAATCTGATCCATCTGAAAAGAAATTTTTTTAAAAGATGGGAAAATAATGGAAAAATATAGTTTTAGAAAAGATTCAAGGTCCCTCAATGAGTTTTATAAGATGGATTTTTATCATTCTGTCAGAGTATGCAGCATTCATCAGTAATTATTAACATCTGTTTTAATGAGTATGGTAATAAAATGAAAGTAATTAAGAGAGTGTAGTTCATTTAAGAAAATAGATTTTAATCTTTTAAATCAGACACAAAAAAATTAATTATTTCATCCTATTCACACTTTATTTTTCTTCAAGAAGAACTTAGCATTTTCCTCTTTAAAATAGTGTAAAAACATACTGACCTTCATCCTATTACCAGTGGGGAAGGAAAAAATAAATATCTGACATACATATGATGCTCAGTCAATGCTATTGAACAAATGAATGTTTAAAAATCTTGTGACCTTAATGCTTTCCATAAATATTGACCAATATAGAAGAAATCCAAATGCTTTCTTGTTCTAGGCTATTAAAGCAGTGTAGTAATTTATATAGGTAGCAGGATCATAAAACCTTGGGTAATTTCTCTGTCCACTATTGAAAGTTGCAGATCCAATGGCCAAGTTATGTAGATTTAGGCCATTTGTCTAAGAAGGTTCCTTTCTGTTACCCTTTGGAAGGCTTCCTTCGCTTTCTTGTTCCTCAGGGTATACATAAGTGGATTCAGAGCAGGTGAAGAGTGCAGTTGCTTTGTCGGTTTCTGGAGTGTGTGCGGTCTTAGGTTGGAGGTAAATGAACAAAGCAGTGCCATAGAAGACAGCAACAACCAGGATATGGGAAGAACAATTGGAGAAAGCTTTGTTTCTGCCAGCTGCGGAAGTCATCCTCAAGATGGTCACAATAATGCGCACATAGGAGCACAGGATTAAGAAACAGGGACTCATGATGAAGAGCAAGGAGAGAACAAACATTGCAAGCTTGTTTTGGGAGGTATCGAAGCAAGCCAGTTTCACTACAGTCATTATGTCCCCCAAAAAAGTGCTGAATCTTTCCTGTTCCACAGAAGCGCAGAGTGAAGATCCAAGAGATCTGGGCTGACTTCACTATCACCCCAGTGGTCCAAGACATGGTGGTTAATTTCAAAAGCACATGAGGGCCCATAAGGAGACTGTAGTGCAGTGGGTAACAAATAGCTACAAAGCAGTCATAAGCCATGTCTGCTAACAGACAGCATTCTTTTCAGTCCCAAGATGGTAAATATGTACATCTGGGCTGCACGGCCTCCTATTCTAATGGTCTTGTTCTCCACCAGCAGGTTCACTGGCATCTGAGGCACCACACTGGTGATGTAGCACATCTCGAGAAAGGAGAATTTCACCAGGAAGAAATACATGGGAGTGTGCAGAGAAGGGGTGACCCAGATCAGGCAGATGATGGTGAGGCTTCCTCCCACACTAAACAAGTAGATGGTGAAAAACACAACAAAGAGCACAGGCTGTAAATCTTCTAGAGCAGAAAATGCCACAAATTTGAACTTGGTAAAGAGGGACTGATTTCCAATCACTGTGGACTCAGAGCCAGGCATATGTGGAGACAAACAGGAGGACAAATAAGAAGGAACCCAGTCACCTATCACAGATGTCTTCAATCTCCAAGAAATGGAAATCTCATAGGATCAGTGGTCAGAGCTGAGAATTAAGACACCTGCTCTCCTGCTTTCTGAATAACTAAATGCACAACTAAATTAGATACCATCATGACTTTGAGTTTTGGCTGTCATGCTTTTATCAAGGAAATTTAGAGGAAATGACTAAAGTTACATATTCTGATCTTTTTGATTTATTCTAATTATGTATACATAATATTACATAATTAATAGATGTACACATTCTAATTGTAATGGAGTCACATAACACTAAAGTATATATAGTAAAATTTAAAAGGTGCTATATTCTGATCTTCCCAATTCTACAACTTTCTGAAGTCATTCTTAAAAGTTAGAAGGAAATATGTTTCAGGCCATTTATCTGTATATTTATGTGAATATTGTTACTCATTTTGATTTGAACAGAATGAGTCACTGAATAGGTAGGTAAAATATGATTCAACAAACTTAGAAGAATCTCCTTCCCTCGACATCAATGTAATTTTACAGGAATTTATGAATAGGGGAACATACTTATAACCACAATGCAAAACTAATTTCTTTCTTTGGTCTTCTAGAATATCCAGGATTCCCAATGTTAACATGGTGATGGACTAGACATCAGTTATAGTCTTACAAAAACCATTGAGAATGCATCCTCGGCATGACTTAGGCACGTGTGTCTCAAGAGGAATACGTACAGAAACAACAATAAATATTCCGTACACAATTTGATTTTCATTTCTTGAATACACCTTTCCAGAAATCATCTATTGCATTTAAGTTTTCATTCATAAAACTAATAGTGATTGGTACTCATCATGTAGTTGAAAAAATTACTGACCTTTACGTTATATTTGCTATAGTAATCGTAAAGCTCCTCAAGTGGATGGATACATTTGTGTTGGATGTAAGTTCTTTGTGTTATAGGTAGATATTGGGCATCATGCATAGTTAGCATCATAATCCCCACAGATAATACAGATTTCATTCATTATTTATGGTTCAAGTGTTAGCAGCATAAATAAGTAGGCCTTATTAGGAAAATTCTAAATATTTAATGGAATTAATTAAAATAAGCTTATAAAATATGAAAAATGATGTTTCGGGCACTGTTCCTAAGAAATGAAAAACTTGTTCATTCTTCAGGATCCTCATTCATTCAAGTAGAGCACATATACTTTCCAGTATTGGTCAACATGGTAAAAATCATTGGAGTAGCAATTAAGGGTAGTAAAAGTGGAGGTTGAAAGAACAGTTAAGAATTTAGTATGCTATTGGAGAAACCACATTTTCCTTTCCCAAATTCCCACATGAATGCTAAAGATGGGAGTTTTAAACACTATGTCTCCCTTCTCATAAAATACAAGACAGAAAAATTGTGCTCTTTTTCTGTACCTGCTATTCTCCTGAGAGAGGAAATAAAAACTTGTCTTTGGGTGCTGTGTTTCCCCAGTCACCTTGGAAGCACTACATCAAGAATGTATCACATTGAGAAGGTAGTGAACAAAACTGTGTTCTGTTCGAGGGTATGCCTGAACAATCGCAGCAAAAGATCAGACTACACATGATCAAGATATTTTACCAAATCATCTCCCCAATTGTTGGTGCAAACTCCTCTTTTGATTTTAAAAGACATTTTTAAGAGTAAAGACCAAATAATGATATTTCTAATTCTAATAGATGAAGACATTACCTAAATAAACTTCTTAGGTAGCTGCTGAAGAAATTTCTAGTTGTAACTATAGGTATTTATAGATTACGTTACTGAAATCAAACTGAAATGTCATTGGAATATATATAGTTTATAGACTACATATTATCAGTCAAACTGATTATCTGGCATTTATGTACTTATGGATCATTTATTGAAGAATTTGACTAAATGTGTTTTTAAAAGGAAAAGAGGTGAAAATGGTAAGTCCCTTCAAAATATTTACAGAAATATTTCCCTTAAATAACATTTAAAAAAAAATGTGCAACTTTTATAATTTCAAATATGCTCAAAACCTGCTCTCCCACTTTCTCTTTTCCAATCTTGAAATTGCAGACTTTTCTAATAAAATTTCCCAATGGTGCTCAGAGACTGGCAAACATCTTCTTCTTCTAAAACAGATCTTCATTTTAAAAATTGCAGTCTGTATTTTAGGGTTTCATGCTATTTTTTGGAAGAATTTAAATAGCATAAAAGAAGACGATCTCTGAAGATAAGTTGACTAGGTTCCATACACATTGTGTTTTAGGAGCTTATAGGTCAGTATATTAATTAGAAGGATGACTACCAATTTACCTTAAATGAAGTGTTCATTTCTTTTTTACTAAATTCTCATGTTTTGAACATAATGTAAGGATGTATGATTCAAATCTTCTGCTTAATCAGTTCTATAACATGATTGCTATTTCTGTAAATGATTTTTCAGTAAGTAAATAAAACATTAGATAGTTTCTTTAGAACACATAAATCTTTGGGAATTAAACTCTGGAAACGTTTTACTTTTCTTCAATCACCATATAATCTTGTTCTTTTTTAAAAAGACCATTTATATAATTATAATGTGGATAAAAATTCGAGAATACTTTTTCACTTTTGCATCTTTGATTCCTTTCATTTTTTTCTTCATGCAATAAACTTTATTTTCAGAAACAAAAAGTATAGGGGATTCTATATGCCCTAGCGTCTACCCTTTCCAAATTTCCCCTATTAATAATATCTTACAATATTATGGTACATTCATTAAAATTGATGAATAAATATTGAAGTATAGCTACTAACCAGGGTAGTTTACATTATAGTTAATATTTTTCACTATACAGTTTTAAGGCTGTGACGAAATGTATAAGGGCCTATATATGTCATTGCAACATTATGCAAAACTATTCGAATGCCTTGAAAATGCCCTATGTTGCACTTATTCTTCCCTCTCCTTCCCCTCATACCTCTGGCAACCACTATCTTTATATCAGTGCTTCAAGAACTTCCATAACAAACATAATAAATCCAAAGTCCATGGTTGCATTCCCCTCTTGTGTTTGTACATTCCTCTACCTTGAGGATTTTGGGATGGTGATGCCTGCTCTGCTTCAGATTGAGAAGGGTTTAGAAATTATGGGGCAGATGAATAAACTGTTTTGCCTGCAGTTGTAGATAGTTTTTGTTTTTCGGGATGGGTGTTTATCATCATCATTTTGTTAGTTATCCTGGGCGAGTCTGATGAACTGGGGAATATGTGTTGGCCAATATCTGCTGGGTTGCAGGGCTCAACTCACATATGAAGAGATCTGTGATTTTAAAAAATAAAATGGTTAGAAGAATCATGTAGGGAAAACATAAATGAATCTAACAATGTTACATTGGGGAAATAGATTATTATATTATCCAATGTAAGGCTTATTCGCAGGGTACTGATTTCGTGTGTTTGTGTGCATTGCCTGTAGAGTTGGGATCTTTCAAGCCCTGAGGAGCACCCTAGTTTGAGATTTTGTTTGCTGTGGCAGTTAGTGAGATCTGCTTGAGATGTGCATAATCATAACCTCTGAAATGACCTTCCGTCTCACTTTGAAATCTCTTAGCCATAAAAACTCTTTTGTATTTATTGTTTACCCCTTTTGGTCAAGGCTTATTGCCAAATGCATCATTGATTGGCATTTGGTATTAGTCACTTGGTGCCAGGAAGGCTCATCCCTGGGAGTCATGTCCTATATTTGGGGAAAGATAGTGATTTTACTTGTGAATTTGGCTTAGAGAGAGGCCACTTTGAGTAATGAGGAGACTTTCCAGAGAAAACTGTTAGGTAATAGATATTTTTAAACTAAGTTTCGAATTTACAAGAATAAGTACAGGCATTAATATTGAAGGCTAGGCATATTGGTCTATTTTCTGTTTTTAGGTACTACATATGTTCTCTAGAGATTCTTGCCACCATATTTGAGAATGTAGCTGGAGTCCGCAGTATGAGGGCTTTAATATTTCATTGGTTGTTGTGTGGATCTCCACCCATTGAGATAATACTCTATGACACAAAGAACAAATTCATATTCCCTAGAGGCATACCCCAGGTGCACCCTTCCCCACACTTCCCCCAACTACAAACACCCTGCACAAATGACCTTCCCCTGCCATATATACCAAAAGAATACTCCCATAGTTGTATTCTCATCGAAGGTACTTATCCTCCCCAGAATTCACCTTCAGCCCTCCCCCCAGATCCATGGATGGTATAACCCATTATCCCAAACCTGGTCACATTCTAGGACTGTCAACCCCACTCACATTGGTGCACCAGCATCACCCCCATTCACTGACAAACTGCTACCATCCACCTTATCAGAGATTGTGCCCAGACATAGCATAGGCTTATCACTCTCTACTCACTTTCTCTCTCCTGGTACCCTATATTCCAGACCTCTGGGAGTCTGTTTCATATCCTTAATTCATATCAGTGATATTAAGCAATATTTTTCCTTTAGTGACTGACTAACTTCACTCAACATGAATTCTTCAAGGTTCATCCATGTTTTGCATGGGTCAATGCTTCTCTCCATCTTAAAGCTGAGTAATATTCCACTGTGTGTATATACCACATTTTGTTCATCCATTCATCCAATGATGGACACTGAGGTTGCTTCCAACACTTGGCAATTTTGAATAGTGCTGCGATGAACATTGCTTGGCATGTATCTGTTGGCATTCCTGCTTTCCAATTTTTCCGGGTATATTCTTAGTAGTTAACCTTGCTCTTTAGCTTTCCCCTTGTAATCCCTTGACTGTCATGCTTATTAAAACTCAGGGAATTGAAATTTTAAATAATCCAATATCATTTAATTCAAAACTCAGCTATTGGCTTACTGCTTCTAGACATTAGATCCTCCAGAGTATTGATAAGTCATGTTTGAGGGAGAAGGACACCGAAAATGTCTTTACTGTGTGAGACCAAGGCACTGATGCAGTTTTGTCACTGATATACTTGCATCATATCCCACCAAACCTATAAGGTTTCCAGAGGAAGACTACATAATTTCTTGCAGCAATGTTCAGATTTACCATAGCACCCTCCAGTGTTGAGAACCTACCCAGGAAAGAAGACAACTGTGAATACCTTTTGTTCCTTTGGTAGTACCCTAACTCCTCCTTCTTGATGCCTCTCATCAGGAATAGCAGTCTTCAGGTATCAATTTACTCCATGATTTGCAGCTGTGGGGTCAATAGACAAAACATTGTTCACACACACACTGGATGGAATCACATTCACTCATATAACGAAGGCACAAAATTAAGCCAGCTTTACTTGCAGCCATTAGTCTCCAATGGCCAGTGCATCTCAATGCATGGCCCACAAAGGAGATAATATATAAACCCCTCTTGTGCCATTGTGGAATAACTATGCTGCCTCCCTGCCATGAACAGATATAGCAGCAGATGTGGCCCAGATGCTATAAAACCTACATAATTTACCAAACAGCCACCAGTGAATGTTTATATAAGTTTGGGACAAAAAGAGAAGGAATATATTCTCAGTCCACTATCTGCAATGGGATGGATTTTACCTTAAGGCAGTCATGAGAAGGGAGTCAGCCCACATTTATCACACTGACTTAAGACCAGTCTAACTCTTATATTCTGGGGCATAAGATTTATTTGTCAATCACAAGGTGATGCAGTCAGCTACACTAGGACCGTCCCCTCCCACACTATCCAATCTCTACAGTCCAGTTTGATGTCTTCAACGGTCATTCCGAGTTCTATAAATGATTCTTTTTGAGGGTCTGAAAAATATTTGTGTTTATTCTATTGGGTAGCACTGCATTCTTAACTGTCCTGAGAAGTACAGGGAGAATCTCTTTATGAACATGGCAATTCTACAAGTTCAGTTTTCTCATATAAAGGTTAATAGGTACATGTAAGGTGGCTGTGATGATTTTCCACCTTCTTACCAAGCCCAATTATTATTGACTCATTTTCAGTCTTTTTTAGAATTTAAAGTGCCTCTTTCCTTTAGCTTTGTCCTCATGTGAGATTGCTAAACAAGAAAAAAAAGTCCCACTCCATACCTGTCACATATTTACAAAAGTAGTTCCAGTGAATATAGCATCAATTTTATTAAACGAGTTTGAAATACTTCAACATCCTGACATAACATTTAATATAATATTAGCATCAGTTTCTATAATTTTGGAGGTTTTTAAAGCACTGCCTACTGGAGATTCTGATGCTTAAAATCAGTTTTGGCTGTGGAAGTGGTTATGTCAAATAGTGTTTACATGGGATAGCTTGGTGCTTGTAATAAACAGAGAAGTAGATATGTATTGCTTTTTCTTGGGAAAGCATCTCATTGGTGTTGGTATTAGTCATCCAAAGGGGTACTGACGTAAAGTACTAGAAATCTGTTGGCTTTTGTTAATGGTATTTATTTGGGGTAGAAGCTTACAGTCACAAGGCCCTAAAGAGTCCAACTCACCTCACAGTACCATAAGAGGTACTTGCTCACACATTGTCATTGACCATGTGTTAATGCAAGATGGCTGCCGGTGTCTGTGAGGGTTCAATGTTCTGCTTCCTCCTCAGGCTCATTGGTCCCCTCTCCTTCTGATCTCAGCTTTAAGGTAGAATAAGGCTTGTCTCTCTTCTGAGGGCTCATTTCTTTCTGGGCTTTCTCATCTACTCAGGGCTCTGGTCTCTTCAGCTGCAAACATTCAGGTGAAGGCCTCGACTCTCTCCCCAGGGCTCAAGTGTCCAAAACTAAATTCACTGTGTTCTCCTTCTCCATATGTTTACTTCCCTGTCTTTGATTTCACATCCCTTTATATTACCCTCCCAGTGGCATTGGAGACTCAAATCGAGTCACCCTAATAATGTGGTCAAATAAAAGCCCTAGTCTTGATTTAATAAAGTATAAGTGAAATCTCTGAATCTAATACAATCTAATATGTCCAGAGGACATATTAAATTTTATAAGCACAATCCAATATCTATTTTTGGAATTTGTAAATAATATCAAACTGCAAAATTGTCCATGTTTTTGTTTCTCATAATAAACTTTAGTTATAGTGAAGCTTTATATTGCATAAAAATTATATCAAGAGCATAGGGGATTCCCATATATCCCACTCCCTCCCCTCCCTCATTTTCCCCTATTAATAACATCTTACACTGTTGACATCCATTTGTTACAATTAATGAACAAATATTGCAGCAAAGCTATCAACCAAGCTAGTATACATTATGGTTTACACTTTTCACTTTACTATTTTAAAGGATTTGACAAAATGTATCCATCATTGTAATATCACACAGCACAATTCCAATGACCTGTAGTGCTCTATGTTCCACATATTCTTCTCTGCCCTTCCCCTGAGAATCTCTGGTAGCCACTTCCTTTATATCAGTTTTACAAGATTTTCCATAACACAACAATAATAAGGCAAATTTGGTCCATGGTTGCATTCTCCCCTAATGTTTGCACTTTTCTCTACTTTGAGGATTTGGGGATGGTGACACCCACTCTGCTCCAGATTGAGAGGGGTTTAGAACTTATGGGGCAGATAGAAGGAACTATTTTGCTTGCAGTTGTAGATTCCCTTTGTTTTTCAGAATGGGGGTTTTCCATCATCATCATTTTGTTAGTTGCCCTGGGTGAATCTGATAAACTGGAGGGTAAGTATTGGCTGCAACTCTGCCGAGATTCAGGGCTCAACTGGCATACAAACAGAACAAAGATTTAAGTCTCTGCGAGATTTCTTTAACACGGTACTGCTAATTGTAGGGTCAAATAAAAGGTGTAGAAGAAACATTTGTAAGGAAATTAGAAATGAATCTAACTCTGTTACATTGGGGAAGTTGATTACCATATATTCAAAGATAAGGCCCACCGTAGGGGTGCTGATTTCATGGGGTTGTGTGCCTTGCCTATAGTGTCTGGATGTCACTAGAGCACTAAGGAGCACCCCTTTTTGGGTTTTATTTATTGTGGTATATAGTGAGATCTGCCTGAGATGAGCATAAGTATAACCTCTGAAATGAATACCCAATCACTTTGAAATCTCTTAGCTATAAAAACTCTTTTGTATTTCATGTTTCCTCCTTTCGGTCAGTCTTTTTCCAGATGCATCATTGGTTGGCATTTGGTATTAATCCCTTGGTGCCAGGGAGGCTCATCCCCAGGAGTCATGTCCCATTCCAGGGTGGGCAGGGGGTAGGTATTGAGTTTATTTTCAGAGTTTGGCTTAGAGAATGGCCACATTTGAGTAACAAGTTGGTTTTCAGGAGGTAACTCTTTGGCAATAATTATTATTATGCATAGTTTTCATTGTACAAGTATAAGGTTCGTAAGTACAAGTGTTAATATTGTAGGCTTGGCTTATTGTTTTGTTTTCCTTTTCTTAGGCACTACCTTTGTACTCTATAGATTTTGCCACCTATTTGAGAATGTGGCAGAAGATTGCCCCCATGTGAGATAATACTTCCTTGGTTACTGTTTAGGTCTCCACTTGTTAAGATAACACCCTATGACAACATGAACATATTCACATTCCACAGAGGCATGTGACAAGTGTATCCTTCTTCATACATACCCTCATCACTGACACCCTGCACCAGTGATCCTCCCCTGCCACAGATACTGAAGAACACTCACACAATTATATCTTCAACCACAGTCCTCATCTCCCCCAGAACTCAACTGTTCCTTCCTCCGGGACTCCCTCAAGCTCAATTGATGGCCCAATCCCATTGCCCAACCACACTCACAATCACACTCCAGCACCATCAACCACACTTACATCACTGCACCCCTACCACTCCCATCTACTACCTAACTGCCACAATTCACCTTATCATAGATTCTGCCCAGAATATGCTCAGGCTCATCACTCTATGCCTATCCTATCTCCTGGTAACCTATCTTCTAGTCTCTACCTTTTTGAGTCTGCTCAATATCCTTAGTTCATACCAGTGAGATCATGCAGCATTTGTCCTTTAGTAACTGGATTAGTTCACTCACATTGTTTTTTGAGTTTCATCCATGTTGTTGAATGTGTCAATCTTCATTCCATCTTACAGCTGATTAATACTCAATTATATGTATATACCACATTTAGTTTACCCATTTTACCCATTGATGGACACTTAGATTGCTTCCAACTGTTGGCAATTGTGAACATTGCCATGATGAATATTGGTGTGCATAAATCTGGTCATGTTCCTGCTTTCCAATTCATCTGGGTATATTCGTAGTAGTGAGCTTAGCAGCTCATATGACAATTCTATACTTAGCTTCCTGAGGAAACTCCAAATATCCTCCACACTGGATGTACCATACTACATCCCCACCAGCACTGGCTGAGTTCTATTCATCCAGATCTTCAACACTTGCAGTTTTCTGTTTTTTGTTGTTGTGGGTGTGGTGGTTGTTGTGGCTTTATGTAGCAGCTAGTCTAGCAAGTATAACACGACATCTTATTGTGGTATTTTTATTTATTTATTTTTTTGAGGTACCAGGGCTGGGGATTGAACCCTGGACCTCATATGTGGTAGTCTAGCACTCAACCTCTGAGCCACATCGGCTTCCCTGAGTTGACTTTTTTATTTGTTTGTTTGGTTTTTGTCTTAGTTTTTTTAGGAGGCATCGGGTACCAAATCTAGGGCCTCCCATGTGAGAGTAGAGTGCTATTGATGTTTAAGTATCTTTTCATGTGCTTTTTAGTCATTTTGTATTTCTTCTTTGGAAAAGTATCTATTCAACTCTCTTGCCCAATTTTTTTTTTTTTTTTTTTTTAGAATGCAAAATATACATTTTTTTATTATGATAAATCCACTGGGT